>CM040430.1:81697979-81757185 GCA_022702705.1 Papilionanthe hookeriana x Papilionanthe teres | reverse complement strand
AAAAGACGTTTCCCTTTAGTTAATTACATTTTGAGGAATACCCAAGAATACTCTCAATAGTAGGGGTCCTGCTTACATATTCATGATAACTAGTGAAAATAGGTGTCACAATGTATGGTTATTTCAAACATAAGCATCTCAACACCTCCAAAATCTATACTGATCCACATGGATGAGGGTGAATCTCTCATATCCATAAATGGATGGCGGCACGTCGACGAGTGATGCCTAGGAAATAACCAGTTTGACTCGAGAAAAACATTCCTATACTTCAATGCTCACTAAGCTATAAGGGCAGAGAGTGAATTAGTGTGTCTTAAACGTGCAACGGCTTATTAGCAAGCAGGGCCATCGAGATGACATCAATGAAGTCATAAAAGATGACTAGGCTCAAATGGGCTCACAATAACAGAGGTATAGAAATCATACTCGAGTAGAGATACCCGGTTCAGAATACCATGGGTCCGTCATCCAAGGCTATCAGGACTCTAAGTCTACATAGTTGTGAAAGTAGTTGACCCAACTCGACCTGAAGCTCATTGTCAACAATCCATGAATTGTATAATTTAAGGAAACCTCGGTAGCCCAAGTTCAAGAGAAGGAAACCTTATACCAATCAAATAAACAACAAAGTTGCTACATAACCAGAGATTCAGGTGTGTTTGCTTGTTTTGGAGTCTAGAGTGCTCCCAATGGGTACATCCCACTTGGTTAATTACATCTAGAGGGTTGCCCAAAATTTCTTTTAATCCAAAGAGTTTTTCTTACATTAGTAGTGATGACTAGCACAAAATTATCAAAGGATAGTTATTTCTAATGGGAATGCTTTGATGCTTTCAAAGCTCCCACTAAACTATGAAGCGGAGAGTGAGTTCTCGCAGTCCCTACTTGGGTAAAAAACTCAGTGACATACGAAATCTTGATATGTCAAAGCACATCTAGGTCATAAGTGTATATGACAAATCATAGTATTCCAAACGGGCGACAGCTCTTCGTCAATCACGCCGTCAAGATGATACCAATGAAGGCGAAAGGAGTAAGATCAACATGGGTAGTCAAAGGAAGGGAGGAGTAATTATTAGAAGCTAGAGGTAGCTGAGTCAGAGTACCACGTACTCGTCATCCCAAGCTACTAGGATCCTAAGTTTACATGGGCAGGAAGGTAGTTGACCCAACACATCCAGAGATCCGTGAATTGCATCATCTGTGGGGACCTCTTAGCCCTAAGATCAAAGGAAGAAAACTCTATCCTATGACTATCAGGTGGAGCCCCAAGAGGAGTGATTTATACCCACTAAAATGGTAGGGATGCCGCTGGAAAAGAGGAGAAAGGGAGGTTCAGCTGCAAAGCTGGAAACACTCCCAACAAAAGGATTTACACCTCGTTTGGATCGAGAATCCTTCCAACGACCTTAATACACTAGGAAACCACCTAAGTAAAATCTATGTTAGGCCACTCCGGTTGGAGAAGCACGGGGGCTTCTCCTCGAGACATGTAAATGTTGCAGTTTTTTAGAGTGGTACTTAAATATTGTGGATGTCTTATTATATGATTTAGAAAGTTCATGCTATGCAATCCATTTTAAAATTGACTAGAAGACCATGCATGAAAGTAAAGAAAGTTTTAAAAAATCCTGACAATTTTAATTCTAAATTTTCATTTATGTTGAAACTTTTATTAGGATTTTTGTAGAAAAAAATTACAATTTTAAGGTCATAAAGAGCTTAAGTTGCAAATTTCATAGCATCCCATATCAATCAGAAAGAAATGAGAAAAATAATCCAAGCATGCAAACATACAAGAAAATCAAGAAAAATAAGCCAAATAAAATAATAAAAAAACGGGGGCTACTGGGTCGGCGACATTTTTCATAAAGGAAAAAAGCGGTCGGACTCTGTACATAAATGAACAGTCCTAATTCTATACATAAATAAAATTTAGAAGTAAGATACAATACACGACCAAACAACTCTTGATCCCTATCACGTCGTTCAGCCCATCTGGCTCCTGAGAATCCATACTCATACCATATTTCTAATACAGATTCTTCCTAAGACAGTAAAATGTACATAGGGAAAAGACAAAAAAGGTCTCGACTTGCATGAAAATGACGTTAGCAGGAAATCATTTCATTTATATTACATGTCGTGTTTAACAGATTTGGAGAGAAACATATAAGATAAAGTTTGATCGTAGTTTTATTGTTGTCACTACTTATAGAAAATTAAAATGTTTATGAAAGCTAAGGTTTTCTAATGGAAGCAACATACTTGCTCGTTGAAATTCAAAATAACTTTCTCAAATAATTCTTGCCTTTTGGATTAGCTTGGCTCTAGTTTCCTTCTTGGCTCTAAAAATTTCCTTAATTTTAATGACCCACTTTATGTGAATATTGGTTGATTCTCTAATTGGATATTGTTGGTGTTTTAGTTTGAGCCACTATTTGCTCATTTTTGTCTACATGAGGGCCATAATTTATTTTTTATTTTATTAGTGATCATTCTTTTTTGTGTAAATCAAAAAGTTATTTGACTTGGACCATTGAACTTTCTAACTTTTGTTTAGTAAATATGTTGAATATTCAAGTGCTATGATTGCTCATGGTTTGAAGATGATTTAAGTTCATATTTTAATAAGTCTTAAAAAATAAACTTCTTAATATTTTATTTAACTTCATGATCCATGATATTTATGCTTACGTTTTATATATGAGTTTATACTTCATACTTCATTTTAATTATATCTCTTTCTTTACAACGACGCCAAAAACTTGATGCCAATGCAAATGAGACTTTAATTGTTATTATTATAAAATGGGACTCTGCGCATTTATACATATTATTATCAAGTAATATAGGACTTTCTGATTAAGCTCCGAGATATCAAATCCACAGGAAAAATGTAAAATATTCTTAACTAAGAAAACATAAAAATAACTTTTTACTTTTTAAGAACGATCTTACTCAAACTAAAGATAATATTTTAGGAAAGAAAGTTTAATTATTTTTGGTTATTTTATAATTTAAAATGAAAACAAAAAACTAAATTTAACTAGATTTTTGTAAGATGAAAGCAAATGCAAATAAAATATATTTTCTTTATTATGAATCAGTAACAATTCATGAAATTCTGTTGTGGAAGTATCTAAAATGTGTTGTGTCAATTATGAGAAATTATATTCTTTACCCTTACTAGAGATGTTATAAAGAACATATATTAATATAATGCTTTAGTAATCTTGAAGACGGGCTAAGCAGGAAAGATACTAGCTCTCGCTCTAGAGTTTCATCTTCTCCCTCCATCTGGGGGCTAACATCATGTATCAAGACATAACATATTAAATCGAATTGAGAGCTTTAGCCTGCCACTATAAAGTCCTCTAATCATGCACTCATCAAAGTATATCTCTTTATTTATTTGCACTCGGCCATATGGACTACATTCTCACCCATATAATCTCATATAATTCTTACCAATTGTTGACTGAGATAATATCATACCGGTTCTTTCATGTTCTCATAACATATATTAAAATCTTAATTGGCCAGATCAAGAAGTAAATGAAGTGCAAGGTTTTAAATCATCACAACTTCTTCCAACATTGATTTCCTATACCTCAGACAACTTCCAGCCATAACTTAATTACTTCATCATTTTAAGGATGAAGATAAAGAAAACTACTCAGAATTCATGGAGAAAATACAATCACAATTTAGTTTAAAAGTAGAAATCATAGTGAAAACACAAGAAATTTTAATTAAAAACTAATTGTAGTAACAAAAATAAAGACTTATATGAAAATCCTCTTCACCAAAGTCTTGAAGTTCCTTTGAAAACTTTGTTTTTCCTTACAATCTTCCTTAGAGGGTGGCACCCAACTCTAAGTACTCCAAATCTCTCTTCTAATCCTAATATAATCTATATTAAAGTAAGTAGATATGATGAAATGGATTGGCTTCTTACTTGAAGAACTATCCTACACACTAAACATAAACCACATGCCCTCTAACAACAACCAACTTCTGATCTTCAAGTCTTCTTTATATAATTTTCTAATGGGTGCTTTGGTCTCTCTTCAAATTATGTCCAGATTCAATCCTCCAAGAGATGCATCATTTTAAGAGAAATTTAAATTAATTTTGGCGCCAATTGGAAGTTACGCACGTTTGTACCAAAGGATGCCTTAAACACCCCTTCAAAATGGCACAAAAAATTACTTAAATTCCCCAAAGTAACTTTCGCGCTTAATGATCCACCTTAAAATTACCTAAAATTTATATCATTTTTAACTAATATTTTAAGGATATTACGCTTTAATGAAAGGTATCCCTTATGTTTTTGGTTGCAGGTACAAGAAAATGTGTTTATGAAGAAAAAGAGTTAAAAAAGGGAGTAAAAGAAGGTAAAAAGAGTCAAGAAAAGAAAAGAAGAAAAAAGGGCTAATTTTGGCACCCAAGCACCAGATCTGGCGCCCAGGCGATAGACTCAGCAGGGGAATTTAGAGAATTTTTGGAATGTTTTGTGACGGTTATTTATGCCTCAGAAGCAATCTAGAATTCTCTGGATAAATTTACATATGTTTTAAACAAAATACAATGAATATAGACATATGGAATCAGTTATTCAACAAAGAGGTGCGACTCAAAACCTGAAGGAATGCATCCATTCGCGCAGGAAACTGGCGTCTAGTTGCCACAGTTAAATTATAGAATATTCATTGAATGTGGACAAATTTTGAAGAGGTGCCTGAAAAAACCTCTGGTCATTTTCGAAGCTCTATGAATAGAAGACGATTCTACAACAAAAGTGGTGGTTGTTTGGAGTGTGTAGGTGTTGTAAGAGTGAAAGAGGTGTGTATTCTCATTTAGTTAAAGAGTGTGGAGTGTTATTTACTTTACTTTAGTGAGAGCTTAGAAAGTTTTAGTGTGATTGCTGGAGTTGGAGTCTTGTAAAACTCAGACAGAGTCAGAGAAACTTCAAAGGATTGCTTGGATATCATTCCAAATAAGTATTTATAACTTGGTTCTTAAGTTTTGTACTTTGAATTTGAATTTTATAAATATGGTTTATGGTGTGAATCCTATGCTTTCTGAGTAGTCTTCTTCTCTTTCTCTCTACGAAGATGAAATGATTTATTGAAGGATTTAATTTAGTTTTGAGAACTTTGCTTTTTTGCCTCAATAATTTGTGATGATACTTTTCTTGATCTTCATTTACACTACAAATTGGCCTCTTGTATTGTTAAAATATGTGGAGAATTCTTAAGATCTGGCTGTGGACTAAGAGTTCTTAACTTGTATGTATCACATTTCTCTTGGATAGGTAAATGGTAAATCCTTGAAGGGGGAGGTGCGAATAGATAGGGAGATAATCTTTGAAGGACGTAGAATTGAATATGTTTTTAGAGTGACCGGTTAAATTCTATCAATTTGGTATAAGAAGAGGTGACGGGTCACTAGTAGGTCTGACCATTGACACCCTTGGGGGAATCTAGAAGTGAGAGCCTAAAATTCATCCTTACTACTAACAATACATCATGATCTAATCTTAAAAAACTAGCCAATGTTCTTTATGCACTTGACCAAAGGGTAAATAATATATATACTCCTATTTGTCATAATACCTCATTCTCAAAGTTCTCAAGCTAATTTAGATGTTTAATAAATCATGAAATATTTCGTATGGGGAAAGAATCTTTGTTTATTGTGTTAAAGCATTTAAATTACGTTCTTACTTAAAATTTCTACTTAAGTAACTTGCATATTTTTACTTTTTAGTTGATTAGCTTTTAAATAAATTTTATTCTTAGCTTTCCCCATGTGATCGATATATGGGGTTCTTAAAAAGAAAATCATATATTACTTGAAACGATACGTATACTTGCGTAGTACCCCTATTGCACGATTTATATTTATTTATAAAAAAGTTAATCTTTAATTATCGTACATTAGCCGCTTAATCAGATTTTGGGGTCAAGTTATGCCATAATTTTATAAGCTATTTTACTTGTGTAATTGCGGTCGGGTTAAGTTTTTGGCGCCGTTGTCGGGGACATAAACATAAAGAAAGATAAAAACTTTTATAATACATATTTTTAAAGTATATTTTTGTGTTATAATTAATTAAAAATATTTTCTAATTTATTTTATGTGAAGTTCAGGATCTGAAGGATTAATACCCGATAATTCTGAATTAGAACGCACGGTAAGAAAAATTAGAAGAGAAAAAAGATTTCATAATTTGCAAGAAATGACTAATATACCTCGAAATAATATGGAATAAAATAGTGCAGAAAATGATCATCAAAATTTATAAAGACCTTTAAGAGAATATGCTAACCCTATAGCTGATGAAATTCATTTAAGCATTCAAATACCTGTTGTAGCAGTAAATTTATTTGAACTTAAACCTGCAATTATACAAATGGTCCAAAATAATCAGTTTGAAGGATCTCCTACTGAAGATCCTAATTTACACCCTGCCAGTTTTCTAGAACTTTGTACTACTTTCAAGTATGATAATTTTTCTAATGATGCTATTAGGCTTAGACTTTTTTCTTTTTCTTTGAGGGATAAGGCTAAGATGTGGCTAAATTTTTTAGCAACAGGATCTATTAAAACTTGGGGAGAAATAGCTCAAAAATTTCTAGCTAAGTATTTTCCACCATCTAAAACTGCGAACATAGAAATTATATAACCGCATTTACTCAATTTGAAGGAGAAAAGATTTATGAAGAATGACAACGATTTAAAGAACTTCTTAGAAAGTGCCCACATCATGTTTTACCAGACTGTTTAATTATACAAACATTTTATTATGGATTAATAGGTTCTCTTAGATCTATAGTAGATGCTGTTGCTGGTGGTTCCTTAATGGCTAAGTCATTTGACGAAGCTTATGCTTTAATAGAAGAAATGACAACTAATATTTTTTAATAGCCTTCTGATAAAGTAAATACTAAAAAAGTGGTTGGTATTTAAGAAAATGAAGCCTTTTCTATTTTAGTTTTTCAAGTGGCTGCAATATCTAAGAAAATGGATAATTTGTCTCAATTATCGCATTTAAGTAATGATAATTTAGGAAGTACTGATGAATCTCAAACTTTAGAAACATTGCAAGCTATCGCTAGCAAAACTAATAACCCATAGTTCAATTACTATAATCCAGGTTGGAAAAATCACCCTAACTTAAATTGGAATAATGCAAATCCATAATGGGGTAATAACCAACCTAACCTAATTGGAAATTGGAATAATCAAGGTAATTCTAACTATCGACCTTCTTATCCTCCTGGTTTTAATAATCAACAATTTAAGGAAAAGAAATTGTCTATAGAAGAATTAATTTTACAAATGGACAGTCAGTTGCAAAGTCAAAATGTTGTGATAAGATATATCGAGAATCAAATGGGGCAAATTATGAATGCGATTAACAATAGACCACAAGGAACACTTCCAAGCACTGTTGAAGTAAATCCAAGAGGAAATGGAAAAGACCAAGAGCAAATTAAAGCTGTATTACTTAGAAGTGGAAAAAAAACTAAGGGATAGAAAAGAAAATAAAATCCAAAAAGAGACTGAAGTGATAGAAGTTGAGAAACTTAAGGAAATAATCCATGAAGAAGAAAAGACAATTTCTATCTAAAGGTGAATGTAAAAAACCTCCACCCCCATTTCCACAATGACAGAAAAAGCATAAATTGGATCAATAATTTTCGAAATTTTTTGAGGTATTTAAAAAGCTTACCATTAATATCCCATTTGCTGAAGCTTTGGAGCAAATGCCTAAGTATGCTCAATTTATGGAAGATATTCTTAACAAGAAAAGAAAATTTGAATCTTATGAAACTGTTGCACTAAGCGAAGAATTTAGTGCAATTATTCAGAAAAAGCTTCCTAAAAAGCTTAAAGATCTTGTAATTTTTACTATAGCTTGTGCTATGGGAGACAAATTTCATCGAAAAGTCTTATGCGATTTAGGAGTGAGTATTAATCTCATGCCTTTATCCTTCTTTAAGAGGTTAGATTTAGGAGAACTATCTCCTACGAATGTAACCTTACAATTAGCAGATCGATCTATTACTCACCCGAGATGAATGATAGAAGATGTATTGGTAAAGGTGGATAAATTCATTTTCCTTATAGATTTTATAATTCTGGATATGGAAGAAGTCCTATTATTTTAGGAAGACTTTTTCTTGCTACTGGACGTGCTATGATAGTGTTGACCTCACTTTTGGTCGAGTTCTAGTCTTTCTTTAGAATAGCCTAGGGTCTAGCCATAGGACTCTCCTGGTGACTTTCTTAGAAGACTAGTCATGGAACCCTCCCATAGAAATTCAAACTTTTCTCACTTTACTGGGAGTTTTCATATGCTTAAGGCCTGACCTCCAGTTTTGGGAGGAGGAGACCAAACATAAGGAAGCCCAGGGGAAGTCTCCTATAGGTGGTCAGGCCATAGGATCTACCCTGGGAGGTCTGGAGCTTACACCGTGACCTGACCCGCAATTACGCAGTAAATTAACTTCCAAAATATGGCCAAAACTTGACCCGATTTATAAATAGCGACTAGTGTGCAAAATCTTAAATGATATAAAAATTAGAAAATATTTTACACACTAGGGGTACTACGCAAGTATACGTATCACTTCAAGTAATATAGAGTTTTCTTTAAAAACCCTATTATCGATCCCACGAGGAAGTGAAGTAAGAGGTCTTTAGTCAAATTCTAGTCTACTACTAATAGTCCTAAGTTTGGAATGTCGATTAAAATTGTGTTTTATCTAGCAACTACTCCTAAATGCAAGTGTTAAATGTAATAGTAACTATAACTAAATGCAAATAATAATTCTAAAGTTAACCCTTTTTAGGAGGAATTGGTTTGGAGAATTTTGAGATATTAAAAACTATTATCCTTATGTAATGAAATGGATGATGTACAGGAATGAGATGCATTAAGTATTGTATGTGCCAAATAGGAGCAATCCTATTCTTTACCCTTTGGTCCAGGCATAAAGAACATTGATTAATCCTATGCTTGGTTACTGAATCTGCGGCTAGGCTGGGAGGATACCGGCTCTCACTTCGAAGCTCCCACGTTCCCCTCTCCTAAGGGCTAACATCTACACTTCAGCACCCAAACAATAAGACTGAATTGAGGATTTTAGCCCGTCACTTTAAAATCTCCAATTCTACTCCCGATAGTTATATTTCCCTATTTATTTGCATTCAATCCCAATGAACTTCACCATCCATAGAATTTGAATGTGGTTTCACTTTGTTGAGAATTACACCGCCCTTTTGGGTCGATGCAATTACAATGAATTTTAACACTACAATGAGCCCTTATTGCAATGTAAATGAAGTGCAAGTAAAAACCATCACATTTATAATTAAATTTACTTCTATCATGCATCACAAAATCCTAAACATGATTTCTACTCATTGCAAAAGAAAAGTAAAATAAAAATAATGATATAATCTTCTCATGTCACTATTTTCAAAGAAGAAGAAAAAGTAAGAGAGATGTATCACAAAGCATGAAGAAAATACAACAGAAACTTCATTTAACCAAAGCAAATCCACTAGGTAATTGTTTACAAAATTATAAGATAATGAAGAACAATACTTAGCTTTTTCCCCTTGAAAGAAAGATGAAGATCTCTGCCACAAAGTCTCCCGTCGATCCATGCAATGCTAGTGCAATCCCTTACAAATTCTCTCAAATTCTCCTCACCAATCTCTTCAAAAGGGTAGAAATCTACATTTCTACTCTTAATCTAAGAATCCTAAACATTCCTCTCTTTTTTCTCTACTTTCCTCCTTTTTAACCTATATTCGCCATTTTAAAGAGTATGGACGAATTTCTAAGAGTTCTCTCAAGCACTTGTTGACCTCATTTTTTGTGAGGTCTTTTGCTTCTCTCTTTAGTATTTAGGATCTAGCCTTAGGCTTTTCCTTTGACTAATCTTAGAGGACTAGAAATGGAACCCAACACTTAGAAATTCAAACCACTTCTTGACTCCCTACAAACCCCACAAGCTTGATTGTAGACCCCTAATCACCTAGAGGGTTGAAATCAAATGTGAAGGTTTAAAGGATGAGTTCCTTATAGGACTTTTTGGCCTTAGGAATACCCTGGGTGGCCTGGTCTAGTGAGGGTTGACTTGCACATACACTACACTATCACACACATTCCAAGTCCTAAAACCACACTCTCACTCAACTTGACTTCCTGACTCATGTAGGTAATTCATATGGATGGTCCTTAACCCCTAAGCCCCTGGCTAAGAGGGTTAGGAACAACATAGTGAATGCCTCAAATGAGTCCTCTCATGGCTCATATGGGCTTAATATGGCTTCATAGCTCAACCAAAGTGATCCCATTTCACTCAAATTTGATCAATCTTCCTTTTTTTAAAATTTCAATTTTTGACCCCCGGGGCCCCGGACCCACCAAACCTACTAAATACCCTTGAAATGACCCAAAATTTACAAAATTACCTAAATTACCCAAGATCCCTCAAAATCAATCCTAAACACTTCCCACCATTTAAATTGACCATCTTTGGCCAAAAATACCAAAATTTCCAAAAATACCCCTAAACCCCCACCCCAAAATTACCAAAATACCCTTTTACCCCAAAAATCTAAAAATTTAGAAAATTCCCAAAAAGTTCCTAAAAATCCCAAATATTTCCAATTTCATTTTGTTAAACTACACCATGGGCCAATTTTGCCAATTTACCCCACTTTTATCAAAGCCCCCAATTTGACCCATTTTTAACCCAAGTGAACCCAATGTCAAACCAAACCACCCCAATTGACCTCAATTTTGGTCCAATTCAATTCTAAACATCAATTAAATATCCCCAATATCAATTTAGACCAAATCAAACTCCAATTTGATTGACATTTGGGCCCAATTTCAATTTGAAGCCTAAGGCCCAATTTTGGCTCATGACATAAACCTAGCCCAAACCAACCCAATTCAACCTCAATTGGCCCCAAATATTTTCTAATGCCTTCCTAACATCCCCATAAAGAAAACACTAACTTGATTTGCCCAAAATTTGAACCTAAATTCCACCCACACCTAACCCAAAACCAAAATCCCTTAAATTGATCTAAGCCCAAACCTAACCCAATTGGGCCCAAATCCCAAAATTAGAGCCCAACCAAAATTGAAAACTCTTTGTAACACTCCCATAAACATTTTCCAACATTAATTTTACATCAAATCCAACCTTAGCTTAACCTTAGCCCAAGTTAGCCCAATTTGGCCCACCTTGGCCCCTTTACCAAAAAAACTCAAATTCAACCCAATACAATTCAAAATCACTTTAAACTTGTTCCAAACCACTCATGACACATGCCTAAACCAATTGCAACATTTATTTGGCACAATCCTTTACAAAAATTTTCATCCTAAATTTACTTTAAATCCAAAAGCTCACTTCCCTAAACCACTTTAAAAGCCCATCCAAAATGATTTCAAAAAAGCCCAAAGTCAATCCAAAGCCCACATGACAAATTCTTCTCATCATACCTTTAATTGAAATCATCTCTAAGTCCTAAATCAATAATCAAGCCATTCCAAATCAAGCCACATGCCAAATTACCCCTAATGCCAAAAATTTCTAAAACCCTTTTTCATGAAACAAGCCAACATTTTCCAAGCCAAATGTAAGCCAAATGTGAGCCATTTACAAGCCATATGAAGCCATGAGAGTCTTGACACCTCATCATGTCATTTATGGCAAATGGAGGGCCCCTTTCTTAAGCCTTCCTTAAGCCTTTTTAACCTCATCCATGATACACACTAAACCATGCTTAGCCACCTTACCATGGATGGAGACTTCTCCACTCCAATTCAGCTGAGCCATATGATTCCCTTCAGCCCAAATCAGGCCTTGGTGGGTGCACCAAACCCAAATCCATGCCTTTGACTAAACCAAGCCCAAAATGATCCCTTCCCACTTCCACTTTGATTCAACTCCTTTACACTTGGCATTTGCCAATTGAACTCACAAAACTCAAGCACTAACCTCCCTGACCCTGAGGGTGACCCATGCCTGGCCGGCCAGCCACCACAACTGCCGGAAACCACCAGGCCGAGAGGCTTAATTTGAATCGAAAATTCAATTTGAACTTGCTGAGTCGTCCCATGCCCAATGTCCACTATGGCTGTTCTTCCCTTGGCAGGCGAGTTGATCCAAGCCATTAAACCCCCCTGGAGGCCCTCCAGCCACCTCTATTTAAACCCACTCACCTCTCGGCCAAACAAGGTGATGAACCAGACCTTAAGGAAACTCTGCCAAAATTGCTTCAGGACCTTCTCCTAACCTAGAGCAGTTGATCCCCGGTGTTCCTTTGCCACTAATCCCCATTAACGAGCTCGATTTCGAGTTGAAAATCCACCCGAAAAATAGGACACTTCACCACGGTGAGCCAATCTTCAAATTGAATGACCCTACACCTTCACCGGACCAAGAGGAGAAGTTCCCCGAGCAAAAGCCCCCTCACCGAGCCGGCCATTGCTTCCAGCCTCCAAGCTTTGTGATCGGCCTTGGTCACTTTCATACTCGGACAATTCCCGCAGCGAGAGACTTCATCCGGAGCTTGCTTGGACTCAATCGAAGGTGACACGACTCTCGGATCGAAGCTTCACTTCTCCGAGCAAAGGTATGAACTCATTCTTCCTCCCGAGCTTCCAGCAATTCTCCATTTTGTTTGGGTTAATTTCATAGCCTATAAACTGTATGGATGTGTTTGTCTCTTCAAGACGAATCGATAGAGTATAAGAACTCGAAAATCCATTGAGAATCGAGAGAGATATTAGGGTTTGAGTGTGGACGGTCATGGGTGCACACCAGTCGTAGACGATGACCAGGAGCCGTTGGATCTCGCGTGTATCGAGCGGACGGTCGAAATCAAGCCCGACAGCGGAATGTTACGTGAACCGCGGTCCCCTGGAGCGCTGATTCAAATGGCGGCGCCGAATCACAGAGCGACGCGTGGGCTTTCGATCAGCCGTAGGATGACGCGGCGCCGAGTCAGATAAGTAGAAAATTAGGGTATTTTTGAATTATTTAAATATCAGAACTTCAAAAATTCATATCTTTGCATAGAAAAATCTTAAAAATAAAATAAAAATACCCTCTTGCTCAGTGAATAGAAGAGAATAATGTGGAAAAGAAATCAAGTTAATTGGATGAGTGTTTTATTTTTAATAATTTATTTACTATTTCCAATGTTTTGATTCTCCATTTGCATAGACAATTCACCATGGCATGAGACAATAGGGCTTTTGAAGCCTCTGATCTTAGGAACATTCCCTAAATTTTTCAAGGTCAAAGGCCATCTCTGTGAAAAGTTATTGATTTTTCAAGTTCATGTCACTGTTTTAGGTATTTTAATTCCAATAATTAGCATGTTGTAAAATAAACCCTAGGAAAATTTGGTGATGTTTCTTAGGACTAGGGGACCCTATGAAAAATATATTTTGAGTTAATTCAATCATGATAACCCTAATTGGCCTAAACTCCCAAAATTGAACTTGAATTAATTAGGGTTAACCACAAACCAAATTGACTTGAAAATAATTCTCCATTGCTCTTTAGGATTAGAGGAACCTTACATAAAATTTTGAAATCAATTGGACTTGATTAATTCCACCAAATGGATTGATTAAGCCTCATAAGCAAAATGGAACTTTAAAAATTCATAACTCCAAAAATACTTTTCAAAAATTCACAAAAATGGTTTTGGAGCTTTGCTGATATCAGGGGAGTTCAGGAAAATTAAAATTGGAATTTTCTAAAAAATTTGATTTTTTCACAATATTTTAATATTTTAATAATTAAAAAATAATAAAAATCACAAAAATATTAAAAATCATAAAAATGTTACATTTTGACTCCTAATCACTTAGGAACAAACCAAGTATTTTTTCTAAGTCCCTAGGATAAGATATTGAATTTTAAATGCTTAATGTAATTTTTAATATTAAAAAATTAATTTTTAATCTCTTCACTAAAATAATTCTAATAAATCAAAGAAAAATCAGAAAATTATAAAATTTGTTTCTCTAGACTTCTTGAGATCAGAGAAATTTAAAAAAAATATAAAATCTATTTTCCAACTTTTAGTTTATTTTAAAATTAATTAATACTCTAAAACGCAAAATAATTATAATAAATAAAATATAATTCAAAAAATCACCAAAATTGGTCTAAGTGGTCCTCTAGTCATTATGAACATCTCATAATTTTCTTAAGAGGAGAAACCTTTTCTTGGTCATGTTGTTGAATTTTCTTTGAAAATCCCTATTTTCTACTAAAAATAATTATATAAATAAATTAAATTCAGAAAAATCACATTTTCTCCTCTAATATCTTAATTGACATGTGAGTGAGGTGACATAAAAATTTCAAATTCATTTGAGCTCAATTTAGTGAGTTATGAAATAAATAAGCCTAAATGGGCATAAAGGTAATTAAAAATTTTAACCCTTAATTAAAACTTTAGGTTTAATCAAAATGGGGGGTAAAATATTTGATTTTAACTTTCTCTTGGATGATTGAAACTTAGGGAAATTAAAAGGGTAGAAACACATTAAACACTTTGAAAATATCAAAATGAAACTCTAATTAATTAAATAATTAAAATTTTGGAAATAATATATTTAAAATTTGTGTTATTAAAATAGGGATATTATTAAGAGGATATTTATTCTTTAATTTAAAATTCCTGAAATAAGTCACTTTAACAATATTTAGTTCTTAATTAAAAATTAAAATAATAATCCAAATTAAATAAATTAAAAATTAAAAAAAGATAACCTTTAAACGAATTAAAGCTTAAAATGTTAAATGGTCTAATAATTAAAAATCAAATTTAAAATCTTGGAATTAAGTTAAATTAAGTTAAGTCAAAGTTTAAATTAAATTAAATTAACACCTTAATAATTAAATTAAATTAAATTTAAAATATTGAAACTAAAACTAAAATTAAATTAAATTAAAATTAGATTAAATTAAATTAAATTAAATTAAATTAAAATTAAATTAAATTAAATTAAATTAAATTAAAATCACTTAACAAAAAACCTAAATGAAATCATTAAGAGATAAATCAAAATATATCAATAATTTCAATACCTCTTTCTATCTAAGTAAATTTAAAACATGAACATCGATACGAAATACTAAGATAATTGAAAGTGTAAAGATTTAAATTAAATCTAAAATAATTTGAACACTATTTCAAACTTAAAAAATTATTAATTAAAACCTCATAATTAAATTAAATCACTTTAAATCATTAACTCAAACTTTTAATTAAGGATGATTAAAATTCTCAATAAACCAACTTGCCCTTGAAGGCTTTAATTATTATAACTCTTAAATAAGGTATTAAGTGAAATGCCACTTCATTCATCAGGTAATCAAATACCCAAGTTCACTGAGCAAGAGACAAAGTTTAACTAAACTCCTGGATGATTAATTCATATGTGCAACTAAATTTACTTGGACTCAAAATGATCCCAGAAGTCTTGAAAAGATGTTTAGGACTCGTCCTAAACACTTCCTCAATATGACGGGATGTTTTAGAAGAACAATTGAATCTAATTGTTCTTTGATGAAGAAAATCATCCTTAAACTAAACCAACAACCTAGACGTCATAGGAAATGACTAGTTGTAGGATTAAGAATTTGGTAAACAACCAAAACTCTTTCCCTTAGCTTTTCCTAGGTATTTCTTGCAAAATATGTTTAAATGCCTTAACATGTATTTTAAGTGCAGCTTGGGATGACAGGAAGACCCTCCAGGTACGCTTTTATTTTATTGCAATTTACTTTATTGAAATTTACTTACATGCATTGCGCTTTACTTTTTTGCATTCTTGCATGATAAATAAGACTGTTGCATGAAAACCAAAACCTTTAGGATAGTCCCTGAACTGAAACCAAAACTAAATTAAAAGTCATTGCAAGATAAAATTCACCGCCACAACATTCCAAAATATAAAACAACTCAAATTTAATCACAAACAGAACAACAAAACTACAATTGTAACTAAATTAAAACATCCCGTTAAATGATTGGGAATACCTCGGATGATGTAACCCACGTGTTGCTAACGGGATTTCCCACGGTCTAAATGAAAGTGTGAAACTCATTCAGTTGAGTTTGGCAAATTCATCTGGACTAAGTGAATTCGATGAAAATAACGGTGCCGGGATGACGGAACCGTGGGATCTTAATCGGTTCTGTTTAAACAACTTTAAGATTTGTAAAAAAAACACTTGGATTTTAAGATTTTCTCTAAACCAAAACACTTCTCTCATCTCCCGATTTATGACTTCTAAAACTAAACCTCTGCAACAACAAGGAGCTCGGAGCATGGTGGGCAGCTCGGCCATCGTCATCAGCAAAACTCGGATCTACTTCAGCAAAACATTCTTAGAATTAAATAACCAAGCCATAGGACTTTGAGGTAGTTTTCCTAGTGCAACATAAATCCTCAACTCTTCGTTAGACATTTGCATGATCATGTCATGTAAATTAAGCCCTAACCAGTCTTAGGACTCCGAGGTAGTCGTTCGGTACGACATAAACTCTCATATCTTCCAGGTTATTTGTATGATCATGTCATACAAATATAAGTCCTAATTAATTAAAATTGGCATGACTGCAATATTAAATAAATTCCTAAATTGAAGCCAAATAATAGGATAGTTTGGGAAGTTGCTAAGATTCTTCTTGGATCCTCAGCTTCTCCTACTTTTCTTCCTTTGGACTCACGAAATTAAGCATTCCAAATTTGATCCATTCCCTATTGAAATTCCAAAATTCAATCCTTTGAAAACCTTAAACTTTGAAATTCTTGAGAGCAAAACCACTAATCATTATCGAGAGTTTTCTTAAATAATTCCCGTCATTTAAGAAGTAATTAACTATAGGGGCTTGCCCTTATAGGGAACTTTAAGAACCTAGGTAATATAAACCCTGCTTAATTCATTTATATTAAGCAGGGGATCCTGTCGGCTTATAAAATTGGTTCGCAGACCAAACGGATGTCACAAATCTTCTAGTTTATTTAACCGAGCCCCATCATCAAGCAGTGTGTCTATTATTCGGGATAGATATACGGTTTGTGGTACGGTGCTCGTTTATATAAACTATTTGGGATGTGAGATCGGTTTGATTTCATATCTTAAAATTTTCAAACTTAAAATTACTTTCAAAATCAAATGCTACTTTCCAAATTATATATATATTTAAATTAAATTTAAAATATGAAAATTCGCCGACAACTTTTGTAGGCGACCTTCTTTTCAAAATACAACACTCAACCTAAAAATATGCCGACAGCACTCCTTCGAAAAAGCATCCAAATACGTCGAATTTAGGTCAAAGCTCGCCAAAAGTCAGTCCAGAACCTTCCGGGCGCCGTCGGCAGGTTTGAGCTCGCTGTCGGCGAGCTTTTTGAGCACTTTTTGATGTTTTCTGGAAAATCACGCCGTCGGCGAGATCGTGGCCGCCGTCGGCGAGCAGGCTCTGCGCAGCTCCACCGTTTTGCTCCGTTTGGCTCCGTTTTAACTCTGATTCGCCCCGTTTTAGTTGTGTTGCATTCGTAACAGATAGCCCTACAAAATAAGCATAAAACAACATTTCTTTAAAGTGTAATCTCATTCAAAAATATGCAAGAAGTGTAAAAGAGATTAGCATCAAAAGACTTATCGAAAAGTGTCAGGGCAGAACTTCATTTCTTGCTCGTTTTTGCTCCAAATTGCAATGTGTTTGCTTTTTTTTGCTCCAATCATCATTTCTTGTACCTAAAACCAAAAAACATACAAAATACATTGCTTTAAAGTGTAATATCATAAAAAATGAGTAAAATGATATAGCAAAAAGCATATATATTTTAGGCGTGTCAAAATCCCCCAAACTTAACTGTTACTTATCCACAAGTAACACTTTTACTACATAAAAATATAACTCAAGGCAATGTACTTTTCACCTGTAAGACACTAAAATTTTTCATTTAAAAGAATATATTGGTTAGACTTTTAGAAAGAATTCAGTAACTCAGGTTAACACTACAAGTATAAAAATATTCAACAATCAAGTCTAAGGGTTCTAGCCTTCTATTTATTTCAAGATAAACCATAATTTGTCACATTAAGAATGCCTTGAAAGATTATGTGAAAAAGAAGTTCATGCAAACTTCATTAGAATGTAGGCCAATACTTTAATATAAATTCAGAAATGAAATCAAGTTCTCCCTTTAGGGTGACTCAAGTGAAGTCAATTTTTGATTAGACATCTCCTCAAGCTTCTCCTCATAAATATTTTTCTTTCCTTTTTTTTTCTTTTCTTTCGGGATCATTTTCAATCCTCTTTTTTTTTACTCTCTTTTCTTTTTCTCTTTTTTTTTCTTTTAATGAGGATTACTATATCTGGAGAGCCTATAATGATTTTGAGTTTCACTTTCCTCTTTCTAAAGTTCAAACTTGAAACACATTCTTACTTTATAATTAGGTATGAGCCTTATTATTCATCATAAAGTCACAATATCTTCTTAACACACAATACTTTAAGTCACTTAACATTTCAAAAATACAGTTTTCTTTACTTTAAATAGTTAACTATAATCAAATTCTTTTATACTAAATATCTTATCCTTATAAAATTAACTTTTATTACTAAAAACTTTCATCTAATCCTTCCATAATATTCAACTAAAATAAAAAGTTTTAGTTATCGCAAGCGAGGTTCAATTGCCAAAAGTTATGCTAATAATTTTTGAAAATATAATAATTGAGAACAAATAAGAGTTAATATTTTTTTTTCCCCCAAACTTAAATTTCAAAAATATTTTGCAATTAACTCTATAAAATGTAGCAGGAAGAAAAAGTAAAGGTTGAATCTACTTGCTACTACAACATCCTATCAAATTCATATACATGCATAATCAAGATAGAATGACTGTAGGAAAAAAGTAAATCTAGCCTAAAACATGCTTGTAACAAAATTACATTAAAAGGAAGTATTTTTACTTTAAAATTTTACTTTTCTTCCTACCCTCAAACTTAATTTTTAACATATATAGCATTCAGTATAGAAAATATAAGCAGAAAGAAAACAATTTAAAAATTCTATCTACCACAAATGTCTATCAAAACCATTTACAAGTATTCATTAGGATAAAACAATATGCAGCAAAAGTAAATCTAAATTAATCATGCCAGAATGAAATTAACTAAACCAAATTCTAACTAGCGTAGCATGTATCAACATGGGAATATAAAAATGTTCTTCAAGACCTAAATAAAGTTGTAACACTAACATAAACACACATATGATAAATGAGGTCAATTCTTCCATTAACTCATCACATCACATTGATTTACTTCCAATTTCTAACGGAATCACTACACTAGTAAATTAGATACTTTAAAATGATTTTATAGATTATAATCCCAAGGATAAGATTACCCCTGATATATTGGCTCCTAGGCACTAATCTCAGGCATCACCTAATCCTTATAATTAATCACCTTTAACAGTTATAAAGATAGTGTAAGATCATCCATATGGTGTTCATCAAATAGGTTCGCGACTCCTACCTAATGAAAATAAAGTTGCAAAAAGGAAGTAACAAAATAAGAAGGAATTATCAATGTTCGAAATTCATGATTTCTCTTGTAAAACTCAAGTCTGGGTGAGACCCAAGTCATAGTGGACTCATTAATCCAATTACTATAAGAGATCAAGTCTAGCCATAATAAGAAGTTAAGGAATCACATCCCTCATGACACATAAAGATCAAACTACTAACAATCCAAACATCTACCAATCATCAATCAAACTAATCAATCCATAATGAAACATAAACATCAAGTCAATCCACTCTAATGCAAACACCATACAACACTAATAATCATGACTCTCAAGCACACTAAATCAAAGCACACTGATAACTATGGGTTGTCTCCCATAAAGCGCTTGGTTTAACGTCATTAGCCCGATAAATGATTCCACCTAGATCAAAATTCCAATTAAGTAATCTTCGATCAATCGCCCAATCTTTTTCAGATGTAGGGACTCCTACAGAATTCTTAAATTTTAATTTTTCATTCAGCTCTTCATTTTCAGATGGATTTATATCATTATTCCTCTTATTTCTTTCTAGATCTAATATTCTTCTATTGATTTTCTCAAATTTCTTATTAATATCATTCTTGAAATTTATAAGAAATGGATCTTTATAAAATACTTCAATATCTCCCAAATTTTGGATCAAATTCTCTCTAGATAATTCAGATTCAGGATCAAATTCTTCTATGTCACTCGTATGATTCAAGTTATCTTCCAATTCTTCTCCTTTATAATTATTAAATGATTGAAGATCTATCTTAGTTGAGGAAATATGTTTTTCTAATTCCCTAGGAATTTCTTCCAATGGTCTTCCAATATCCTTATCCTCTTTTCTCAACTCAAAGTTCTTTTGAAATTTATCCTCAAATTCTCTTCCAAGTCTTAGTTCAATAATTTTATTGTGTTCATCATTTAATTCAGGTTTTTCTTGTGATTGGGTCGTATCTAAAAATATTAAAACTGGTTGTGTAGATGAATTCCCTAAATAGATAGACTTTAAAATTGTATGTGGTATATCCATCTTAAGTTCATGTGATTTTTCAATAAATGGAATTAAAAGTTTACTATTTTTGGTAGCGTCCATCATTTCACACCTTTCCTGAACATACATACATTCTTTTTTAAATAAATTTTTTAACTCATCATGAAAATCTATTTCAATCTCATCTTTTAACTTTCTCTCAAAACTTTCTTGGAAATAGTCTTTATTTAGATAATCAATTTCATCCATCCAAAAACAATCATCATCTTTTCTCTCAGTTGGATATTTCATAGTCTTTAATACATCAAAAGTGACTTCATGGTCATTAATATTTATAGCCAACTCTCCTTTTTGCACATCTATCATAGCTTGTCCAGTAATATGGAAAGGTCTCCCTAAAATAATTGAAATTTCTTTATCTTCCTCTATATCTAATACAATAAAGTCCAAAGGAAAGATAAATTTATCCACTTTAACAAGCACGTCTTCTATAACTCCTTTTGGATAAATGATAGATCGACCAGCTAATAGAAGGGTTACAGTAGTGGGAGAAATATCGACTAAACCTAACCTTCTAAATAAAGATAGAAACATAACATTAATGCTCACTCCTAAATCACATAAAGCTTTTCCACATAATCTTTTTCCAATTGCATAAGGAATTGTAAAACTACAAGGATCTTTAAGTTTCCGAGAAAATTTTTTCTGAAGTATAGCGCTGCACTCCTCACTTATTGTAACTGTTTCGTAATCCTCAAATTTCCTTTTCTTGTTTAATATATCCTTCATAAACTTTGCATAACTTAGCATCTGTTCCAAAGCTTCAGTGAAAGAAATATTTATCGTTAACTTCTTAAGTACTTTCATGAACTTTGAAAATTTTTTATCCAACTCATGCTTCTAAGTCTTTGAGGAAATGGAGGTGGTGGTTTTTCCAAACTGATTTTAGTTGGAGATATTAATTTTTCCAGATCCTTAGAAACATGTTCTTCAGGTCTTTTAGTTTCCTTTGTTTCTCTCACAACATCTTTCTCTTTTCTAACCACATCCTCTATCTCTCTTCCACTTCTTAATTGGACAGCTTCTATTTGTTCATTAGTGTTCTTTTTAGGGTTGATCTCAATGTTTCTAGGAAGTGTTCCTTGGGGTCTATTGCTAAGTGAATTAGCAATTTGTCCCAGTTGATTCTATATGTTTCTAATCGCAGTATTTTGACTTTGCAACTGGTTTCCCATTTACAATACCACTTCTTCCATAGACATCTTCTTATCCTCAAATTTTTTATCAATATTAGAGTCCGGTGGATATGAAAGTCTATAGTTTATGTTCCCCTAATTATTCCAACTTCCATTAGGATTTGCATGATTATTTTCCCATTGTTGGTTTCCATCGTCAGTAGTAGGATTCCAATTAAATTTAGGATGGTTCTCCCAACCTGGGTGTAAAAGTTAGAGTACGGGTTGTTTATGGTATTTAAAGTCTCATATGATAAGTTAGAATCAATTATATGCCCTAATGATCTTTCCTCACTTACAGAAGTAAATTGAGATTGGTTCATTCCAAATTGGTCCAACTTCCCTGATATTGCAGCAACCTGAGATATAAGAATTGCAATCACATCCATATCATGAACATTTACTGCATTTTTATGATTTACCCTTGTAGAGGGCCATTGAAATTCATTTGTAGCTATTTTTTCAATTAATGCATACGCTTCATCAAATAATTTTGACATTAATGATCCACCAGCGGCAGCATCAATTATAGACATAAGGGATTCTACTAACCCATTACAAAAAGTTTGAATGATTAACCAATCGGGCAGAGCATGGTGTGGACACTTTCTTAGGAGTTTCTTAAATCTTTCGCAAGCTTCGTATATTGATTCACCTTCATACTGACAAAATGAGATAATATCGTTTCTAAGTTTAGTAGTCCTTAAAGGTGGAAAATACTTAGCTAAGAATTTCTGACTTAACTCCTCCCAATTTTTAATAGAGCCAGGTGCTAATGAATATAACCACATTTTAGCCTTATCCCTTAGTGAGAAAGGAAAAAGCCTTAGCCTAACAACATCGTCTGATATGCCATTATAACGAAATGTAGCACAAAGTTCTATAAAATTTGATGAGTGTAAATAGGGATCCTCCAAAGGAGTTCCCCCAAACTGATTGTTCTGCACCAGTTGGATAGTCTCAAGATTTATTTCAAACGAGTCAGCTTCTACGATAGGATTTTGTATACTTAAGTGAATTTTATCTGTCGTAGGATTTATGTAATCTCTCAATGATTTATGATGATTTTCCAAGTTATTATCATGAAAGTTGTCCATTTCCATTTCTAGTTTTTTGAGTCCTTTCTGTATTTTTATTTTTTTATTTTTTTCAAACTCGAGATCATAAGGCACAAGTCTTGTAGATCCTTTGTTTCGCATACATAACACAACAAATAATACATTAACAATTAAACAAATAATAAATGAAATATATTTAACACAACAAAATATTTTCACGAACATCATATTTTTCACACAAATAATTTTTTACGACACTACAGTTTTCCAAGTCTAAGCCTAATTACTTCAACTAAAATTCTCCTAAAGTTCTTATCGAAGCTTCCACGGCAACAGCGCCAAAAACTTAACCCGACCCGCAATTACACAGTAAATTAACTTCCAAAAGATGGCCAAAAACTTGACCCAATTTATAAATAGCGGCTAGTGTGCAAAATCTTAAATGATATAAAAATTAAAAAATATTTTACACACTAGGGGTACTACACAAGTATACGTATCACTTCAAGTAATATAGAGTTTTCTTTAAAAACCCCAGTATCGATCCCACGAAGAAGTGAAGTAAGTGGTCTTTAGTCAAATTCTAGTCTACTACTAATAGTCCTTAGTTTGGAATATCAATTAAAATTGTGTTTTATCTAGCAACTACTCCTAAATGCAAGTGCTAAATGTAATAGTAACTATAACTAAATGCAAATAATAATTCTAAAGATAACCCTTTTTAAGAGGAATTGGTTTGGAGAATTTTGAGATATTAAAAACTACTATTCTTATGTAATGAAATGGATGATGTACAAAAATGAGATGCATTAAGTATTGTATGTGCCAAATAGGAGCAATCCTATTCTTTACCCTTTGGTCCAGGCATAAAGAACATTGACTAATCCTATGCTTGGTTACTGAATCTGCGGCTAGGCTGGGAGGATAACGGCTCTCACTTCAGAGCTCTCATGTTCCCCTCGTCTGAGGGCTAACATCTACACTTCAGCACCTAAACGATAAGACCGAATTGAGGATTTTAGCCCACAACTCTAAAATCTCCAATTCTACGCCCGATAATTATATTTCCCTATTTATTTGCATTCAATCCCAATGAACTTCACCATCCATGGAATTTGAATGTGGTTTCACTTTGTTGAGAATTACACCGCCCTTTCAGGTCGATGCAATTACAATAAATTTTAACACTACAATGAGCCCTTATTGCAATGTAAATGAAGTGCAAGTAAAAACCATCACATTTATAATTAAATTTACTTCTATCATGCATCACAAAATCCTAAACATGATTTCTACTCATTACAAAATAAAAGTAAAATGAAAATAATGGCATAATCTTCTCATGTCACTAGAAGAAGAAAGAGTAAGAGAGATGCGTCACAAAGCATGAAGAAAATATAACAGAAACATCATTTAACCAAAACAAATCCACTAGGTAATTGTTTACAAAATTATAAGATAATGAAGAACAATACTTAGCTTTTTCCCCTTGAAAAAAAGATGAAGATCACTCCCACAAACTCTCCCGTCGATCCATGCAATGCTAGTGCAATCCCTCACAAATTCTCTCAAATTCTCCTCACCAATCTCTCCAAAAGGGTAGAAATCTACATTTCTACTCTTAATCTAAGAATCCTAAACATTACTCTTTTTTTCTCTACTTTCTTCCTTTTTTAACCTATATTCGTCATTTTAAAGAGTATGGATGAATTTCTAAGAGTTCCCTCAAGTACCACTTCGAAAAAGCATCCAAATACGTCGAATTTAGGAAAAAAACTGCCAAAAGTCGGTCCAAAACCTTCCGGACACCGTCGGCGGGTTCGAGCTAGCTGTCGGCGAGCTTTTCGGGCAATTTTCGGTGTTTTCTGGAAAATCTCATCGTCGACAAGATCGTGGCCGCCGTCGGCGAGCAGACTCTGCGCAGCTCCACTGTTTTGCTCCGTTTGGCTCCGTTTTAGCTCCGATTCGCCCTGTTTCAGTTGTGTTGCGTTCGTAACAGACAACCCTACAAAATAATCATAAATCAACATTTATTTAAAGTGTAATATCATTCAAAAATATGCAAGAATTGTAAAAGCGATTAAGCATCAAAAGACTTATCGAAAGGTGTCAGGGCAGAATTTCATTTCTTGCTCGTTTTTGCTCCAAATTGCACCATTTTTGCTTCTTTTTGTTCCAATCACCATTTCTTGTACCTAAAACCAAAAAACATACAAAATACCTTCCTTTAAAGTGTAATATCATAAAAAAATGAGTAAAATGATATATAAAAAAATATATTTTAGGCGTGTCACACCGCACTCACACTACACACTCAAAACCCTAAACAAAGCACATCACCTTTTGATTCCCTAACTCTTTGGAAACTCATGTAAGTAGTTTTCCCAAGATTTTAGCCTCAGGCTAGGGTTTGGCTAGTACCAACACATAGAGGACCAAATGAGGGTGACCCTTAGTCCATGGCTCAATCTAAATAATTCCATACTACTCACCTTCAACCAATACCATATTTCCCAAACATTCTAAATTTCTAACCCCTTTGCCCCAAAATACCCCCAAAGCCCTAAAATCCCCCAAATTTCCAAAAACATGACACTTCTCTCATCTCTCAAATTGCCACTTCTTTGAACTAAACCTACTACGACAAGGAGCTTAGAGCATGCATAGTGGGCAGCACGACCATCTTCAACAACAAAAGTTGTCTACATCAGCAAATCCTATTCCTTAGTTTAAAAGAACAAGTCATAGGATTTCGAGGCAGCTTGCCTAGCACAACATAAATTCTCACCTTTTCTTTAGGCCTTTGCACAGCTCTGCTGTGCAATATAAGCCCTAATTCTCTTTAGAATTCTGAGGTTGTCATCTGATACGACATAAATCCTCCCATCTTTCAGGTTATTTACATAATTGGATATTATGTAATCCCTATAATTAATTGATAGGATTGAAATTTAAATAACTTCATTTCCAAGATTTAAAGCCAAACCATAGGATAGTTTGGGAAGACATCAAGATTTTTCTTGAATCTATATTCTTCTCCTAGCCTTCTCTCCTTTAGATTCTGATAAAAAAATAAAAAAAATGTTCCAAAACTTAAGCCATTCACATGTTGAATTTCCAACTATCACATTTTCTTTAAAAACCTTACCTTTGGAAGTCATGAATATAAATGTTTCTTGATCTATATCAAGAGTTTTCTTAGGTGACTTCAGTTATCTAAGATGTAATTAACTATAGGGGTTTGCCCTTATAGGAAACTTAAAGACCCCAGATTAATATAAACCCTATCTAATTCCTTCATATTAGGTAGAGAAAATTGTCGGTTAAAAATGGTTCGCAGATCAAACAGATGTCATAAATCCTTTAGTTTATTTGATCAAGCTTCACCTCAAGTCACGTACTTATTCTACGGGATAAATACATGTCTCGCGGTGAAATGCTTGATTATTTAAACTATCATTTATATGAGATCAGTTTGATTTCATATTCTTTAAAACTGAAATATTATTTTCAAAAATCTATATATATATATATATACATATGTTAAATTAAATCAAAATTCTATTTTATAAAACTATATTCTAAAACCCTTTTTCAAAAATATCAACCTCACCTAAATTTAATGACCGACAAATAGATGTACAAAAAGGGGAGTTAACCGTGAGAATTAATGATCAAGAAGTAATATTTAATGTTCTTAAATCAATGAGATATCCTAACAAGGAAAATTGTTACAGAATATATATCTTTGAATACATGATAGCACAACATTATCAAGAAAAATGTCAGAACATTTATAAAGAAGAAGAGTTTTCAGACCCTGAAGATTTAAGTGATGAAAGTGATTCTGACGAAGATATAAAAGATATTGATTATATTAATGAAAATTAAGAAATATTAGATACAACTCAAAATAATGAATTCAAACCATCCATTGAAAAGGCTCCTAAATTGGAATTGAAGGAATTATCCTCACATTTAAAGTATGCCTTTTTAGGGAATTCATTGACTTTACCTGTTATTATATCTTCTGAATTAACTATAGAACAAGAGATAAAATTGATTGAAGTGTTAAAACTGTATAAAAAAGCTTTTGGATGGACAATAACAGATATTAAAAAGAATTAGCCCATCAATTTGTATGCACTGAATATTATTAGAAGATGACAGTAAGTATTGAACCTCGAAGGAGATTAAACCCAGTTATGAAAGACGTTATTAAGAAAAAAATATTAAAATGGTTGGATGCTGGAATTATTTATCCAATATCTCATAGTTCTTGGGTTAGTCCTCTATATTGTGTTCCAAAGAAAGGATGAGTGACTATTATTGAAAATGAAAATAATGAATTAATTCCTATAAGATAAGTGACTGGTTGGCGGATCTGTATTAATTACAAAAAACTAAATGCCGCCCTCAGGAAAGATCATTTTTCTCTTCCATTCTTAGATCAAATGCTGGATAGATTAACAGGACATTTATATTTTTACTCTTTGGATGGATATTCTGGTTATCATCAAATACCTATAACTCTTGAGGATCAAGAAAAGACCATGTTTACAAGTCCTTACGGAACATTTGCTTTTCGAAGAATGCCTTTTAGGTTATGTAATGCACCTGCTACTTTTCAAATGTGTATGATGACTATTTTTTATGACTTAATTGAAAAAGGGATTGAACTTTTTATGGATGATTTCTCTGTATTTGGAACTTCTTTTGATTCTTATTTACATAATTTGACTAAAGTGTTAAAGCGCTGTCAAGAAATAAATTTAGTTCTAAATTGGGAGAAGTGTCAATTTATGGTCACGGAAGGAATTGTACTGGGTCATAAAATTTCTAAAAATGGGATGGAAGTTGATCAAGCAAAAATCCAAATTATTGCTGGATTACAACCCCAAGTAATGTAACTGGTATAAGAAGTTTTCTTGGACATGCTAGATTTTATAGAAGATATATTAAAGATTTTTCCAAGTTTACTAAACCTTTATGCCATCTTTTAGAAAAAATATATAAAATTTGAATTTGATGAAAATTTCCTAAAAGCCTTTAATTTATTAAAAGAAAAGTTAATCACAACACCAATCATTATTGTACTTAATTGGGAAAAACCATTTGAGTTAATGTGTGATGCGAGTGTATACGTTATAGGGGCAGCTTTAGGGCAAATATATGATAAGATGTTTATGCCATCTTCTTCGTCCCCAAACATCAAGCCATCAGATTTTCAACCTAAAACTATACTTTTGAGAGAGCAGAGAGATTTGATTGCTTCCATGGAGAGACTAAATATAGAAAATGAAGGAAAAGTTTGTGCACAAGGATTCACAAACTTACTTTAATGGCTACCTAGCCATGACGTTGGAGAAGCTATTTGTTCAACTTGAGAAGATTGACGGAGAATTGTTGCATATTAGAGAAATGCTGCATGAAATGTACCATCAATATGAGCATATGGAGTGGCAAATGAAGGTTCAATCTGATCATTTGGCAGCCTTTGAAGACTACCAGGTAACCATGTATGCTAAGAACAGTTGGATTGATGAAAAGACGGCCTTGGAATTTCCTCGTGTCCCTTTCTTCCATTCCTTTGTTCGTAGTAAATTACCTTGTGGACCTAATGAAGGTTCTGATGTGAATCCATGAAATTAATGTAAATTTATGTGGAGAAATTGATTGTAATAGTTAAGTGTTAAGTGATTTTCTTGATGTTTTGTATAAGTAATTTGTGTGATTGTTATATGTTGTTGTGAGATGTGAGAAGTTGTTTATTTGTATTTTCTTTATTTTGTGAACCTTATCTTGAAGATCTGAAATGGAATTAAGTAAAATTTGAGTTTGGAATGTATCAAGCTGTGTTTGGAATGTATCTTAAATTTGGAATCTATTTTGGACTTAAATATTTTCTGGGAGATGTTCGATGAAGTTTATGATGTGATTTTAAGTCTACAGATATTAGAATACCTAAATTACAAACTGTAAAAATTTAGGAATTTTTCAGAATTTTTTGTGATTCTGGCGCCTAGGCCCCGGTTCACCTGAACCAATTTTTCAGCCTTAAAACTAAGCCCATCACCATTAACATGCCTAAGCTTCATCTTCTTCCCCAAAACTTGCAAAAACCGGTCCTATGGTTCCATTTTGAGCTTGATTCGTGAAGTTTCGTAGCTTAAAAACACCAGATTTCAACTTCTCAAGGTTAGATCTACATTTTGGCATAGTTATTTTGAGTTTTCACCATGGATTTCTCTACATATGAATAGTGCTGAAAATTTGGAAGAAAATTTTGATTTTTAAGTGGAAAATCCATGGATCTAAGCTTAATTTAATGTTTTAAGCTTAGATTTTGTGCGATGTTATGGATTTTGTAAATTGTTTGAAATTATTTTCAAAATTATAGAATGACACCAAAATCAAAGTGAGGAAAGGAGCGGAGCAAATTTGATCAGTCAAAGTTTGCTAGCGCAAGTGCTCAAGTGCGCTACAACTAATTCGCATCGGCTCGCAAATTCATTGCGGAATGAAGTTTTTATCATCTCGGCGGCTCGATCAAAAATATTATTGTTGCTCGGCAGTGGAAGCAGTTTTGTTATTTTTCAGTTGTGGCTGTTATATCTGTAGTTCAGGAAATCTATGCAAATTTTCTGAAACTATTGATAATGAAGTTTATATTAGGGGGATAAGAGTTGAGTTCACTCCTGAAGTCATCAACATGTTTTATTGCCTACCTCCTGCTATAGACTGCTTCTATGATGTTTTTACTCCATCTGAAGGAGAGCTTGATGAGATTTTAGCCTACCTGACTGATGAAGAGGATCTTGTAAAATCTGAAATAATAAACAGGTCAATTTTTCATCTTCTATGCTTAATGTCACTTCTAAAGTCTGACACTACTTTATTTCTGCTTGTATTCTTCCATCAAATCACCTGAGTGAAGTGATGAAAGAACGAGCTATTTTAAATTATTGCATTTAAGCAATGAAGTGAATAGATGTGGGAGCCATTATATATGATGTAATCAACACTTCAGCTAGAGGAAGTGTTATTTCTAGTTCAGGCTTCCCAACTTTCATTTTCTTAATTTGTAAGAATGCCAATATTACTTACTCTCATTCTGAAGAGATACTTAGCCACTGAAGCCAATTGGAAAATCTCATGTGGATACTTATGGAAAAAAAAAGTCAAGATTCTAGAGCATTTACTTCTTCTATGCCTTCTACTTCTGCACCCAGACCTTCTACTTCTACTTCTGAGCCTCCACCAGATGTGTGGAATACTGTTTGTCAAAGGTACTTGGAGCATCAAAGTGATATATTCTTGATGCAATGCAGAGTAGATGATATGGATAGTAAGATCGATCATGTGTCTGATTATATACAGAGGAAGAGTGACTATGATGGGAAATATAATGATGCTCTTGTGAAATTTTTGAAGGGTGATAAGAATATAGAGTTTCCTACTTGTCATAAATTCACCCCATGGATTAATCCTAGAAGTCTTATTCCTGATGATTCCTTCGATGATCATGAGGAGACTGAGGATGATTAGACTTTATTTCTGCTTTGCTTTAGTTATGTGCCTGTTATGTGTGTGTTTACCTTTTCAGTATTATTACACTGTTTGAGTACTTTGTAGTAACTCAGTTATATTTCTGTTGTCAGAATGCTTAGAACTTAATCCTATTTATACTCCTGTTGTTTTTAATGTTTAAAATTGTAAAAGAGTTTAGTTTTCATTTGTTACTTACTTTGCTACTATTTATATTGCTGCTTATACTTGTATTACTCTACTGTTTTAAATACCTTGAATGTTGTATCCTTTTCTTCCTACTTAGTTTAAAATTTCATATAGGAAAATGTTTAAACCTTATTAAAAGACTAAGTTTGGGAGAGGGAAAAGAACTTAAATTTAAACTTTACTTGTCCTTACTAAGCAATATTTCCAAAATTAATAACATAACCTATGGAAGAAAAGTTAATTTAAGATAGATATGCTGTTGTTTTCATAAATATTAAGTATTTTTTTATATAATAAGAGATAATTCTAAAAATTGTAATTATTTAATAAAATAAGGTAAGAATTTTGATTCAAATATCTAAATTAAAAAATATTGTATTTTTGAAAGTATTAAGGAATCTAGATATTTACTTGAGAAGGTAGAATTGAAACTCTTTGAAAAATATTTTTGCTAAACACATATTCATTAAGTGAAAAATGTGTTAAGTCTTTAAATATAAGTTAAGGATAATGAAGTTCAAAATCATTAATAGGGTATCCAGATATAACAATCCTCACTTGAAAAAGAAAAAAAGAAAGAATTGAAAACAATCCCTAAAAAGAAAAGAAAAAATATATAGGATTGAAAAGCATTCCAAATATGAAAAGAAAAAGAAAAAAAAAGTGAGGAGAAGCTTGTGGAGATGTCTAATCAAAAATTGACTTCACTTGAATTATCTTATAGGAAAAGACCTAAGTACGTTTTTTTATTTAAATCTCATGTATAAGCATCCTTACTAGTAGAGTTATCATGAAAATCTTTTTCTTGTAAATTATTTACATGTTCTTAATATAAAAAATTGCAATTATTTTTTGAAATAGATAAAAGAAGAGAGTTCTTAACACTTAATTACTAAATATTTTACATATTTTGGTTTTAGCCTAAGTTATTAAAAAGCTTTTTAAATTTCATTATTCTATTTATAAAACAAACAGTTATAGAAGTCTTAAAGAAAAATTTTCTCCATAGATTATTATTTTTAGTAGTAAAGAGTTACTTGAGGACAAGCAACGTTTAAGTTTGGGGGAATTGATCCACCTTAAAATTACCTAAAATTTTATATCATTTTTAACTAATATTTTAAGGATATTACGTTTTAATGAAAGGTATTTCTTATGTTTTTGGTTGCAGGTATAAGAAAATGAGTTTATGAAGAAAAAGAGTTAAAAATGGAGTAAAAGAAGCAAAAATGAGTCAAAAAAAAAGAAAAGAAGAAAAAGGGCTGATTTTGGCGCCTGGTGCCATACTCAGTAGGGGAATTTAGAGAATTTTTGGACGATTTTGTGATGGTTATTTATTCCTCAGAAGCAATCTAGAAGTCTCTGGACAAATTTCCATATGCTATTAACAAGATACAATGAATATAGATACATGGAATCAGTTATTCAACGAAGAGGTGCGACTCAAAACCTGAAGGGACGTGTCCATTGGCTCAGAAAACTGGTGCCTAGGTGCCAGATCTGGCTCCTAGGCGCCACAGTTAAATTCTAGAATATTCATTGAATATGGATGAATTTTGAAGAGGTGCCTGAAGTAACCCCTGGTTATTTTTGAAGCTCTATAAATAGAGGACGATTCTACAGCAAAAGTGTGGTTGTTTGGAGTGTGTAGGTGTTGTAAGAGTGAAAGAGGTGTGTATTCTCATTTAGTTAAAAAGTGTAGAGTGTTATTTACTTTACTTTAGTGAGAGCTTAGAGTGTTTTAGTGTGATTGCTGGAGTTGGAGTCTTGTAAAAGTCAGTCAGAGTCAGAGAAACTTCAAAGGATTGCTTGGATATCATTTCAAATAAGTATTTATAACTTGGTTCTCAAGTTTTGTATTTTGTATTTGAATTTTATAAATATGATTTATGGTGTGAATCCTATGCTTTATGAGTAGTCTTCTTCTCTTTCTCCCTATGAATATGAAATGATTTAGTTATGGATTTAATTTAGTTTTGAGAACTTTGCTTTTCTTCCTCAATAATTTATGATGATATTTTACCTGATCTTCATTTATACTACAAATTGGCCTCTTTTATTGTTAAAATCTATGGAAAATTCTTAAGATCTGACCGTGGACTAAGAGTTCTTAACATGTATGTATCACATTTCTCTTGGAAAGGTAGATGGTAAATCCTTGAAGGGGGAGGTGTAAATAGATAGGGAGATAATCTTTGAAGGGCATAGAATTGAATATGTTTTTAGAGTAACAGACTAAATTCTATCAATTTGGTTTAAGAAGAGGTGACGGGTCACTAGTAGGCCCGATCATAGGCACCCTTGTGGGAATCTAGAAGTGAAAGCCTAGAGTTCGTCCTTACTACTAACAATACATCCGATCCAATCTTCAAAAACCAGCTAATGTTCTTTATGCATTTAACCAGAGGGTAAATAATATATATGCTCCTATTTGTCACAATACCTCATTCTCAAAGTTCTCAAGCTAATTTAGATGTTTACTAATCATGAAATATTTCGTATGGGGAAAGAATATTTGTTTATTGTGTTAAAGCATTTAAATTACGTTCTTACTTACAATTGCTACTTAAGTAACTTGCATATTTTTACTTTTTAGTTAATTAGCTTTTAAATAGATTTTATTCTTTCTTTCTTAATTTTTTCTTAGTTTTCCCTGTGGGATCAATATCTGGGGTTTTTAAAAAGAAAGCTCTATATTACTTGAAATGATACGTATACTTGCGTAGTACCCCTATTGTACAATTTATATTTATTTATAAAAACTTTAATCTTTAATTATCATGCATTAACCGCTTAATCAGATTTGGGGTCAAGTTTGGTCATAATTTTATAAGCTATTTTACTTGCGTAATTGCGGTCGGGTCACTTAAGTTTGTGGTCTGGGCGCTTAGCAGCGAGACTCTGGCGCGTAAGCGCTAGGTCTGGGCACTTAGCTGCCACAGATCAATTTTGTTTCTTTCTTCATTTTGCTTCAAATTTGATCATTTTTCATTCCTTTTATCACATTCATCCATTTAATCATACATGCAAGAAAAATACACAAAATACCTTCCATTAAAGTGTAATATCATCAAATATAGGTATAAAAATGTGTATAAAATACTATTTATTTTAGGTGCATCACTTCACATTAAAGTTCTATTAAAATTGCCTAATTCATTTAGCTCATGTGTTATATAATAAAAATATTATAAAAATCCTATCAATGTTTGTTGACATCTCTTCTAAATTAAATTTATTAATAGAGCTTCAATGTTAAGAACATCCTAACATGTTAAACAATGATATCTCTTTGAAAAGAGAATTGAATTGTAATGTCATATAAGCATAAAAAGTGTGTTTAAGCCAAACAAAAATTTAAAGCTTACTTTTGCTAAGAAATTGTGAGACATAAAACCTACTTCTTGGTTCTCTTTATACTCTTAGTTTCCAAGTAATAGTAGGCTTAATATTGTAAAATTTTTAGCTAGTAGGAACATTCCTACTTATGATTTTGTCTCACTTTGCTACATTAAATATGTACAACAATATATATATATCGCACATTCCTACTTATGATTTTATCTCACTTTGCTACATTAAATATGTACAACAATATATTAAAAAAAATTGATCCTATTTTGATACGTAGCACTTAAAACATTCTTATTTACATATTTAACTTCTAAATATTATTATTTATATATATCGCACCATATTTCACTATGACACATCAAAACCTATACTCTGATTTCTTGTACTTCTCTCCATTTGTTATGTGTACCAATAAGCTAGCATCTATTCCCCACCTGGCATCACTGCGTCCGACAAGTCTCACATGATGAAGGCAACAATCCCCCTTCGTCTTTCTTAAGCGGCTTAGCTCACCATATTACATATGAATCAGGGTAAGGATATACACACTGCCTCCTTTAATCAAAGAAACGTAAAGCATTCAATCCTTCAACAGTGATGTTGTATGCCGTGGCAGAGGAGAACAACTTGTTTTCGATAATGGATGGAAAGTCATCTGAGTTGAAAATACCTACTGATAAATGCCAGATAGAGTTTATTGCTAGGCTTAGGGTCTGTTTGGGATGGATTATTTTCGCGATTGCGTTTTTAAAAAAGCCGCGGTACTCTTTGATTCGCGCGATTACAAAGTGTTCGGAAAAACTCATTTTTCGTTTCTTACTAATCGCTGATCGCAGGCCTCACCCCGCGATCGAAGCGTTCAGCCTATTATTTGACGCAGCTACCCCTGACGGGCGAAGATCTGCCCTAGCGATCCGAAGGGAGGCAAAGCCGAAGGAGCTGCTGCCTCATCCCTGCCGTAACGACTTGCTACCGCCTGATCCTCCCTGACGAGCGAAGATCTGCCCCAGCGATCCAAAGGGAGGCGAAGCCATCGAAGGAGCTGTCGCCTCATCCCCGCCGTAACGACTTGCTACCGCCTGATCCCCCCTGACGAGCGAAGGTCTGCCCGAGCGATCCGAAGGGAGGCGAAGTAAATAAGTCTTCCGTCTGCAGGTATGATGGATTAGTTGGATGTTTAAGAGCTTCTCTGTTAAGTTTGAGTCGGCCAGGGAAGGAGAAGGCGAGCAGAAACTTGGGAATGCAGTATGGAAAAATCTACATTTTTATTTATTTTTTAATAACTAAACTCGGGTTTTAAAAATTTAATGATTACTTAAGAACAGTATAAAATATAACATATTAATACCATTTTAATGTAATTTAAATAGTAATTATAGTATAATAATAATAATTGTATTTTATTAATTCAGTATATAATACTTTAATTGAAAATATTTTGATATTGACAATTTTAGGAATAATTATATAAAGACCACTCAAAATATTTACATTTATACCACAAATTTATTTGTACATTAAAAACCTCGTGCTCGAAGTGAATTTTTTTTAGTCAGAATTATAAACTAGTCAAATATGAATAAATTATCCAAATCAGGGGTGAAATAATATTTATCCGTAAACAACTGTAATTCAAATTGTTTTCCAAACGCTCAAACCAAACAGATAAACAGATTATCTGGATCAGCTGATGACAGCATAATCTGATATAATCTGCAGCTGCGCCAAACAGACCCTTAATGAAGGGGGAGAAGGAGAAGACAACATTGTTAATTTTGAGGAGTAAAATGATTTTTGAGTATGATATATGTAAATAATAAAGTTTTTGTACTGAATATGTGAATAAAAATATTTTAAGAGTTATGTATGTAAATCCGAAAAAAATAAAAATAAAATAAAATAAAATAAAATGGATAATTTAATACAAAGCATCCGGAAAATTAATATTTTAAAATTAAGCACCCAAGTCATTATTTAAATTATTAAATCAATATATTTATATGTCACAGTCAAATCATTAAGAATTTAATAGAAATAAAAAAATAAGAGTTAGGATTTTATCATGAAATTTAATAAAAATGAATGAATGAGAACTTGTTTTGTAATAGGCATTGTTTTGGATGATATTACCCTAAACAAAAACATCTTATGCAATCATAAGCGAACAATTCATGACATTGAGATCGTAAATAGAGCTCTAAGTGAGTGAAGTCGATTGTGTGCCTACTCGAGCTCTACTCACTGTACTCGTTAAGTGGCTCGTGAACCGAGCTCGATGAGCTAACAAACCAAGCTCAAGCTAGCCCAGACTCGACCCGCCAGCTCATAAGCCTGCTCAAAAAATATATTAATACAAAATATACTTAAAAATATATAAAACTTAAATGTTTCATTTTTAAAGAATTAAATATATTTTAAAAAATAATTTTTATATTTTGTATCATGTGATTTCTTATTATCTTTCAAAATTATTCAATTTATTTTTCACTTTATTATAATAATATGTTAAATTAATTATTTTCTGTTTTAATTTGTCAGCTTGTAAGTTGGGTCGAGAAAAATTATTGTATCAAAAATCCTGATCCCATTCTACAACAATATTCCCATTATAATCTGTTATTTGTATAAACCGGCTCTCTTATATATTAAATTGAAAACCTAGATTCTTGATTAAAAACCTCCGTTCCTATAGAACACATTTACGGCTTACTGCGTGCTTTCTTCTTCAAGTCGCTCCTGGAACGGCTGGCAGGTTAAAAATAAACCGATATAAATTAGACAAGATGTAAAATTACAATAAAACGCGGACTTATGCTTAAAATAGGCTACAACATTTAAGTAGAATATAGGGGTTGAGATGTCATTTCATAATGAATAGTTTAACAATAGAAACGTAGGCGGCTTGGTGGAAAACCGAAACCGTAGTGGTTAGGGAGAGGGAGGGCGAGCGGGGAACCCAGGGAGAAGGTGTAATAGGCGGCTCGTTTCGGCTTGGATCTTGTAGAAACCTGAGATTTTTAGGGTTTCTTCAGTAATCTGGTGTATGAATTATGATCGATAGGCTGCAGGAATACTTTTCGATTTTTTGTTCGAGTATTTGAGCTTTCGGGGTTTGATAATTTGGAGTAGGAACGATCGGTACCTGAAGGTGAAACTTTGGCCCGATCTCAACTTATCGTCCATTTTGTTGTTGCTTTATGTTCTGCTTTTCTTTGTGCATTTCATAAAATGGTGCAAGCTATCAAAATGGCTTTGTTTTCTTTATTTTGCAAATTTGTCTCCTGATTCTTCGCTAGATTTAATTCAGTTATTGATCGGTCGTGATTTATGTTATTTATGGTCGGTATTGTGGGGAGGAAGGTTTTACTTGGATTTTTATTCTTGCCCTAGGATGATTGAACTCGGTCACTCTATACCTTACCGATTTTATTTCTAACTGCTCGTGTACTTTGTATTGCCATGATCCGAGGGCTTTGGATTTGCCTTTATTATTATTATTATTATTATTGTTCTAACAATTATTTTAATTCTTTTCTTGGATGATCATGCCTAATGCTCTGAAGGAAATGATGTTGATTTTCTGAATTAACTTTTATTTCTTCTTAGTTTTTTTATTACGCAACTGTTTCTACGTTTGTCTGGTATCCTTAAGTCATGATCAGCTATTAATCATTCTATTGCTGTTATATTGCTCGCTGATAATTTATCTTGTGTCCCAAATACTGGATCTATGTTATGATGGTCTTTTTTTCATAGTTTTGTTTTATGAGGTTTGAAGCAACTTTTATAGCATTGGTCATGAATAAGCATGGTTTACTACTTTATTTTTAAATCTTTATTCTTCAGGAAAAATGCTTGGGGATAACGCTGCCAATCAAAATTTTTCCTACTTCTTGGAGGAGAATCCACTATATTATGATTCTAATTCATTGACACAGCTGCGGCTATTTGGAAATAGTGAGTAAACGTTTTCAAGCTATCTACAATCTTGTTTTTATCTTTTTTGCTTGTCGGTATTCCCAAAGTATTATGGAGAATTGACAAATACCGTTAAGCTACTTTGATTTTGGTAGTTGGTATGATTTATTTTGTTTTTTTTTCTCTATGAAGTATCTGATAGGTAATTATGATGTGTTCATTTTTAGTTCAGAAACAAACACATGTTCAATGCTGGTGATTGCATGTGTTCTCAACTTCTAGTTTATATTTTTTTGTTATCTATTAAAATATTAACCAGAAATTTCACTTTTTTTATTTTTATTTTTTTTATAATTTGTTTTGTTTTTCCTTGACTTTGGTTCATTGAAGATGAATCCTTCAATGTATTTGGATATCCTTTTAGCTTTATAAGAAAAATTACTGTGAACTAATTATCATTTAGATGTTTTGGTTGCTTGTATATTTCTGAAATAGTATCATATGTGTGGTATATGCTCAGAAACATATATGTTCCAAGGCTTGAGATTAACCAAACTGCTTATAACAGGAATAAAAGTAGATTTGAATACTTTATTTATAGAATAGGATTGAATTTTGATATTCTATTGCTCAAGATTAACCACAATAATATAAATTGTATTAAGGTATATAATAATACTTTATCCATTTAATAGGGGTTCCCTTAATTTTTTCCAAAAACATATCTTATTCATTTTCAAATTTAGACTAATGAGATATGGCATTGTATGACATTTTGTTGCTTACTATGTCTTTGCAAACTATGCTTTCAGGTTTGATTGTCTATTGGACTTATTTGCTTTCTTTTTGTAGTGGAATATATGCATTTTTGATACTATCAATGTGTATATGTAAGTATTGAGGATGGGATTGCCTGTTATTTTGGTTACATCCATAGAATTTAGAGGTAACTGGTTTAAATCAAGAAAGCAAGTTGATGCAGGATGCCATCACGTCTATGGATTGCTATTATAATTAGGATGATTTGTTCAAAGAGATACAGAAGAGTAAAATTCGCAATCTAACAACTAACGCAAAGATTCTTTTTTTCTTTTTTGTTTAAAATAAAAAAAATGCATTTGTTCGCTGCACATTGTAATTTATATCTAACCAAAATCTTAAATTTCATGTGAAATCTGTAAATAAATATAAAATCTCAGTGACTAAGATTTATTTAGAATAAGTCGTGTAACAAATTTGGCCAAATATCGAACACGCTCACAACCACTTAGAAAGTGCTACAAAATACATCATCAAAGTATTAACTTGGCCTCATGTTTGCGCACAAAGAAGCATCACCCATATTTTATCAAGATTTGCAGCATGCAAAAAAAAAAAAAAAAAAAAATCTCATCCAACATCATTCAAGTTTGAGAGGAATTAAAATTTTTATTTAGTGAATGATTAGTTTTTAAATGCCTCTAGGGTTCAATTTATAACGCATTAAGTCATAATCCTCCATGATTTGACGACAGTTGCAAGTTTTGATTAGGCAAACTACACACATTTTCTGCTTCAAGGAAAAAAATTGAATAGAAGGCAACTCACTATAATTTACACCTCAGGCTCATTGAAATTGGAATACATATTTGAGCACATCAATGTTATTCAATTTAGTGGCACTTACTGCAGTACTAAATACACTCTAAAGAAGGCAGCCTGTGGTTTACTAACTACAGTAGGAAAGCAATAACACTGGACCCAAGGAAACAAAGAATCTGAGTAGATCTGCTATAGTGCATATGGTACAGAAATTGACTTTGATTCTTACTATAGTATGAAAACTGAAGCGAGGAAATAAATAACTTTAAGGAGCAAATAGAAGGTATCTAACCATAATCTTACTTGGGCATGTTGTATAAATAATGATCTTAATTTATTGGAATTAAATGAAAGTATGATCCTCAATAGGACACAATGAAAGAAAATGATTCATGAAGCCAGCCCCATTAAGTGAGATAAAGGCTTCTTGTTGTTGTAGATGTCAATGGTCATCACAGTACCTAATCAACAAAACCAGCTACAATGAAGAGACCATAGAAAGAAAAAACTAGTCAGGTAGACTCCAGAAACATTTTTTGATTGTAGGATCTATATTAAGCAGATAAGGAAATATAGCACTAATCATAAACAGTTAAATAGGAAAATTAAAACTAATGAACTAATGATTAAGTCGAGTTTTAGCCAGCATGTGGAATCAAACCAAAGACATAGGTTTAGATAACAAAACCCTTTTTCTGTAAGGATTATCAGTCATGTTTCCATTAAAATAAACCAATATAAAGAACAAACATTACTGAAATGAAGTCATTAAAGCATCATCAAAACTCAGATTGTTAATTTGCATAATATCCTCATGTTGGGTAAGGCTGCATGCATCAAACTCACCACAACAGTTACATTTGATAAGAAGCTATGTGCGCTAGGAATGCTCATTTTTATATTTATATATGCTTGTATGGTGCATATATTATTTTTCATGCATTTTATATGTTGATTTTAAAATTACGTTTTTAAGGTCTATCGTTTTTCCAAATCCATGTTTTTAAATCTTTGATATTAGGGTCAAGTTATATTTTATATGAGTGCGCATTACTAAAAAATTAATTAAACTCGTGCATATGCATATCCAAATTTCTTAAGGTGATCAATGAAATTTCTAGAAAAGCTGCATTTTATATTGCTCAATTTCAACTTTGTTTTCGTCATATATGGAATTAATTTTTAGATTAGTGCACGCTTGATGCTAGGGATAGTAAATGAAGGATGAAATGGAGCTTGATACATTATACATCAATGTTTTGTCCCATTTTGAAAGTAATGGCTTAAGCTTATAGGAGATTACGAACAATATTTTTGCCCCTTAGATATTGAATGTAGGACTAAATTCAGTAATTTCACATACCTTAACAAATTTTCCCTTCTATGGACTCTCTTCATTGGCCATTACTTCCCCTCGTGAAAGTTTTGTAATATCATAATGTGTCATACAACAAGTCCTTTTTTAACTAAACATTCAATTGCACATGAATCTGCTCCTTTTAAACGTTGATTTTAATATAGTACAAAGCACTAAAACATAGGGGAGCCAAAAACTACATGAATTATTTGAAACTTGTTAAGTTGTCAACTTTGGTACTTATTGAAGATTGTGGACTAGAAAGAGACTATTGTTGGGCTTGATGTACTGATAGCCAAACTTAATTTTGACACAAAAGTTTAAGCTTTTAGATGAGGCCAATCATTAGCAATTTTACACACTTACCTTTAAATTGTTGATATGGGCAAAATCCCAAAATGCACACACAAATGAAACGTCGTCATATCACTCATACAAATGATATGCTTTAGTAGGATGTCCATTAAGGCGCATTTTTTGTTAAAATATAATATATTTCAATAAAATAAAAAATAGAAACTCACTTAATGTCTTTGGCAACATTCTTCTCTACATCCTTGTGACATTCTGAGAAGGGATCGGCTCCGCTCTCTTGTAAATGCGAGTTTTAGCCAAAGCACACAAATCTCAGTATCATTAGACATGTTTAGTATTTTTGTTGTTTCTTCTTTGTGTGTTAATAGATTTCTTTATTGATAGGCTCTTATAAACATAAATGAGTTAAAAATTAAACTTGATCTAGGAAGTTTATGCGTTCGCATAAAAGATAATTGGTCATTGCTCTATCCATGTCATAATAAGGGCAACGAGAAAGAGGTTAGTTCGATAGCCGTGATTATGATGAGTTAAAATCAATGGTTGAAAGCACTTTGATACATTATTTTTTTTGGCTTGGGCCTCATTTGGTTGCTTGAGGCTAAAACTGTGTTTGAACGATAGTAGATTTTGCTTCATCGATCATTTGGTTGGGTGTTGTTGGAAATGAACATGGTTGAAGCTTCTCTACACTCTTAAAACAACGCACACCAGTCCAAGTACGCTTTATTAAAACCCAGCTTAAATTAAGCACCTTAATTGTTTTTTGTTGTGGCCCTGCTTGCCCCATACAAATTATGAAAATAATAAGAAGCTAAGTCTAGATGATGACCAGCTTGGATGGTGTTTATGGCTTTTTTCATATGATCCATTCTGGTTTGGAGTCCACAAGCCTTTTCTTCTTACTTTATTGAATGATAATTGCCATTGTTTAATTAAAGTTTAGGGTTTTTTCTTCAAGTATTTATGATCTGCTTTGGCTTATAAAAAATCTGGCATATCACAATATTGATTCGTGTTGCTGTAGAAAGCCATAAACTGTGTGCGCTTCTCCTCCACTTCTTCATTGACGGTTGCAACACACACTTGTAATGTAGCTTATACAACTTTCGGAGAGAGTTCACAACTTTATTTTGTACGATACAGCACCACATGGCAGCATACCAAAAGAAGCTTGGTCACCTTCAGTCATCAATTTTCTGTACTTCCTTTGCTTGATGCGTCTTTCTCTTTCTGATAAAACCATTCTAGTTAGATCTTAGAGTCAGTTCAATAATGATTCCTTGCTTTCTTTTATAAATCACTTGGCACATGTAGTGTTAGGAACTGCTTTTTCTGTAACTTAATTTGTTTGTCTGCAGCATAATTGTTGAGTCCTGCACTGTTTATAAGCATGCTAGTTCTTTTGATAATCTTGATGAGTTTGCTTTACATCTAATCTCCATTGCAGTTTCTGCAGTTTGTAATAATGCTGATCCGATGAAACTTAAAGTGAGTGATAACAATGATGCATCTGTTTTAAACATACCAATAAAGAGAAGCTCTGAGTCGGTAGACATAGCAACACAGAACAATCTACAGATCTCCTTTAATAATCTATTTCGTGATGAAATGGATAGATCAAGGAGCATTCCCCAGCTGAATACTGTATCCACTGGTCTGAGATTATCCTATGATGATGAAGAACGGCATTCGTCTGTCACGACAGCAAGTGGGAGCATGCCATCTCTACTCTTCACCAAAACTGTTCTTGACAATCTTCGTCCCGAGATCAAGAATCAAAATGAAGAGTTCAACCGATTCTTGAGATTGCAGGTGCGAGTTTGTTGTGTGAATTATTTTTGTTTTCATCTCACACATATTACAGGGAAACTATAGAAGGAACTTCATTCTATTATTTGCTGCTTCATTTCCGATTTAATTTACAGCTTCCATTTCTCTTCCATATCAATGTTTTGAATGGGAAGTGGAAGTTCATGTCTTTATTAACCGGTCTGTTAGGATTAATTACATATTGCTATTCATTCTCGGGTAAAAATAGCATATATTCTGGTGCAACTCTAGGCTTCTGCCAACCATAAAAGGTTTGTAATATCTGGATTCTGATCTGGTTTTATTCTTTAGATTAATTTTCCTCTGCATTAATGATTCAAAGAGCACAAAGCAGTAGGAACTAAAAACTTAATATTAAGCCTGTCAAGTATTGACTTTTTCAATCTGGAATTGTGAGGTGATGTACTCTGCCCTCTGAAAAATGATTTTTCTATTTATTTTTATTTTTTTTTCAAATAATTCCCCCCTATTTTTGAAATTAATAGATCGCCAAAACTGTAAATTAATGATTTTAAACTTTCTCATGTCCTTCATGGCTGATCACCATCCTGTCATGCTGCAAGTTCTTGGTGACCTGAACTTGTGACTCTTCTCACGAGATCAGGACAATGACTTGAGCTTCTTAGATAACCCAAAAAATGGCTGACAAATTCTTACCTTAATCTTTAACAAATGTTGTATTTTGCATCGCTTTAGGAGGAACAATTTGCAAAAGGTTTGAGAGAGATGAAGCAGCGACATATAACGTCATTCATGAACATTATGGATCAAGAACTATCCCAAGTGCTTCGGGCTAAGGACATGGAGATCGAATCTATAAACCGGAAGAATTGTGAGCTAGCTGATAAAATCCACCAAGCTTCAACAGAGGCTCAGACCTGGCTGCAGCGTGCACAGTACAATGAGTCGGTTGTGCATGCTTTGAAAACCAGCCTCCAACAGGCTGTGGCTCAAGGTGCTGCTGCTGCCGCCGCTGCAGTTAACTGCGGCAGGGAGGGCTGTGGCGAGAGTGAAGTCGATGATGCTGCTTCATCTTTCTACCCTAATTCTGTTAGGGATGGGGAGAAGCGCATGTTGACTATGGCGTGTAAAGGCTGTAAAGGGAGGGAGTCTTGCATGCTTTTACTTCCCTGCAGGCACCTATGCTTGTGCAGGGATTGTGACGCACTGGTGGATGCTTGCCCTGTTTGCTTTACCAGGAAGACTGCGAGTGTTGAGGTGCATATGTCATGATATTGTGTGTTAAGAGGAGAGAGAGAGAGAGAGAGAGAGAGAGAGAGAGAGAGAGAGAGAGAGAGAGAGATTGTTGGTCTTGCCAATTATGGTTTCTTGTTTAGGTACCCTTGTTTATTAGACTAATGATGAATACTGTGAATAAGTGCTACTTTCTCAGCTGGGTTTGTTTGGAGCTCTAACTCGCAAGTTCCATTGATATTTACTTGGTTTTACACAGCCTTTTTTCTTTTTCGCATGAATATGGTTTGAGTTTGTAATTTTTTTTAATATTGAAATTTAGTTGATATGATCTGGCTATTCTTGTGGTTTTTTTTTTTTTGGTATTTTCTAAATTGAACAAATTGTTTTTTTTTTCCTAATTGGCATTACTTTTTTTTTTTTCCTTGGGTAACTGGTATGTGGGTATTCATTTTGGCACCCTGAGAAGGTGGATGATTTGTCTTGTGAACTAATAATTATGTGAGAAGCCTTCTCAATTGTGCAAACTCAAAATTAAGTGATATTGAGAATAACCATTAGCGCGAAGATTCCATTCATAACGTAAATTTCCATAGATATCATACTACTTTTATGTTTTTATATATCTAATACTTAAAGTTTGATGGTATTTATATTTATAAAAGTTTATTGTATGTATAAAAATGTGTACTTCCCTTTTAAATGTTTCATAATAATGATATTTTTGATTTGATGTTAAAAGATTTGTGTTATGTACATATGAAAGTTTAGATATCTAACTACAGAAGAATTGCGTGGTATATACGTAAGTGCCCCATAAATTAATGATTTTAGATGCTAGTTTGATTTGTTGTACCTATAAACATAATGGACTAATACATTTTTAACGATGTATGTATATTTCTAATTTAAGAATTTGTAATTTGTGCGCCATTAAAGATTTAAAGTTAATAACATTAAGATTTCTATTCTAACATAAAAAATAATTTATATTTTATAAGTAATATATATAAAATTTCAAAGTTCATGCAAGCAAGCGAAGACTATTTTGCTTTTATATATAAATAAAAACCAAAAGAAAAGAAAATAAAAGGATATAACTCTATTGAAGTAATTAATTTAAATCTTTAAAATGGTAGAAATCTTTTTAATGTGTATGATATTATATACAGACAGTTAAGTAAAATTTTTTATAAATATGGTTTTAATTTTATGAAAGAAAATAACAAAAATAAAAAAAAATCAGTTTTTCCCCTCTGCAGGGGTTTGTGATTTTCTGTAATTATTTTGGGTCTTTATAAAGCATTGTAATGTTCCGTAAAATTTTAGAGGTTTTAAACGAATAAAAGATATTTATAAAGGGTTTTTTTAATAAAAAAATAGTGGCCTCGCGAAACTATTTTACGGGTTCGTCCAAAAATTTATAGGCCTCTGTAAAGATCAAAATCGAAATACTTTTAAAGATGATTTCTAGCTGTTTGAGATCAAAATTACATGGTCAGACATAAATTTTTAAAGGACAATGGAAACAAACGTGAAAAAATTTATTTTATTATTTTTAAATGAATAATTGACACTTAGCCACTTTATCTAAATAATCTCTGAAGCGTTTAGGTTAATTTAAAACGCCCACATGTTTGCTTGATCATGGTGCAATCTCATGATATTCTAGTAATATGTTGAGCTTAGTTTTTGAAGCACAATCTGATCAGCACGTAAGAACTCATTTTCTCTCTCGTACTATCTTAATTATTTTAATGTTGGATTTTTGCTCAAAGTTTTCTAGCGGATGACAAGGTGAAAAAAATATTTTTACTAAAAAGAAGTAACTTGGGAGGCTCACTTGTAGAACTTAATAGAAGAGGAGGAAAGGAAATGAATTTGAAAAAAGATAAGTCACTTTCCTTATTAATCTCACTTACAAATACAGCCCTAAGAGTCTGTATAAATAGACTCAAGGAATAATAATTTTGTAAATAGTGTGAAAGGGTAAACAAGTATAAAAACAATAGATACACGGAATATAAAAGTTTTCTAATCCCTAATCAATTTCAGGAAACTTTTTAGGAAAGCAGCCACCAGACGAAGAGAATATTAGAGAGATGAGAGCACTCGAGCAGAGAAGACAAATCCAAGCATCTACGTTTAGGCCCCCTCAAGATGATGATCAGCTGCAGAATTCGTCAACTTGTTTGTGAGGTATTGATTAAGAGTGATCATAAACAACTTGGTAAGTATACCAACGTTTTGTTCTTTGGACATTATGTGCTTTAGAATGATTTGTCATAGCTTAAAATATTCTTTTTTGAAGTAATAATCTACCTCAATATGTTTGGTCAAAGCATGAAAAACTAGATTATGAACTAGGACGATAGCCGAGGTACTGTCGTTGTAGATCAATGTGAGAGGTATTGGATGATTTATTATTTTTTGTAATAGCTGTCAAAGCCATAGTACTTTTGTGGTTGTGGTAGCAATAGCTTGGTATTCAGCCTCTGTACAGGACTTGGACACCGTGTTCTGTTTTTTTTACTGACAATGAAATTAAATTTGGATCTATGTAAACACAAAAATCTAGTAGTTAACTTGCGATCTTGATGATTCCTAGCCTAATCTGAGTCTGCATAAGCACTTAGACATAAATTAGCAGGAGTTATAGGAAGAGTGTAAGTGCTAGTACCTTTTAAATGTCGAAGTAATCTTTTTTAAGTGTTGAAAATTCAAGTTTGTGAAATTATGCATATACTGACTAAGATAGATGATTGAAAAGAAAATATCGGGTCGAGTATTAGTTAAATACTGAGTGTTCCGATGAGCTATCTATATAAAGATGGATCTTTGAAGGGTTGGCTGGAGTCCAAAGATCTGTTGGAATTAGACACCTTTGGAGAGTGACTGGTTTAGCATTTTGCATATTGGTTTTTGTTAACAGATCAGTGACATATTGTGTTTGACTTAAAAAAAAATATCATTTTGAAGTTGGCCTTATATTAAGACCGAAAAATTAAGCGACAAGGCCCAATTTTTTGTAAGTTAAATTGCATACTTAGTTTGTCAATAATTTTCTGAATAGTGTGAGTACAATTACATATTATAAGTGTATCATCTACGTACACTAAAAGATACATAAATTTTTTCCTAAATGTTGAAACACTTACAACCTTTATGTTGGGGACTATAGCTCACAAAGATGCGTGGGGGAGCTTTGGGTGAGAGTTTAAGGGATAAACTATGTTGTTAAACTATGTTGTTACCATGGATAGCATAGGCAACCAAAAGTGTGTAAGTATTGGTAATCAGGTGGCTTTTGAAACAAAGTTGAAAAGGAGATTTTTGCTTGGTATTGTGAGAAGATTTGGTGATAAATGGGTTGCAGTAACTCTTGTCATCTTCCCATTAAGCTTTGCACCGAAGGTGTTCTTACTGCAAAAGTGTGTAGTTTAAATAATATGACAGTGTTTCCTTTTAGAAATGCCATTTTGTTCAATAGTATGGGGACAACTATAATGGTGTTATATTCCATTATCTTGTAAATATTGTTTAAGCTCATTGGAGGTGTATTCTTCGGCGCCATCGAATTGAAAATATTTAATATTGATATGAAAGTCATTATTTATGAGCTTCTGCAAAGATATAAAATAAGTAGTTGTTTCAGATTTATGATAGAGGGGAATACACAAACAATAACGAGAAAAGACATCTATGAATAGCGCATAATATTTGTATCCTTTTATAGAAGGATCAGGAAATGGTCCCCAAGTATCACAAACTAGACATGACATTCTTATGTCGCTGTCCCTGTATTTTATGTCAAACATGTGAGTTGATTGTAGCAGATAAAGCTGTAATGGGGTAAAGGCCTTAATTAGCACGACCAGCTAGGAGGACTTACTTGGTGCTAGAATCTTGGATTTGGAACTTATTATCATAAAAAAGGTGGTGCAATTATTATCTTTAGCTAATTGTTGAACATAAATTAAATTGTGAGATAAATGCGGAACTTGAATCAATGGAGAAAGCTTTAATTTACTATGTAAATCCAGCTTTACTAAATCCGACTATTAGATGGATTTAGCTTAGGAAGAAAACTCGTCAAATGGATTTATTTGACGCATCAAACAGATTTAATTATATGAATCCTTAGTTGAACTAAAAAATTCCAGATTTTAAAGTATCTAGATTTGATAAATTTGAATTTACCAAATTTATTTAATCTTATTTAACTTAAATTTTGATTGCAGTTAACATCCCCAAAATATTGAAGCTCTTATGTTTTCCATTGAAACATTTGGACGACTTGCTCAGCATAGTCGAAGCTATTACAGGGATTCTTTTCAAATTTAAAATCAATTCCACTTTTGCTGACTTATTTCTTTATTTCATGTAATTCTCCTTGCCCTGACCTTTGGTGAGAGAGACAGAGAGAGAGAGAGAGAGAGAGAATTAACATCAGACGTGGTTGCCTCTCTTAACATAAAAAAAAAATCCTTTTTAATTTAACTATTTAACTAAACATTTAAAATCAATAAAAATAGAATAAATAATGTTAATATTAAAATGAAATGGGAGGACAAGTTTAAATTTAATTTTAAGATAATCTTAATTAATCTTTTTTGTTACATTTGAAATTCTTTTTTCTTTGTTTTACAACATTCAAAATTTGAGTTTCGTTTTCTATTTTTTTTTAATATAAGATTTATTTATAAGTATTAATTTAAAAAAATATTAAAGGATCTTTCAGAGGACATTATTGTATAAACAAATTCTCCTATTTTGAACTAAGATCAAGATTGAGCCCAACTTGTGTCATCTTCTTGGGTCAAGCCGAAATTTTTAGTCAACAAGAATAAATACGATAATTGAGACTTTTTATTATGATGTCAATATTTGCACCAAATCATAGCCCTACTGTAGAGACTTAATCACTCATCAATTTGATAGGACATCGATAATTCATCTACTAAATAACCGAGTGTGTTAATCGTTGCGGGTTGTGTTACAATATTTTGTATTTTTTTTATCTTTTATGTAGCCAGTTATGTAGCATCATTGGCCCTCCTATCATAATCTATAGTTAGAGGGTCATACATGATGTTAGGGGAACCGATCAGTCTGCCAAACATAGCTATATATACTCTTTATATGCATTAAAATCATTAAGAACACTTTTTTTTTCTACACATCTCTGTCTTCCTCTTGTTACACACACACACACACACACAGACACAGACACAGACACAGACACAGACACACACACACTTCTGTAAAGTATGATGATAATGGACATGCCCAAATAAGAATGATAGCCTTTTAAGAGACTGATCATAGTGACAGAGAAACATTTGACAATATCGAAGACATTCTATAATTTATAAAACACCTTACTATGTTTGAAAATAAAGTAGCATGAATGATTAAAGAAATATGGAACACTTTTCTAGAGTACCATCTTATAGGAAATTGCCTATTTGAATTTTAGATTCAACAATAAGAAGTTTACAAGATATTCCAAATTGAGTTTTGCCAGTTATTTCTATGAAAGAAGAAGATGAATTGTACTTTCCTAGTGTTAAATCTCTTACCTTATATCATAGGGAGAAAAGAAGGAGAGAGATAAAGAGAAGACCAATGCTAGAGAATACTCTCCAAGAAGATCACAGATGATAAGCTTTAGCAGAAGTTCAAAATCCCATCCATGGATTCATATAAGGGGAGAATGGATTCATTTGAACGCATTGCTTCATTTTCAAACCACAATTTTTTTGCTTAACATTAATGATGCAGTAAAGTGTATGCGATTCTTTAAGACTTTGAAAGACTCCAATCTCATATAACTCGCTTTCTTATGGTGATAATCTCTAATGTCAGATTAAAAATATTCGAATATTATTTGTCAGCCATGATGATAAACTATATGAAAACAAACAAGAAGTATCACTTCTGTCAAGCTCATACAGTGGTTCTACATCAACCTATGTGCTCTACATCAACCACTGAATGTGCTACATCTGATGATTGCTTTGTGGTCATTTGAGTGTTGGGCTTAGATATAGTGGCTCTCATAAAGCCCTCATCTTTCAAAGTTCATCTGTTCATTCTACTGCTACCAATTACTTTTTAAAGTGGGTAGAGACCATAGCACTCATGGAAGTTAAAACTCACCATGTCTTGCAGTTCTTTAAGAATCAAATTGTTTACAAATTTAGTGTTACTCATAGGACAATCTCAGATAATATAGTACTGCCTACAAGAGTACAAAGATCAATAACTTTTCAAGAAGACATGAGATAGACTAGAGATATTTTATGAACTATTATGCAAAAGCAAATGATCTAACAGAAGCATCCGACAAGATGTTGATTCTTATTCTAAGAAAGAATCTAGTTACTAACAAGAAAAAGTGAAACAAACAATTTTTAGAATCTTTTTGGGCCTACCGAACAACATACAAAACTCCAACGTAATCTACTCTATATACTCTAGTATATGGGTCTGAAACCGTGCTCCCTCTCGAGGTACATATGCCATCACCTAGAATTGTAATTTCTAGCAAAATTAGGACTACAAAAAAAATGTAAAGCTCCATTTTGAAGAACTTGATAACTTTAAAGGAAAACACCTGAGGGCTCAAAAAAGTCTGGAGTTATATCAAACAAAGATGATGCAAGCTTACGACAAATTGGTTCATATGAGAATATTCAAAATTGGTGACTTAGTGCTAGTATTGTGAAGACTTAACTATTCTTACACATTAAAAAATATGAGGCAAATTTGAACCAACTTAAGAAGGTCCCTTCTTCAAGGAGAAAGTATACTTTGAATGGTTCTAAAAGGAGGATGAATTAAAAAATAAGAAAATATGACAATATCTTGCTAAACAAATTAAAATAATAATGCGAACTTAAATGGGTTAATCTTCATGTAATATGTCAAGAATGTATGTCTAAAATGAGTTTGGATCAAGACATTGTGAAACACATATCCACAAAGAAAAGACCTTACATAAGCAACCCACAACCAGATAACTATATTTATTTCTTGATATGGGATCAAAAAGAATTCACAAAGGAACGTGTAATTTTGGTTATGTATATCTCTGGGGAGACTAAAGACTATTCTCAATAATTAGAATGCTACTTAATTTGTATGTGATTACTAATGAAAGGGTGTATCAAAGGAATGTGGTTACCTCAAAAAGAAACATATCGGTGCTTCAAAGTCTATACCAAGCCACAAGTGCAAAGGGTGAGTCCCTCACATCCCAAGTGGTGGACGCCTAATTAACATTTAAGGCTTATGAAATAACCTGGTAGTCTCAAGTAAGATCATCATATACCAGACTATAAGAAAAAAGGGAGAATCACGATATCCCAAATAAGCAGTGGCCTGTCATCAAACGTGGCCTATGACATGACATCAATAAAGTATCAAGAAGAATACTGGGCTCAAATGGATCTATCAATGAAAAGGTGATGCAAATCCTAAGCCGGTAAAGAGAGTAGGGTCATGATTCCTTGGATCCATCATCCAAAGCTATTAAAACCTTAAGTATAACTAGTTTTGAAGGTAGTCAACCCTTGTCAGCGACCATGTATTGTGTCGTCCACGGAATTTTGGTAGCCCTAAAGTCAAATGAAGAAAACCTTAAATCCCATATGACCCTATGCAGATGGAATTCATAGAAGCAAGAATTATGCCTATCATAAGAGTGGTCAGGAAGCCTCTAGAGTGGAGGATACTACAAAGCTGAGTAATTCCACAAAAAAACTTGTACCTCATTTGGGTCAGGAAGCCTCTAACATCCTAATCTTTCTATATGACCTCCTAAATAGTAATTTATGCTTGGCCAGTTAGGTTGGAGGAGTACGAGCACTCCTCATTGAGACATGCAAAATGATGTGGTTATCCAAGGCAATCCTTAAATATCAAAGCCCTGTTAATCATGACTTGGGTGAAACCCAAGCATGCTTAAAAAATTTAAAACTAGCCTAAAAACCATGCAAGAATGTAAATGCATAAAATAAATTGTTCTTTTAAAAGTTAGTTAAATTTTAATTGAGTTCAATATTTTATTATTAAGATTATATAGAAAGATAAGTATTTCTTATCTTAGAGAGCCTAAGTGGCATATGCAAAGATCTCCCACATAAATCATAATCAAAGAAAGCTAGAATTGCAACACTCAGGATAAAAGTAAAGAAAATTGCCTAAATAATGGAAAGGCAGGGTGCTGCTGGGTTTTCAACATATCCCAAAAAGATGAAAAAACAAACAGGGTCCACGTAAACATGCCTTGTCTTAACGTTATACATCAATATAGATTCAAATTAAGGTACGAGACACGAACACACTGCTTCTGGTTCTCGTCATGTGGTTCCACACAACAAGCACCTCAAAACCCATGTGAATAGCTTATTTTTGATACATACTCAACCCCGAGGACTCTACACTAAAATACATACAAAAAGTTTAAAAAGACTTTGATTGCAACATAAAAAATTAGAACATGTTATTTACAAGCAATTTTGGTGAACCATGCTAGGAAGATGGAGAGACTAAAAAACATATAGAAAACATGTTATCTTAAATCTTTAAGCTTTTATTTTATTGGACGTGGCTCCCTACACAAAAGTCACTCTAATATACTAGTGTACATTCTTCGAATACAGTAGACACACAAAAGGCACAAATAAAATGCTTTGCTAGCCACAAACCATAACATGAGTCAAGCATATAAAAAACCTAACCCTATACTAGCAAGTATCTAAAACATGGCTGTCCTAGTCACAAACAAATAAGTAAGAAAAAGTGTGACTAAGGCTAGTGTACACTTTTTATGGTGTCACCATCCTTGACCCCATCTTAAGGATCAACAAATTTTAATACATGCCACCAATATGATAATTTTGTTCAAATCAAGGCATTAAACATTCACCTTATATATGGTCTAATCCATATATGCATTTAATTTCAAATAAATCTTAAAAAATGATGAATAAGAATAGTAATTTTTTTTTTAATTTTTAAAATAGTTCCCAAGGAAAGAAAAGCTTAAGTGGCACATGCAAGTTCTCTTGGAACCTTAACACAAACATGCATGTGCTAATCTTAATGCAATAATTGGCATTGCTTGTGTAGATATTCTTCCAAACATTGCTCATTAAAGCATCGTGACCAACAATGAGACACTCATATATTAAAAATGATTTTCCATCAAGGATGATTAATTTATGATCATGGAATGATACAAAGTGATCATATTTACCTTGATTGTTCCATTGAAGCATGACCGATTGACCCGAACCGCAATTACTCAGATAATTTAAACTTATAAAATATATGTAAACTTGAACCTAAAATAAGTGGCTAGTGTGCAAGATTTAAATAATTTTTAAATAATAATAAACACATTAGGGGTACTACGCAAGTATACATATAGTTTCTTTTAAAAACCCCAGATATCGATCCCCCGGGGAAATTAGTGTGAATTAAAAGAAAACTTTAATTATACCGTAAATAAAAAGAAGTGCTAATTCTTAATAACTAAACAAGAGGAAAAGTAAAACTTACTAAACATTCATAATTATGGAAGTAAATGTCTAAGTACACGAATAAAATACTTAATTTAAGATACTTTCTCCTTACAAATATTTATGTAATAAGTAGAGGAATTCAATTTGTTTAGAACTTTATAAATGTTGTATTGTGACAAATTGGAGAAAAAATATTCTTTACCCTTTGATCCAGGCATAAAGAACATTGGTTAGTCTAAAGGTTGGTGCAGGATGTGTTAGTAGTAGTGCTGAGTAGTGTCGGCATATTTTTAGGTTTGTGTTGTATTTTTAAAAGAGGGGTCGCCTACAGAAGTTGTCGGTAAATTTTAGGTTTTAAATTTAATTTAAATATATATAATTTAGAAAGTAGAATTTTATTTTGAAAATAATTTTAAGTTTGAAATTCTTAAGATATGAAATCAAACTGATCTCACATCCTGAATAGTTTATATAAACTAGCACCAAACCACAAACCGTGTATTTATCTCGAGGAATAGACACACTGCTTAATGATGAGGCTCGATTAAATAAACTAAAAGATTTGTGACATCCGTTTGGTCTGCAAACCAATTTTATAAGCCGACAAGTTCCCCTGCTTAATATAAATGAATTAAGTAGGGTTTATATTACTCAGGTTCTTAAAGTTCCCTATAAGGGCAAGCCCCTATAGTTAATTACATCTTAAATGACGGGAATCATTTAAGAAAACTCTCGATAATGATCAGTGGTTTTGCTCTCAAGAATTTCAAAGTTTAGGGTTTTCAAAGGATTAGATTTTGGAAATTTCAATAGGGAATGACTCAAATTTGGAACAGTTATTTTCAGGAGTCCAAAAGGAAGAGAAGTAGGAGAAGCTGAGGATCCAAGAAGAATCTTGGCAACTTTCCACACTATCATATGGTTTGGCTTTAATTTGGAAATTTATTTAATGTTTCCATCCTGCCAATTTTAATTAATTTGGACTTATATTTGTATGATAAAATCATACAAATAGCCTCGAAGATGTGAGGGTTTATGTCTTACCAAACAACTACCTCAGAGTCCTAAGACCAGTTAGAGCTTAATTTACATAACATGATTATGCAAAAGCCTAACAAAAAGTTGAGGATTTATGTTGCACTAAGCAAAATACCTCGAAATCCTATGGCTTTGGTTATTTAGTTCTAGGAATGTTTAGCTGATGTAGAGTTGTTTTGCTGACGAAGATGGCCGTGCTGCCCACCGTGCTCCAAGCTCCTTGTTGTTGCAGAGGTTTAGTTTTAGAAGTTATAAATCAAAGGATGAGAGAAGTGTTTTGGTTTAGAGAAAATCTTTAAATCCAAGTTTTTTTTAATATTTTAATTAAAACAAATCTTAAAGTTGTTTAAACAGAACCGATTAAGATCCCACGGTTCCGTCATCTCGACACCGTTATTTTTATCGAATTCACTTAGTCCAGATGAATTTGCTAAACTCAACTGAATGAGTTCAACACTTTCATTTAGACCGTGGGAAATCCCGTTAGCAACACATGGGTTACATCATCCGAGGTATTCCCGATCATTCAACGAGACGTTTTAATTTAGTTGCAATTGTAGTTTTGTTGTTCGTTTGTGATTAAATTTTGAGTTGTTTTATATTTTGAAATATTGTGGCGGTGAATTTTATCTTGCAGTGATTTTTAATTTAGTTTTGGTTTCAGTTCAGGGACTACCCTAAAGGTTTTGGTTTTCATGCAACAGTTGTTTATCATGCAAGGAACGTAAAATACAGTGCATGTAAGTAAATTGCAATAAAATAAAAGCGTACCTGGAGGGTCTTCTCGTCATCCCAAGTTGCACTTAAAACACATGTTAAGGCATTTAAATATTTCAACAAGTATCTAGGTAAAGCTAAGGGAGAGGTTTTGGTTGTCTACCAAAGTCCTAATCCTATATCTAGTCATCTCCTATGACGTCTAGGTTCTTGTGTTTTGGTTTAAGGATGATTTTCTTCATCAAAGAAACAATTAAATTCAATTGTTCTTATAAATATCCTATCATATTGAGGAAGTGCTTAAGACGAGTCTTAAACATCTTTTCAATACCTCTAGGATTGTTTTAAGTCCAAGAGAAGTTAATTATACAAGTGAATTAATCATCCAGGGGTTTAAGTTTCGTTCTCTTGCGCAGTGAACTAGGACATTTGAATATCCTATAAGTGAAGTAACACTTCACTTGATACCTCATTTAAGAGTTATAATAATAAGAGCTTTTAAAGGGCAAATCAACTTATTAAGTATTTTAATGATTTAAACTTAATGATTTAATTTTAATTTTGACTTAATTATATATATAAAAAAAAGTTTAAGTTTGGAATAGTGTTCAAATTAGTTTAGATTTAGTTATTAATGATTTAATTTAGGTTTGTTGTTAAATGATTTTAATTTAATTTAATTTAATTTTAATTTTAATTTAATTTAGTTTTAATTTAATTTAATTTAATTTTAATTTTAATTTAATTTTAATTTAATTTAATTTAATTTAATTTAATTTAATTTAATTTTAATTTTAATTTTAATTTAATTTTAGTTTAATTTTAATTTGGATTGTTATTTTAATTATTTTTTTTAAGTAAGAATTAAGTATTATTGAAGTGATTTATTTAGGGATTTTTAAATTAAAGAATAAATATCCTCTTAATAATATCCCTACTTTAATAATTCCAATTTCTATTATTCTTCCAAAATTTCAATTAATTAATTAATTAAAGTTTTATTTTAATTATATTTGAAATGGTTAGTAGGTTCCTACCCTTAATTATTTAAGTTTCACTCATCCAAATTCAGTTTAAAATCAAATATTTTACCCTCCCCTTTTTGATTAATCCTAAAAAATTAATTAAGGGTTGAAATTTTTAATTACCCTTTTGCCCTTCAAGCTTAATAATTCTATAACTCACTAAATTAAGCTTAAATAAACTTGAAATTTTTATGTAACCTCACTCACATGTCAATTAAGACATTAGAAGAGAAAATGTGATTTTTCTGTATTTAATTTATTTATGTAATTATTTTTAATGGAAAATAGGGGTTTTCGAGGAAAATTCAATAACATGACCAAGGAAATGTTTCTGTCGTTAAGAAAATTATGGTATATTCCTAATTACCGAGAGGACCATTTGGACCAATTTTGGTGATTTTTTGAATTATATTTTATTTATTAGAATTATTTTGAGTTTTGGAGTATTAATTAATTTTAAAATAAAATTAAAGTTGAAAAATAGATTTTATATTTTTCTTAAATCTCTCTGACCTCAAGGAGTCCAGAGAAACAAATTTATATTTTTTTGATTTTTCTTTAATTTATTAGAATTATTTTAATGAAGAGGTTGGAAAATACATTTTTTAATATTAAAAATTACATTAAGCCTTTAAAATTCTATATCTTATCCAAGGGACTTAAGAAAAATATTTGGTTTGTTTTTAAGTAATTAGAATTCAAAATGTGACATTTTGGTGATTTTTAATTTTTTATGATTTTTATTATTTTTTAATTATTAAAAATATTAAAATAAAAATCAACTTTTTTAGAAAATTACAATTTTAATTTTCCTAAATTCCTCTGATATCAGAGAAGCTCCAAAACCATTTTTTGTGAATTTTGGAAAAGTATTTTGTGAGTTATGAATTTTTATAGTTTAATTTCACCCATTTTGCTTAAGAGGCTTAATCAACCCATTAGGCGAGGTTAATCAAATCCAATTGATTTCAAATTTTTATGAGATGTTCCTCTAATCCCAAAGATCAGTGGAGAATTATTTTTAAGTTAATTTGATGTGTAGTTAGCCCTAATTAATTAAAATTCAATTTTGGGTCTTTAGATCAATTAGGGTTATTCCAAGTGAATTAACTCAAAACTTATTTTTCCTAGGTTCTTCTGGCCATAAGAAACATCACCAAATTTTCCTAGAATTTATTTCTCAACATGCTAATTATTGGAATTAAAATCATCAAAACAGTAACATGCGATTGAAAAATCAATAACCTCTCATAGGGATGGCCTCCGACCTTGGAAAATTCAGGAAATGTTCCCGAGTTCGGAGGCTTCAAAGCCCTATGGTCTCATGCCATGGTGAATTTCCTATATGCATGGAGAATTGAAATATTTCAGAGACTAAATAAATTATTAAAAATAAAATACTAAATAAAATTAATTGATTTCTTTTCCACATTATTCTCCTCTATTCACTGAGCAAGAGGGTATTTTTATTTTATTTTTAGGATTTTTCTACACAAAATTATGGATTTTTGAAGTTCTGGATATTTAATAAATAAGAAAATACCCTAATTTCCTACTTAACCACGCGGCGCTGCGTCAACCTTAGCGGATCCGAAAGGCCACGCGACGTCTCCTGGTTCAGCGCCGCCATCTGAGTCAGCTGCCGCGGGGCCTGCGGTTCACGTACCATCTCCTGGTCTGACACCATCTGAGCCGTCCGCTCGATACACGCGCGATCCAACGGTTCCCAGTCATCGTCTACGACTGGTGTGAACCCGTGACCGTCCACACTAAAACCCTAAGATCTCACTGAATTCTCAACAGATTTTTGTGTTCTTATGCTCTATGGATTCGTCTTGAAGAGATGAACACATCCATATGGTAAACATGCATTGGAATTAAGGCATTTGAAATGGAGAATCTCCAGAAGCTCGGGAAGAAGAGAGAGTTCATACCTTTGCTCAGAGAAGTGAAGGTTCTATCTGAGAGTTGTGTCACATTCGATTGGGTCCAAGCAAGCTCCAGATGAAGTCCCTTGGCCTAGTGAATTGCCTAGGTACAAAAGTGATCACAGCCGATCACAAAGCTTGGAGGCTGGAGCAACTGGGTGGCCTGGAGAGGGGGCTTTCACTGGGGAACTTCTCCTCTTGGTTTGGTGAAGGTGTAAGACCAATCAATTTGGATATTGGCTCACTGTGGTGAAGTGTCCTGGTTTTGGGCTTGAATTTCAACTCTGAAATTGAGCTCACAGAGAGGAGATGGCAGGGGGATTTCAGTGGGGATCAAATTCTCCAGGTGTGGGGAAGAGCCTGGAATGATTTTGGCAGAGTTTCTGTGTGGTTTGTTTCAGCACCTCCTCCATGGCCGAGAGAGGTGGTGTTTAAATAGGCATGGCTGGAGGCTCTCCCAGGGGGAGTTAGGGGTTGGAATCAGCTGCTCTGTTGAGGAGAAGAACAACCATGGTGGCCATTGGGCATGGGGCAACTCAGTAGGTGAGAATTCCAATCTTGGGCTCACATGGAGCTCTCAACCATGGTGTTTTCCGGCGGTCCAGGAGGTCGGCCGGCTGGCATGGGTCACCCTCGGGGTCGGGAGGTCCGGGTCGGGGTTTAGTGCGAGCGATCGACCAATGCCATGTGTAAAGAGCTTGGATTAAAATGGCATGGGGGAGAGGCCATTTTG
>CM040430.1:81240226-81697479 GCA_022702705.1 Papilionanthe hookeriana x Papilionanthe teres | reverse complement strand
TTTTGACCCGGGACCTACACCATCAAACCTACCAAAAGCCCTTGAAATTGCCCAAATTTTCCAAAATCTCCAAATCACCCAAAATTCCTCAAAACCAATCCCAAACATTTCCACATCACTCAAATTGATCAAATATACCAAAATTTCCAAAAATACACTCCAAATACACTAAAAATACACTTTTGGCCAAACTTTTATAAATTCCAAAAATTCCCAGAAAATTCCAAAAAATCCCAAATATTCTCAATTTCATTTTGTTCAACTACACCATGGGCCAATTTTGCCAATTTACCCCACTTTTACCAAAACCCCGATTTGACCCATTTTTAACCTAAAGTGAACCCGATGTCAAACCAAATCAACCCAATTGACCCCAATTTTGGTCCAATACAATTCTAAACTTCAATTAAATATCCCTAATGTCAATCTAGACCAAATCCAAGCCCAATTTGATTGACATTTGAATCCAATTTCACTTTTGACCTTAAAGCCCGATTTGGACCCATGACCCGAAACTTAGCCCAAACTAACCCAATTTAACTCCAATTGACCCCAAACCTTTTCTAAACTTTCCCTAACATCCCCACAAACAAAACACTAACATGATTTGCCCAAAATTTGAACCTAAACTCCACCCAAATCAACCCAAAGCCAAAATTCCCACTTTTGACCTAAACCCAGAACCTAACCCAAATGGGCCCAAATCCCAAAATTAAAGCCCAACCAAAGTTGAAAACTCTTTGTAGTACCCCCATAAACATTTCCCAACATTAATTTTACATCAATTTCAACCCTAGCCCAACATTGGCCCAAATTAGCCCAATTTGACCTATATTGGCCCCTTTACCAAAGAAGCCCAAACTCCACCCAATTCAAACCCAAACCACCTCAAATTTATTTCAAATTACTCATGACACATCTCTAAACCAAACCCAACAATTATTTGGCCCAACCTTTTACAAAATTCCCATCCATAAATTTATTTTAAAACCTAAGGCCCACTTCCTTAGGCCTTCCTAAAAAGCCCACTCCAAAATGATTCCAAAAGCCCAAACTTCATGCTAAAGCCCATATGACAAATTCTTCTCATCATACCCTTAATTGAAATCATCCCTAAGTTCTAATTAAGCCATCAAATTTTTCTAAATTAAGCCATATGCCAAATCCTATCAAATCACCCCTAAATTACCAAAATTCCTAAAAACCTCTTTCATGAAAGTTGACTTAGCTTCTTCCAAGCCAAAGGTGAGCCATGAAGCCATGCATGAGCCACATGGGAGCCATGAGGGCTTTGGGCACCTCACCATACCCAAGATAGGAAAGGAGGGAGGCTCTTTCCATAATTCCTAAAAGTCATTAGCCTTAATCATGTCTCCCTTAAACCCAAATCTAATTTAAATATTCTTAAGAAAGGGACCTCACCACCTTTGACCTGCTAACCTAACTCATTCCCTCAGCCTAAAACCAAGTCATGGGAAGGTGAACCCAACCCAAATGCATGAGTTGACCAAATTGAGCCAAAATTAGCCATGCCCCCATTCCATTTTGATCCAACCACTTTACACTTGGCAACTACCAATTGAATACACAAAACCCCAGCCCTGACTCACCTGAACCTGAGGGTGACCCATGCCTGCCGGCCAGCCGCCTGGATCGCCGGAAAACACCACACCCGAGAGCACCATGTGAGCCTAACATTGAAATTCTCCCCTGCTGAGCTGCCCCATGCCCAATGGCCACCATGGCTGTTCTTCTCTTCCCCTGAGCAGCTGATCCAAGCCTTCAAACCCCCCTGGGAGGCCCTCCAGCCTCTCCTATTTAAACCCCACCTCTCTCGGCCATGAGAGAGGCTGAACAAAAACCTTGAGGAAACTCTGCCAAAATCACTCCAGACTCTCCCCCACACCTAGAGCACTTGATCCCCACTGAAATCCCCCTGCCATTTCCTCTCTGTAAGCTCAATTTCAGAGTTGAAATTCAAGCCCAAAACCAGGACACTTCACCACAGTGAGTCAATCCCCAAATTGATTGGCTCTACACCTTCACCAGACCAAGAGGAGAAGTTTCCCAGTAAAAGCCCCTTCACCAGGCCAGCCATTGCTTCCAGCCTCCAAGCTTTGTGATCGGCTGTGGTCACTTTTGTACCTAGGCAATTCACCAGGCCAAGGGACTTCATCTGGAGCTTGCTTGGACCCAATCGAACGTGACACAACTCTCAGATCGAAGCTTCACTTCTCTGAGCAAAGGTATGAACTCTCTCTTCTTCCCGAGCTTCTGGAGATTCTCCATTTGATATGAATCGATTTCAATGCATGTTTACTGTATGGATGTGTTCGTCTCTTCAAGACGAATCCATAGAGCATAAGAACACAAAAATCCGTTGAGAATCGAGTGAGTTCTTAGGGTTTTAGTGTGGACGGTCACGGGTGCACACCGGTCGTAGACGATGACCGGAGAGCCGTCGGATCGAGCGTGTATCGAGCGGACGGTCGAGATCGAGCCGGACGCCGCAGATGGTACATGAACCGCGGGCCCCCGGAGCGCGAGTCGGATGGCGGCGTCGAATAGGAATGCGCCGCGCGGCGTTCGGAGCTGCCGAGGATTGCGTGGCGCCGCGTGGATAAGTAGATAAATAGGGATTTTTCTTATTTATTAAATTACCAGAACTTAGAAAATCCATAACTTTGTGTAGAAAAATCACAAAAATAAAATAAAAATACCCTCTTGCTCAGTGAACCGAGGAGAATAATGTGTAAAAGAAATTAATTAATTTCATTAATTATTTTATTTTTAATAATTTATTTACTCTCTGCACTATTTTAATTCTCCATGCACATAGACAATTCATCATGGCATGAGACCATAGGGCTTTTAAAGCCTCCGAACTTGGGAACATTCCCTGAATTTTCCAAGGTCAGAGGCCATCCCTATGAGAAGTTATTGATTTTTCAATTGCATGTTACTGTTTTGAATATTTTAATTCCAATAATTAGCATATTGAGAAATAAATTCTAGGAAAATTTGGTGATGTTTCTTATGACTAGAGGAACCTAGGAAAAATAAGTTTTGAGTTAATTCACTTGGAATAACCCTAATTGGTCTAAATACCCAAAATTGAATTTTAATTAATTAGGGTTAACTACACATCAAATTAACTTAAAAATAATTCTCCACTGATCTTTGGGATTAGAGGAACATCTCATAAAAATTTGAAATCAATTGGACTTGATTAACCCCACCAAATGGGTTGATTAAGCCTCTTAAGCAAAATGGGTAAAATTAAACTTTAAAAATTCATAACTCACAAAATACTTTTCAAAAATTCACAAAAATGGTTTTGGAGCTTCTCTGATATCAGAGGAACTTAGGAAAATTAAAATTGTAATTTTCTAAAAAAGTTGATTTTTATCATTATTTTAATATTTTTAATAATTAAAAAATAATAAAAATCATAAAAATATTAAAAATCACCAAAATGTCACATTTTGAATTCTAATTACTTAGGAACAAACCAAATATTTTTCTTAAGTCCCTAGGATAAGATATTGAATTTTAAAGGCTTAATGTAATTTTTAATATTAAAAAATGTATTTTTCAACCTTTTCACTAAAATAATTCTAATAAATCAAAGAAAAATCAGAAAAATACAAAATTTGTTTCTCTGAACTCCTTGAGGTTAGAGAGATTTAAGAAAAATATAAAATCCATTTTTCAACTTTAATTTTATTTTAAAATTAATTAATACTCCAAAACTCAAAATAATTCTAATAAATAAAATATAATTCAAAAAATCACCAAAATTGGTCCAAATGGTCCTCTGGTCATTAGGAACATCCCATAATTTTCTTAAGGACAGAAACATTTTCTTGGTCATGTTATTGAATTTTCCTTGAAAATCCCTATTTTCCATTAAAAATAATTACATAAATAAATTAAATACAGAAAAATCACATTTTCTCCTCTAATGTCTTAATTGACATGTGAGTGAGGTTACATAAAAATTTCAAGTTCATTTGAGCTTAATTTAGTGAGTTATAGAATTATTAAGCTTGAAGGGCAAAATGGTAATTAAAAAATTTCAACCTTTAATTAAAATTTTAGGATTAATTAAAAAGGGAGGGTAAAATATTTGATTTTAAACTGATTTTGGATGATTGAAACTTAAATGATTGAGGGTAGAAACCTACTAACCATTTCAAAAATAATTAAAATAAAACTTTAATTAATTAATTAATTGAAATTTTGGGAAAATAATAGAAATTGGAATTATTAAAGTAGGGATATTATTAAGAGGATATTTATTCTTTAATTTAAAAATCCCTAAATAAATCACTTCAATAATACTTAATTCTTAATTAAAAAAATTAAAATAATAATCCAAATTAAAATTAAACTAAAATTAAATTAAATTAAAATTAAAATTAAATTAAAACTAAATTAAATTAAAATTAAATTAAATTAAATTGAAATTAAATTAAAATTAAATTAAATTAAATTAAAATTAAATTAAATTAAATTAAATTAAATTAAATCAAATTAAATTAAAATTAAATTAAATTGAATTAAAATTAAATTGAATTAAATTAAATTAAAATCATTTAACAACAAACCTAAATGAAATCATTAAGAATTAAATCTAAAATAACTTGAACACTATTCCAAACTTAAACTAACTTTTTATAATTAAGTCAAAATTAAAATTAAATCATTAAGTTTAAATCATTAAAATACTTAATAATTTGATTTGCCCTTTTAAAGCTCTTATTATTATAACTCTTAAATGAGGCATCAAGTGAAGTGTTACTTCACTTATAGGATATTCAAATGTCCTAGTTCACTGAGCAAGAGAACAAAACTTAAACTCCTTGGATGATTAATTCACTTGTATAATTAAATTCTCTTGGACTTAAAACAATCCTAGAGGTATTGAAAAGATGTTTAAGACTCGTCTTAAGCACTTCCTCAATATGATAGGATGTTTATAAGAACAATTGAATTTAATTGTTCTTGGGTGAAGAAAGTCATCCTTAAACCAAAACACAAGAACCTAGACGTCATAAGAGATGATTAGCTATAGGATTAGGACTTTGGTAGACAACCAAAACCTTTCCCTTAGCTTTACCTAGGTACTTGTTGAAATATTTAAATGCCTTAACATGTGTTTTAAGTGCAGCTTGGGATGACGGGAAGACCCTCCAGGTACGCTTTTATTTTATTGCAATTTACTTTATTACTGCACATGCACTACTTTACTTTTCTTGCATGATAAACAAACTGTTGCATGAAAACCAAAACCTTTAGGATAGTCCCTGAACTGAAACCAAAACTAAATTAAAAGTCATTACAAGATAAAAATCACCGCCACAACATTTCAAAATATAAAACAACTCAAAATTTAATCACAAACAGAACAACAAAACTACAATTGCAACTAAATTAAAACGTCTCGTTGAATGATCGGGAATACCTCGGATGATGTAACCCACGTGTTGCTAACGGGATTTCCCACGGTCTAAATGAAAGTGTGGAACTCATTCAGTTGAGTTTAGCAAATTCATCTGGACTAAGTGAATTCGATGAAAATAACGGTGCGGGATGACGGAACCGTGGGATCTTAATCGGTTTCGTTTAAACAACTTTAAGATTTGTTTTAATTAAAATATTAAAAACACTTGGATTTTAAGATTTCTAAACCAAAACACTTCTCTCATCTCCTGATTTATGACTTCTAAAACTAAACCTCGCAACAACAAGGAGCTTGGAGCATAGTGGGCAGCATGGCCATCGTCATCGACAAAACTCGAGTCTACTTCAACAAAACTTTCCTTAGAATTAAATAACCAAGCCATAAGACTTCGAGGTAGTTTGCCTAGTGCAACATAAATCCTCAACTCTCCGTTAGGCATTTGCATAATCATATTATGTAAATTAAGCCCTAACCGGTCTTAGGACTCCGAGGTAGTCGTTCGATACGACATAAACCCTCATATCTTCCAGGCTGTTTGTATGATCATGTCATACGAATATAAGTCCTAACTAATTAAAATTAGCAGGATTATAACATCAAATAAACTCCCAAATCTAAACCAAACAATAGGATAGTTTGGGAAGTTGCCAAGATTCTTCTTGGATCTTCAGCTTCTCCTACTTCTCTTCCCTTGGATTCTTGAAATAAACTGTTCCAAATTTGATCCATTCCCTATTGAAATTCCAAAACTCAAATCCTTTGAAAATCTTAAACTTTGAAATTCTTGAGAGCAAAACCACTAATAATTATCGAGAGTTTTCTTAAATGATTCTCATCATTTAAGATGTAATTAACTATAGGGGCTTGCCCTTATAGGGAACTTTAAGAACACAGGTAATATAAACCACCGCTTAATTCATTTATATTAAGCGAGGGAACTTGTCGGCTTATAAAATTGGTTCGCAGACCAAACGGATGTCACAAATCTTCTAGTTTATTTAATTGAGCCCCATTATCGAGCGAGTGTGTCTATTCTTCGGGATAGATACACGGTTTGTGGTGCGGTGCTCGTTTATATAAACTATTTGGGATGTGAGATCGGTTTGATTTCATATCTTAAAATTTTCAAATTTAAAATTATTTTCAAAATCAAATACTACTTTCTAAATTATATATATATTTAAATTAAATTTAAGATTCGCCGACAATTTCTATAGGTGACCCCCTTTTCAAAACACACAACCTAAAAATATGTCGACACAGTAGTAGTGTAATTTATTTGAGTTTCATTATGAGTTTTGCTAGCATAGTATATAACTTTGAAAATTTTCTCATATTTTTGTCTTAATACAACTCCGATTACATAATCACTTGCATCACACATTAATTCAAAAGGTTTATTCCAATCAGGTGCAACAAAAACCAGTGCAATGATTAATTTTTCTTTCAGAATATTGAAAGCATTCAGACAATCTTCATTAAATTCAAATTTAGCTTCTATTTCCAATAAATGGCAAAGAGGTTTAGCAATTTTAGAAAAATCATTTATATATCTCCTATAAAATCCAGCATAACCCAGAAAACTTCTCACATCAGTAACAGTAATAGGTGGTTGCAGTTTAGTAATAATTTTCACTTTTGCCTAATCAACTTCCATCCCTATTTGTGAAACTTTATGTCCAAGTACAATTCCTTCTGTGACCATAAATTGACATTTTTCCCAGTTTAGAACTAAATTTGTTTTTTCACATCTCTTCAAAACTTTCGTTATATTTTCCAAGCAAGATTCAAAAGAAGTTCCAAAAACTAAAAAATCATCCATAAATACCTCAATTCCTTTATCAATCAAATCATAGAATATTGACATCATACATCTTTGAAAAGTTGCAGGTGCATTGCATAAACCGAAAGGCATTCTTCTAAAGGCAAATGTTTCATAAGGACTTGTAAATGTTGTCTTTTCTTGATCCTCAGGAGCAATGGGTAATTGATGATAACCAGAATATCCATCCAGAAAACAGACATATGAGTGTCCAGCTAGTTTATCCAGCATTTGATCCAAGAATGGTAAAGAAAAATGATCCTTTCTAGTGACGTTGTTTAATTTTAGATAGTCGATGCAAATACACCATCCAGTAACTTGTCTTGTTGGGATTAATTCATTTTTTTCATTAACAGTGATAGTTACTCCTCCTTTCTTCAGAACATAATGAATAGGACTCACTCATTGGCTGTCTGAAATAGGATAAATAATTCCAACATCTAACCATTTCAAAATCTTTTTCTTGACAACCTCTTTCATAATTGGGTTTAATCTTCTTTGAGGTTTAATAGTGGGTTTACAATTTTCTTCCATTAAAATCCTATTCATAAAGATTGAAGGGCTTATTCCTTTTATATCTGCAATATTCCAACCAAAAGCTTTCTTATAATTCTTCAGAACTCCTATTAATTTCTCTTCTCGATCTTTGCTTAATTCTGAAGATATAATTACATGTAAAGTTAATGAATTTCTAAGAAATACATACTTTAACTGTGCAGGTAATATTTTTAATTCCAGTTCAGGGGCTCTTTCAATTGAGGGTAAAAGTATATCATTTTTAGTTGTGTCTAAAATTTCCCAATTTTCATGAATATAATGATTGTCTTCAGATAAAATTTCTTCATTTAATGACTCATTATATAACATAGATTCTTTATCTTTATCATCAGAAATGATCTTACATTTTTCTTGCTAATGCTTTTCAATTATATAATCAAAAATATCCATCCGATAGCATTTTTCTTTATCAGGATACCTCATTGATTTCAGAACATTGAATGTTATCTCTTGATCATTAACTCTCATCGTTAATTCTCCTTTTGCACATCAATCATAGCTCGACCAGTAGCTAGAAAAGGTCTCCCTAAAGTGATAGGTATTTCTTTATCTTCTTCCATATCTAGGACAATGAAATCCACATGGAAGATAAATTTATCTACCTTAACAAGAACATCCTCTATAACTCCTTTAGGATAAGTGATCGATCGATCAGCTATCTGCAGAGTTACAGTGGCAGGAGAAATCTCTCCTAAATCTAACCTTCAAAAGATTAGAAATGGCATGAGATTAATACTAGCTCCTAAATCACATAAGGCTTTTCCACAGAATTTTTCTCTAATAGCACATGGTATAGTGAAACTTCCAGGATCTTTAAGTTTCTGAGGTAATTTCTTCTGAATTATTACACTACATTCTTCACTTAATGCAACAGTTTCATAAGCTTCAAATTTTCTCTTCTTGCTTAAAATATCCTTCATAAATTTTGCATAGCTTGGCATTTACTCCAAAGCTTCAGCAAAAGGAATGTTGATAGTAAGTTTCTTAAAAATTTCAAAGAACTTAGAAAATTGATGGTTAAGCTTCTGCTGTTTAAGTCTTTGAGGAAAAGGTTGTAGTGGTCTTTCAATTTCCACTTCAATAGGTACAATAGTCTGATCTTTACTTGGAGAAAGGGTATCTTTAAGTTTTTCAATCTCTTCAATTTCTTTCTCTTTTTCAATTTCATTCCATATTTTCTCTGTCAATTCCTTTCCACTTCTGAGTTGTACAGCTTTCGGTTGTTCATGTACTTTTCCAGATTCTTTAGGATTAACTTCGACGTTGCTAGGCATCTGATTCTTAATATTACAAATAGCAGAGTTTTGACTTTGTAGTTGATTACTTAGTTGCAAGATTAATTCTTCTACAAATAACTTTTTCTGCTGATTGTTATAACCAGGAGGATAAGTTGGTCTATAGTTTGAATTTCCTTAATTGTTCCAATTTAGATTAACTTGATGTCCATTACTCCAATTAAAATTAGGATTATTTTCCAACCAGGATTATAGTAATTAGAATAAGGGTTATTAGTTTTACTAGAAATAGCTTGTAAAGTTTCCATTGTTTCAGAATCATCAGAATTTGCAGAATTGTCATTAATTACATGAGATATATTAATAAAAAAATTATCTAATTTCTTAGATATCGCAACCACTTGTGAAGCTAAAATAGAAAAGACTTCATTATCTTGAATACTGGCCATTCTTTTAGGATTTACCCTTTCAGAAGGCTATTGAAAATTATTATTAGCTATTTCATCAATTAAGGTGTAGGCTTCTTCAAATGTCTTAGCCATTAAAGAACCACCGACGACGAGCATCTATAATAGATCTAAGTGATCTAATAAGTCCATTATAAAATGTTTGAATAATTAACCAATCTGGTAAAGCATGATGAGGACATTTTCTTAATAGTTCTTTAAATCTTTCCCAAGCTTCATAATTATTTCTCCATTAAATTGTGTAAATGAAGTAATATCATTTCTCAATTTAGCAGTTTTAGAAGGAGGAAAATATTTAGCAAGGAATTTTTGTGTCATATCTGCCCATGTTTTAATAGAACAAGTTGCTAATGAAATAAGCCACATCTTTACTTTATGTTTTAAGGAAAAAGGAAAGAGTCTAAGCCTAATAGCATCATCAGAAACATTATTATATTTAAAGGGAGAACAAAGTTCTAAAAAACTAGCAAGATGTAATTTTTTCCTCATTAAGTGTTCCTCCAAATTGATTGTTTTGAACCATTTGAATAATAGAAGGTTTAAGCTCAAAAGAATTAGCATCTACAACTGGAATTTAAATACTAACACGAAGTTCATCAGCTGTAGGATTTGCATATTCCCTTAATGATTTATAATTATTTTATTCATTAATTTCAATTGGATTTTGATTATTGTTATGTAAGTCAGACATTTCTTGATATTTTGAAAATTGTTTTCCTTTTTTAATTCTTTTAATTGTTCTTTTTAATTCAGAATCAAAAGGTAATAATCCTTCAGATCCATAACTACGCATAAAATTTAAAAAAATATACTTGTTTTGTTTTGTTGTTTTGTTTTTATATTTTTGTTTATATTTTTATTTTATTTAATATTTCTTTTTTTTTACTTTTTATTTTATCCTATCCTCGGCAACGACGCCAAAAACTTGATGTGGTGCGACTTTATATATGCTTTAAAATACAAGAATTTGATACCACTTTTTAGAATATTTAATTCTTGGCAAATGGCTTCAAAAACTTGATGTGCGAGGTTTTCTTTTATTAATTTATATTTAAATTTTATAATAATTATTGTAAAAATCACAATTTTAAACTCAAGTATATGTATCGTTCAAGTAATACGAGGCTCTAGTGGAGTCCCTGGTTATCGATCTCTCGGGGATAGTGGATTTATAAAAAGTAAGAAATGTAAGAAATATTTTGGAATTTTCAAATTAAATGCAATTTATATATACTTTTCTCTTTATATATATATATATATATATATATATATATATATATATTCAAATTTAATTTACTAACAATTTTTACAAAAAGCAAGTAAGCAGTAAGCAGTAATAAAGTAAAGTAAGCAGTAATTAAAATTCAATGTAAGTATAAAAAATGAATTTCTCCTTTTCAACTAATCCAAGATTTATAGAATAATTTGTAGGGAATTTAAATTATGGTATTGTGCGAAATAGAAGCATTCCTATTCTTTACCCTTTGATCCAGGTGCAATGAACATTGACTAATCTATAGATCGGCTAAGGATGTTTTATTAGTAGAATGGGTTAATATAGGCTCACACTACTAGATGTCCAAGGGTGACTATGGTCATCCCTACCAGTGACCCGTTACCTTTCTATAAACCAAATTAGTAGAATTTAGTCTATCACTCTAAAAACTAATTAATTTTACACCCAATTAAAAATATCTTCCTATTTATTTGCACTTCACCTTAAATAATCTGCGTATAGCCTGCGATTACCTAAGGATTCATGTGATATCTACTAGTTAAGAATTTATCTCCGGATAGGTCTCAAAATTCTTTAACAGGTTTTAACAATTTAAATGGTCAATTTAAAAAGTAAACTAAGATCAAGTATTAATATCATCACAATATTTTAAAATATTTTAAATTTAATTCTCCTACAAAATTTAATTAAATTATAATCTTTTCATAGATGAAAGGAGAAATATAACTAACTACTCAGAACACATTAAAATAACACAACAAAACATATTTATAAAACTTTGAACCAAAGTACAAATACTTATCTGAAGTGTTCCTTCAAGTGATTCGCTGACTTCTACTGACTCCAAAGCAATGATGAAAGACTCCAACAACAACAACACACAATAAATACTCAAAATAAACTCACTAGATACAAAGTAAAGTGGCATCCTAAGTATGGAAGAGACTAAATAAAACTAAAGAGGGGAGAGAAGATGCTAAAATGGGTATGTGTACTAAGAAGGGGGGTTGGTGTGATTTTTTCTGTAGAATGGGCTCCTATTTATAGAACTCTGAATTTGACCAGGGGTTGCTTAAGGCACCTCTTCAAAATTCATCCAAATTCAATGTATCTTCTAGAAGGTAATTGTCGCGCCTAGGCGCTGGGATCTAGCGCCTATGCACCGGACTCCATGACAAGGTCTTTCACACCTCTTTACTTTGGATCGCACCCCTTCGCGATCCGGACCATTTCCTTGTGTCCAAGTACATTGTATCACATGTCCTATATATTAGGAGTAACTTCCGGTCTTCTAGAAGATCCAATAACAGCTTAACACCGTCAAAATAACTGCCCAAAGTCATCCAAAAATCTTGACAGCGTCTGTATCGAACTGGCGCTTAGGCGCCGGATTCTGGAGCCTAGGCGCCAGGCCAATAATTCCAATATTTTTTCTCCACAAGCTCCATTTTTGCTCTTTTTTGCTCCTTTTTCCTTATTTTTCTTTTTTGGACTCTTTTTAATCATCTACATCCACAAACATAAAAATAACTTTCATTAAAGCATAATATCTTTAAGAATTGAATCATAAATAAGGCAAAAAATGGATATTTTTTAGGTAGATCAAGACCTACGATGATGAGCCCAATCAAAATTGTCCATCCCCATAGGCTCTAACCAAGCTATTGACTTTCTTCCCTTAAACCGAGCCACCTTGAGGAGGATCTCATACCTGGACCTGATTTAACTCCAAATTGAGTTAGGGGAAAGTTATTTGAGGTCATGATGAAGCTTTAGAGCCAACCAATTTGAGCTTGCAAAGACTGAGGCCAAGGTATGGATTTTACATTCTAATGGCGTTCAGATTCGATAAATTGTGAAGTAAACCATTTCAAAACCCATACATCACCATATGGATGGGTTCGTCATCTCACATAGATCGTATCTAAACAAATTTCACTCGATTTCATCAAGAATCAAGGGAGAATTTGTTCCTAGATCATGGAAGGTCTGCGGGATCAAAGCAGATGAAGACGATGAACCCCTGCAGTCCATTCCCGTGTTTTGGAAATGGACAACTAAGATTAAATCCCGCTATCTCTGCTGTTCGGGTTCCTGCAACACATCATCCACATTTCGACTGTCCGAGGACACGCGACACCCTTAGATATTTTTTGATTGGATAAAGTTTAATTTAAACCAGATTAACCTTAATTCAATCAAAAATACATATCTTTGCACACAAAAATCACAAAAATAAAACAAAAATATCTTTGAACTCAAGGCAGTGAGGAGAATAATGTGGAATTGAAATTTTGAATTTTTTATTTATATTCGATTTTTAATTAATTAAATACTATTTAGAGTAGTTTCATTATTAAAAAATAATTATAAGTCAGGAAAATATGAAAATTTGAGGGATTAATCTTTAGATCCTTAGGAACAATCTCTAATTTTTCCAAGGCTAGCAAAAATTTCTAGGATAACATTTCCTAATTTTCGTGAGATTGGACAATTATTTTTAACAATAATTCCAAAAATAAGAAAAAAAGGAAAATTAAATTAGAAATTAGTTAAAAATTTAGGGGGACAAATCTAAACCCTAAAATGATATACTCTAACCTTTTGAAAATTTAAAATGACGTTTTCTTATTAGGGTTAAAATTTTAAAATTTTAAATTATAAAAAAAAACCTAAATTATTTTTTTACTCTTTATGTAACTCATGCCACCATGTGTTAAGATTGAGTTCAAACACTCAGTGGACTCAAATTAAAAATTAATTAGGATTAATCCAACATTAAACCTATTTATCTTAATTAATCCTTAATTAAATTATGATTAAAGATAAAATTAAAATCTAATTAGGTTTAACCATACGTTAAGTCTAGTTAATTCTCCTTTAGCCTTCATTACATTAGGCTTAGGATAAATCAAAATTTAATTAAGCTTAAGACATCATTAGGCTTAATAAAACTTATTAAACCTTAACTAAATTAGGTTTAATACAAAATCAAATTTTATTTAAGCTTAAGATGTCATTAGGCTTAATTAAACCCATTAAATCTTAACTAAATTAGGTTTAATACAAAATCAAATTTTAATTAAGCTTAAGTCATCATTAGGCTTAATTAAAGCCATTAAACCTTAACTAAATTAATCTTAAGACATCATTAGGCTAAATTGAACCCATTAAACCTTAACTAAATTAGGTTTAATACAAAATCAAACTTTAATTAAGCTTAAAACATCATTAGGCTTAATTAAACCCATTAAACCTTAACTAAATTAGGTTTAATTCAAAATCAAATTTTAATTAAGCTTAAGACATCATTAAGCTTAATTAAACCCATTAAACCTTAACTAAATTAGGTTTAATACAAAATCAAAATTTAATTAAACTTAGGACATCATTAGGCTTAATTAAACCTCTTGAACCTTAACTAAATCAGGTTTAATACAAAATCAAGCCCTAATCAGGTCTAATTCATTAGACCTAATTAAATTACTGTTTTAATTGAATTAGACTTAATTAAACCTTTCCCAAATAAGGTTTAATTAACCTTAAACCAATTAGACTTAACCCTAATTAAGTCTAATTAATCAATTATACCTTACCCAAATTAGGTTTAATTAACCTTTAAACTAATTAGTCTTAACCATAATTAAGTTTAATTAATCAATTAAACCTTACCCAAATTACTTTTAATTAACCTTTAAACCAATTAGACTTAACCCTAATTAAGTCTAATTAATCAATTAAAGCTTACCCAAATTAAGTTTAAATAAACCTAATTCAATTAGATTTAACACTAATTAAGTTTAATTAATCAAATAAACCTTACCCAAATTAGGTTTAATTAATCCTAAACTAATCAGATTAAACCTCATTTAAGTCTGATTAAACTATTAAACATTAACCAACTGAGGTTTAATCAATCCTAAACCATAATTATGTCTAAGACATTAGACTTAATTAAACTATTAAACCTTAACCAACTAAGGTTTAATCAACTCACATTAGACCTAATTAAACTATTAAACCTTAACCAACTAAAATTTAATCAATCTTAAACCCTAATTAAGTATAACACATTATACTTAATTAAAATATTAAACATGAACTAACTAAGGTTTAATCAAACTTAAACTCCAATTAGGTCTAACTCAGCAGACCTAATTCAATTATTAAACCTTAATCAACTATGGTTTAATCAAATTTATACTTTAATTGAGTCTAACTTATTAGACTTAATTAACATTTAAGCCTTACTTAAATTAGGCTTAAATAACCTCAAATTCTGGTTAAATCTAACTTAGATTAGACTTAGTTTAACCTTAAGTTTTACTTTAAAAAGACTTGAACGATCTTTAATTCTAATTAAGTCTAATCTAATTAGATTTAATTAACCTTTGAGTATTACTTAAATAAGACTTAAACCTTAATTAAGTCTATTTTAACTAGACTTAATTCAAACCTTAGGTTCAACCTACATTAAATCTAACTCAATATATCTAACATGTGTTCAACCTAAAGTGAACCCAAGTTAACTTAGACTTTAGGTTCAACCCACATTGAGCCTAACTTAATATATCTAACTTAGTGTCAACCTAAAATGAAGCGAAGTTAACTTAGACCTTAGGTTCAGCCTACATTGAACCTAACTCAATATATCTAACTTAGACCTTAGGTTCAACCCACATTAAACCTAACTCAACATGTCTAACTTAGGTTTATCCTAAACTGAATCCAAGTTAACTTAGACCTTAGGTTCAACCCACATTGAACCTAACTCAATATATCTAACTTTTGTTCAACCTAAACAGAACACAAGTTAACTTAGAACTTAGGTTCAACCCACATTCAACCTAACTCAATATATCTAACTTAGGTTCAACCTAAACTGAACCCAAGTTAAATTAGACCTTAATTTTAATCCATATTGTAACTAACACTTATAACTTAAGTTCAAACAGACATGAACCCAAGTTAACCTAACTTTAGATTCAATATACATTTCTAACTTAAGTTCAAACAGGCATGAACTCAAGTTAACTCAACTTTGGAGTCAATCTACATTGAATCTAACTCAACACTTCTAACTTAAGTTCAAACAGACATGAACTCAAGTTAACTTTAGACATGAACTCAAGTTAACTTTCGATTCAATCTACAATGAATCTAACTTAAATTCAAACACATATGAACTTAAGATTAACTCAACATTTCCAACTTGTTCGACCTAAAATCAAAATTTTGAATTATAATCAATTTGAGTCAAAATTTCTTAATTAAAGTTCCAACTACTTTAAAGATGAAATCAAAGATATTAGATTCAAGCGACATTGAATCTAATTATCAAAAAATTTTAATTAAGTCTAATACATATTTGACTTAACATATTTTTATATTTAAATGACATTGAATCTAAAAATAAAGTTTAAATCATGTTAAACTTATCTAAGTCTAATCCATATTAGACTTAACACTTCCTCTAGATTCAAATGACATTAAATTTAGAAATCTAAAAATCTAACTTATGTTATATTTTACCTGAGTCTAACACAATTAAACTTAACATTTCTTTTAGATTCAAAGGACATCGAATCTAAAATTCTAAAGTCTAACTTATGTTAGATTTGGACTTAATCAAAATCATTAGATTCAAAGGACATTGAATCTAGTGTCCAAATGTCATAATAACATTAAATCTAAATCTTTAAAATCAAATAACATTAAAAATGATTTTTAGATTTAATTGATAATCAATCTAAAATTCCTAAACTTTAGATTCAAATGACATTGAATCTAAACTTTTAAAACTTGAATCAAAAATTTTTTTAGAAGACATCGAATCTAAAAGCTAATCATTAGATTCAAATGACAATGAATCTAAGATAATTGAAAAAAATGACATAAAAATGTTAAAAAATCATAAACAACCTAAAATTTTCCATCCTAGGAACCTTAATGAACAAGCATCACCGAATGAAACTTGAACCCCAGTGTTCTTAGTCTATGAAGATTTCTTGGATGATGCAATCCTAGTTGCTGACAGAAATCTTCTGGTTCTTGTTTAAACTCCTTTTGGACAAAGTAGATTAAGGCCCTTGATGACCCTGAGACGATAGAGCTAGTGACATCTTGACTGGGTTATCCAAAAATGTAACCAAATAAAATAATAGATTTAAGAAATAAAATTGACATTATCTGACATTATTTTCCTTTGTAGGATGAAAATAAATTTTTGTTTTAGATTTTCTTTGCATATTATTGGGTGTGCTAACTCTATTTTGTAGGACGATTAAAACTAAACAACGACATTGTTTTCATTTTAGATTTCCTTTGCATGCTATAGGGTGTGCTAACTCTATTTTGCAGGATGACATTTCGAAGATAGGATAAATGACATCAACAAAACAAAACAAAAACAAATAGCATTAAAATGACAAAACCAAGACAAAATGAAATCTAAAACTTTTAGGATAGTCACAAAACCTAAAAATTTAGGATAGCCATAAAAAAATGACAAAAATGTCATTAAAATGACAAACATAAAAATAAAACAAAACAAAAATAACATAATAAATGACTTTGACAAAACAATTAAAATCGACAAACAACAAAACAAAAACAAAAATTAACCAGATCAAACTTTTAGGGTAGTATGACACATTACCCTTAGGATTGAAAATTGATATTTCCTTCCATAAAACTTTTTAGGAAACAAGCAATTAACATTAATCAGAAGTTTTCTTAGACAATCATAATTGTCTAAAATGTAATTAATTATATGAGTTTGCTCCTATAGGTGATTTAAAGGACTCAGAATAGATATTCCATCTAAATTTCTGGCTACCAAAATATCATACTTATAAAGAACTTCTTGGATAAGGCATTCTAGAATCTTTTCTTATAAGGATTATCATCGACATCCCTCTTTCTACTGTTTTCTATATTATTAGCCCTTATTTTCTTCAAATTTCTTATTATCTAAGGATCCTTTTATAGGATCTAAAGAAATGAGAATTATTGAAGATTAGGGCAATATTATAGACAAACAGAGTGGCGACTCCAAAACGACATCGACACCGAGAAAATCTCCGACACGACCCCAAACGCCGACAAACTTGAGAAGATTGAAGGCGAGATTTCTCTTTTGCATACAAAGTTTGAAATTTTGTTCCACAAGTACGAGCATATGGATTGGTAGTTGAAACTACAATTCAGTAGTTTGACTTGTTTCCAAGATAGTCAAGTGACTATGTATAGCACCACCAAGTGGATCGATGAAAAATTTGCTAAGGAATTTTCTCATGCTCTTTTCTACCATACCTACGATTGAATGTGAAATTTCTTCTTCATTACCTTTCTAAGAGAGAATTGAGTGTTGTTGTAAAGAGAAATTCAAAGGAACATCAAGGAATTTGCCTGGGGAAGAGTTTTAGATAAGTTGTGTTTATTACTTTTTTTTGTTGTATGAACTTATTCTTATATATAAATTCATGTTTTATTTTAATTTCCTCATGAATTCTAAGCAGATTTCCCTGTCGTTCTCCTTGCAATGAGACATGATATTGAGATGAATTAGAATATTTTTTCAAAATAAATGATAAAAATTGTGATGATTTAAACTTGGATCTTGATTTAGTTTTCGATCTGGCTAATTGAAATGTTGAAAGTTGTTGTGAAACATATGATCTAAAAGGGCTATGAATTCAAAAACAAAGTGAAAATCACGTTCAATGTCATCGATGAGAATGTAGTCAATGTAGTTGAGTGCAAATAAATAGGGAAATATACTTTGATAGGCACAAAATTTGAGATTTTAGGGTGACAGGCTCAAATCCCTAATTTTGTTCAAGTGTTTGTAAGCTAAAGTGAGATGTTAGCACTCATGTGAGAGGGAAGTGGGAGCTCTAGAGTTAAAGCCAGTATCCTCCCAACTTAACCACAGATTTAGGAACCAAACCTTGGATTAGCCAATGTTCTTTATGCTCTCGGGAGAAAGTAAAGAATATGAATGCTCATATCTGGCACAATACAATTCTGAACAATCTGATATATTTACTAACCATAATCTCATTGCAAGGGGGAAGAATACCTTCTATAATTTGAACCACTGGTTACAAAAACTTTGTTTAGATTTAGAAAATTTCACTTTAAAGTTTAGAAATTAGTTTAGTAAACTTAGTATTTCTAGTTACATTAAACATTATCTACATGTATTTTATACTTAACTTTTATTAGTTTGAACATTGTGTGTTGTGCTATCACAAATTTATCTCCTCCCTGAAGGATCGATACTTATGACTTAATTAGAGCTCTTTATTACTTGAGCGATGTGTATACTTGCGTTTGCGATCTAGTAACACCATTTAATAATCATAATAACACAATAGCTGAATATACTGAAGTGAATTGATTGTGATTTCTAATTAATATTTCCCAAATTAGTTGCCTTCTGTGTTGTAGTGTTGAAAGACATTTACAACATACAGAAATTAAAGCGACCTATAACGGTAGATTAAGGTAGTAATTAAAAGACCTTGTTTGAACTATAAAACTTAAATTTACGAGTATTTGAGTAGATTTCTGTGCATTTGTTTTTGTGTATGTGTAGTTTAGGATCTGAAGTTTTAATAACTTAATATATTGAGTTATAACATACTATTAGAAAAATTAGAAAATAAAAAAAAATATAAAAATTTGAATGAAATGGCGAACAACGTACATAATCAAAGGATTGAAAATGATCATCATGAAAGACATTTGAGATGAAATTCATTTGAGTATACAGTAGATGAAATTCATTTGAGTATACAAAACCTTGTTGTAGCTACTAATTCATTTGAGGTTAAACCTGTTATTATTCATATGGTACAAAATAAACAATTTGGGGGATCACCAACTAAAGACCCTAATTTACATCTTGTTAGTTTTCTAGAACTGTGCACTACATTTAAATATTATGGGGTGTCAGAATATGCTGTAAGACATAGACTTTTCGTTTTACGTTAAGGGAAAAAGCTAAGATGTGGTTAAATTCATTAGCACCTAGATCTATTAGAACATGGGCAGATTTATCTCAGAAATTCTTAGCAAAATACTTTCCACCATCAAAACTGCTAAGCTTAGTAATGATATCACATAATTTTGTTAGTTTGAAGGGCAATCCATATACAAATCTTAGGTGTGATTTAAGAAACTTCTTAGGAAGTGTTTACATCATGCATTACTAGATTGGTTAATAATTCAAACATTTTATAATAGATTAGTGGGATCTCTTAGACTGAATATTGATGCTGCTGCTGGAGGATCATTGATGTGTAATCCATTCAATGAATCTTATTCGATAATAGAAGAAATGGCTACTAACAATTTTTAAGGGCTCGCTAAAAGGGTAAAACCTAAAAGATTATCTAGTATTCATGATTCTGATGTTATATCCATTTTGGTTGCTCAAATTGCTGCAATATTAAGGAAGACAGATCAATTTGGAATGAATTATTCTCAAACACCCCAAGTGATTCAAGAAAATTCATTAGGATAATTGATAGATCCCTAAATATTGTCATATGAAACTTTGAATGCAATTAACAATCGACCTAGTAATCCTTATTCTAATTATTATAATTCTAGTTAGAAAAATCTCCCTAACTTAAGTTGGAAAAATAATAACTCTATTGGGGTGAACCTATTGGGAAATGCAAACAATCAGGGTAATAGTAACTATAGACATTCTTACCCACCAGGTTTTAATAGCAACTCATAATTTAAGGAGAAGAAATTGTCTATGGAAGAAGATACTTTCAGAATAAAGAGCAAATTAAGGCTATACAACGAATAAGTGGAAGAGAATTTGAAACAAAAGTTCAATAAGAAATTGAAGTTGAAAAAGAAGAGGTGGAAATTAAAAAGTCTAACGAAGATACTTTTCAAGACATAGAGTATCTTATGGAACTAGTGAAAATTACTGTAGAGAAACCTCCACCTCCATTTCCTCTAAGATTGAAAAAACAAAATAGAGATAAATAATTTACAAAATTTATGGAAATACTTATGAAACTAACTATAAATATTCCATTTGTTGAAGCCTTGAAGCAAATGCTAAGTTATGTAAAAATTATGAAGGATATACTTAACAAGAAAAGGAAGCTTACTGACAATGAGACCGTTGCACTTAGTGATGAGTGTAGCACAATTATTTAGAAAAAGCTTCCCAAAAAGCTTAAGGATCCTAAAACTTTTACTATTTCTTGTGTTATTGGTGAAAGATTCTTCAGAAGAGCTTTATGTGATTTTGGAGTTAGTGTAAATCTTATGCCTCTTTCTATTTTTAGAAGGTTGGGTTTAGGAGACATTTCTAAACTATTGTAACTCTTCAGTTAGCTGATTGTTCAATTACTTATCCTAAGGGAGTATTAGATGATGTGTTAGTTGAGGTTGATAAGTTTATTTTCCTTTTGGATTTCATTGTTTTAGATATGGAAGAAGATAAGTAAATTCCTATTATTCTTGGAAGAACATTCCTTGAAGCTGGGAGATCTATGATAGATGCTAAAAAAGAGAATCAACCATAAGAGTCAATGATCAAAATGTTACTTTTAATGAATCAAAATATATGAAATATCTTGCAAAAGGAAAAGATGATGAATGCTTTAGAATGTAAAATTGTGATTATTTAAGTAATGAGTATTTTAAGGAAAATTTTGAAAAGAAACAAGATCAAGAAGAACTTGAATCTGAAAATGAAGATGAAATATAAGAAAAGACTATTGAAATGGGTAATGAAAGGTTAGATTATGTTCAGGAATGATTTGAAATATTGGATATTATAGAAAGTAATAATATAAAGCTTGATCCAACAATTATAAACCACCTGAAGTGGAAATAAAAAAACTTCCAATGCATTTAAAATATGGCCTTTTAGGAGACTTATCTACATTATCTGTTATGGTATCCTCATAATTAAATGAATCACAAGAGCAAAGGCTATTGGAAACTTTGAGAAAATACCAGAAAGCCTTTGGATGGACATTAGTTGATATCAAAGAAATCAGTCCTCCAATCTTTATGCATAGAATTTTATTGGATGAACATTATGAACCTAAGGCTGATCGTCAAAGGAGATTGAATCTGATAATGAAAGAAATGGGTAAGAAAGAAATATTAAAATTGCTAGATGGTGCGACTTTTTTAATTTGCCAAAATTTATGAACTCAGATATATATATATATATATATATTAATTTAGTTTTATAATGAGTCACACAATTAAATGCAAGTATATGTATCGCTCAAGTAATACGGGGCTCTAGTGGAGTTCTGGATATCGATACCACAAAGAGGCTTAAATTTTATGGCGTAGCACAAAAATCACCTCTTGAATCACAACACAATTGCAAGTAATTTTAATTCAAAAGTTATAGTTACTATTTCTACCAAAGTACATTCTAAACTTCTAGCAAGTTAAACTAACATAAGACTAAATTTATAACAAAGTTTCATTTGTAAGAAAGAGTCTCCCTCCTCTCCAATTATAATATGATGATTCTTGTGACATAGATCAGTGATGCAAATGTATTGTGCCAAATAGGAGCATTCCTATTCTTTACCCTTTTCCAAGCGTATAAAGAATGTTCCCTAATCCTAAGTTTAGTCCCAAAATCCGTGGTTAGGCTGGGAGAATACTGGCTCTCACTCCAGAGCTCCCACTTCCGTTCCCCTGAAGGCTAACTCTCACTTTAGTTTCCAAACATTAGGACCAAATTGAGGATTTCAGTCTGTCACTCTAAAATCTCCAATTCTCACCCGTCAAAATATATTTCCTTATTTATTTGCACTCAATCCCCATGAACTACTTCTCTCATTCACGGACATTGAATGTGATCTTCACTTTTATTGTGGAACTCATAATCCTTTCGAAAAATATGTTTCCCAACAAGTTTTAACAATTTAATTGGCTAGATAAAAAAGTAAATGAAGTTCGAAGTGAAAAGGTCATCACAAATTCTCCATAATAAATCGACACATCATTTCCATATCACAACATCAACACATCACATGAAAATGAGGAAAACAAAGAAATCTACTCAAGACTCACTAGGAAAAGATGACAAAACATGGATTTTATATATAAAAACAATGTTATAAAAATAGAATAAAGAAAAGACAACTTATCTCAAACTCTTCCCCAAGCAAATCTCAAGGAATTCCTTTGACTCCTCTTCTTTCTTCACAACAACACACATTTCTCTCTTTAGATAAGTAAGAAAGAATAAATCTCTCACTTTCCCTTATCTCCTACACTCCTTAGAAGAGAACACACAAAACCTAGATTTCCTAAAAAATGAAAAGACACTCTCTCTAAACTCTCTCTACACTCTAAACTCTCCCCCCTCTAAATTTGGCTCCAATGTAGTTTAAATTCAACCATAACTGATTTCCCAAGATTTTATTCAAGCAACCCTCCAAAATCGGCCAAATACATTGAATTTAGTTTGAAATCAGGATAGGGCGTGGTCCGGCGCAAGATAGGGCGCTGTTCAGCGCATTATTATGCTAATTGTCGCAACTCTTTGTAAAATAGCGCTGTTCGGCGCTGGTGACAACACCATTCGACGCTAGTTCAATAAAATGCACTTTTGCCTCATTTTGATCTAAATTTTCTCCTTTTTGCTTACTTTTACTCCAAAGGCCTAAAATCATTGACCTGCATGAAATCATGAAAAATACATTTCTTTAAAGTGCAATATCATCAAAAACTGGTATGAAATGAATAGTAAAAAGCAATTAAATTTCTAGTGGATCAAGATCCCCCAAACTTAACCATTACTTGTCCTTAAGAAATTTTAGTTAATACATAAAATAATGATCCACTGCAGTGAATTTTCTTTCCAGAATACCATAATTTTGATTTAGATAAGTATAAAAGTAAAATTTTCAAAAGGATCTTTGAATAATTCAAGCAAATTATGTAGGTATAAGACTATCTAGTATCAAGTCTAAAAATTCTAGCCTTCTATTCATTTCTAAAATGACTATAGATTATTCTATTAAGACACTTAAAAGGATTACATGAAAAGAAGTTTATGAGAACACTACTAGTAAAGATGCTAATCCACACATATAAGTTCAGGAAAGTAATTAAGTTTTCCCTTTAGATAGGTCCAAGTGAAGCTAATTTTTAATTAGGAATCTCCTCAAGCTTCTTTTCACTTTTCTTTCTTTTCTTTTCTTTTCCTTTCTTTTGCTTTTTTCTTTTCTTTCAAGTGAGGATTACTGTATATGGATAGCCTTTAATAATTTTGAACTTCACACTTCTCACCCTAATTGTGAAACTTACCACAATCCTTTACCTTATAGGCATTTCTTTAGCTTAATATTGATTCAACATAGAGTCTCAATCATTTCTTATCAAATAAAGTTTAAGATTCTTAATGCTCCAAACATACAGTTTTTCTTACTTTGAATAGTTGACTATAATCCTATTCTCTTATACCAAATATCTTAGCCTACAAAATTACTTTTCATTACCAAATACTTTCATTCAATTTTACAAAATACTTAAATAAAATCAAAATACAGTTATCTGAAATTGAGTTTTATTACAGGAAATCATGTTAATAATTTTGAAAATACTTTTAAATGAGAACAATTAATAGTTAATTCTTTCCCTCCCCCAAACTTAAATTTTTGAATATCAATATAATAAACATGAGAAGAAAGAAAAGATATAAACATATAACTCATACCTCAATATCTTGTTCTTTTCAAGCCTTTAAGTTTAAGCAGGTTTTTCTTCATAAAGTATAACAGTAGGCCTGAAATAATTAAGAGCATTTCTATACACAAATATGGGTTAGAAATTTGTAAGGAAAGAAGTTTAAAAACTTACAACATAAGCTTTGCACACAATATTAACATCCAACTGTTACTATCACAGATTAAACTAACAAACCAAACACAAGCAAACTCTACTATCACATCACATACATCACAAATCAACATAAAGTCTGTTACAAGTACAACCAAATACACATTACATCACAAATACTAATCAGAGAGAGTCTCAGGTACGTCACAAATACAAAACACAAATAAAATGAAAATAAAACTATAAAACTACTAATCTTCATTTTAAGGAGCTCCACCATCATTAGGTTCTTCAGGCTAGTATGGAGTATACTCAGGGTAAGTAAGAAATACAACACTAGTGTCTCCCCTAAAAAATCTCATCTGTGTGTCATGATAAGCTATCTCATATTCTCTCCACCGCACTTGAAAATCATCATTTATCTTGTTCCTTACTTCTAGTCCCTCTACTCTGGTGTTCAACCTTTCCAGCTGATCCATAACATCATGCAGAGTAGGCTCCCTAGATGTAGACGGTCTCTCATGACTAGAAAAAGGCTCATCAGCTTCCTTATTCCACTTCCATCCTACACGGGCTTCATAGGTTTTCAAATTTATTTTAGTGATGGGCTTCAGGGGATGGACTACCTCATCATTATCTTCAATTGCTACACCTGCCTGAATACACAAAGCATGAATTAGGCTGGGGTATCCTAGTCCACCTGAAGTCTATCCTTTTGAGCTTGTCAAGATACTCTTATGAATAATAGCCCCAATATTAATATTCTTCATGTTCTGAATACAGTAATTCAGAACAGCTCTATCTACAGTAACCTCACTGTGATGGTTGGTAGGAAAAAGTCTTGTAGAAATGAAATAGTGTCAGGCTTTTGATACACGATTCAAAGTAGACAAGGGGATATTAAATTTTTGTTTCTTTTTAATCTTCCATTCCCCTTTTCCATCAGTTAAAAGTTCATAATCATATCTAATGCTTCATTTGTTACAGAAAAATTTTCGTATTCACATAAAAAGGGTTCTCTTAACTGATAAAATGAATTAATGCGAGTAGGGGTGAATTCAACCATTTGTCCTCTGACCAGTATGTATTCACTCTTAGAATAATATAAATCTGCATAAAACTCTCTAACAATCCCCATCATTACTTCAGCAGTGAAATAACATCTCCCTTTGACGATTCGCAATAAGTTCTTCAAGCATACCTCCAGGATTTTTGAAAGCTTTCTCTTGAATACATTTCTTATTGCTAAGAAATGTACTAAAGCGTGAATAAGCCTTGAAATTCACAAATTTGCTTTCATCATAATCAAATTTTCTCTTCCCTTTGAAATTCTTGTAGCCATTTGTCTAAAAATATCAAATTTATCCAAATCAATTTGAAAATTACAATGTAATGGACTCTAAGGTAAATTTAAAAAAGATAAGAACTCAAAATCCATGAAAAATCTCCAAAATTTCTCTAAAAACTTCAAAATTTCAAATCTTCCTAATGTAGGAGATTTCCATGGTTAAAATTGAGAAAATTTAGGTTAAAGTGTAGCTCTTACAAAGAGAAGATGAAAACCAAACTTTTTCGGTCACGAAATCGCTTCAAATCCAAATGCTATGAGCCCTAGGTGTGAACATTGGTCTTGGCTGGAGGTAGAAGATGATGGTTTGGGTAAAAATAGCAAGTCCCAGGGTTAAATCGGGAAAGTTTGGAGTTTCAGGACTTTTTTCTTGTCTAGAGCTAGCGATAGCGCTGTTCAGCGCATTTTTTTGCTCTTATGGCTAAACTCTCTGTCTTTTGGCTTCCGACTTTCTTTTGCAATTTTGATCTTTTCAAGCCCGCTCCGACGTCTAATTATTCTAATTAAGCATTGAATAATATTTTAAAGCCATGGTAAATGATTTTTCTAAACACAAACAACACAAAACATCACTTTCATATATAAAATCCAAGTTACAAACACATACAAATAACACTAAACACTACACATCGTCAAGCCATAAAATTCTAAAATTCAGCATCGCTCACAACCACAACACAATAACGCTGAAAACTAAATAAGAAAGCAAGTTCAAATATAACATCCAAGCAAATAAATCAAATACACAAACACAGAAATACAATAATCAAGTTTTCATTCTTCCTCAGAACTATCATTAACTCTTAAATCTCCAATTCATTGAGCATGGAGGAACAGGCTATAGGCGATGAAACGGGAATTCTCCAGTAGAATCCTCTTCAATCTACCCTTTCCTTTTTATCAACTGTGTCAAACTTCCTTCGAGTTACCCAGAAAGATTAAATTGCTCCTTCATTCTCCAATCTAGATGATCAAAGAAGTCAAATAGATTGTTGATTACATTCATCAGGTGTTGTACTTCCTTCTTCAATTTCTTAATTTTCTTCAAGATGATTTGTTAACTTTCAGGAAAGTAAGGAGGAATTGGTGTTGACCTCTGAGATGGTTAATCTTCAATAATGCTCATGTCATTCAATCACCAACTGCCTGGTTACTATATGCATCAGCTGGATCTATAGGCTTCCAAGGTAGAAGTAATCTTTATGAATTCTCATATGGCACTTGTGATTGACTACGGAGGAGAAATAAGGTGGATGTCCAAGCCCATACTTTAATACATGAACGATCAATCCCAAAACAGACTTAACAATTATCAAACCAACATCAATAGGCATCCCCATTTGAATACAGTAGTTCAGAATAGCGCACTCCTTAGTTACTTTACTGATTTTCATAGTTGGGAGCAATTTTGCACATATGAAATAATGTAAGCGTTTCGACATAGGATTTAACAGTGTGGTCGAGAAACCTACATACCTGCTATCTCTTATCTCCCAATCAACACTTTCATCCATCAAATATCTGTATATATCATTCATGTTGTCCTTCGTCGGAGCAAAATTTGAATAGTGGCAGATTGACACATTCTCAATCATGTATAAATCATTAATCTTTGCAGGATTAAATGTGACAAACCTACCTCGCACATAGACTGATCCTTGGTTGATTCCATGAAGATTTGCCTAAAACACTTTCACAACCGGGACAACTACGGCGGTAGTAGTGAAACATAGCACTGCCCAACGTCTCTGAATAATAACTTCATCAATTCTAGTGGTAGGAGAATTCGTACCTCTATTCACAAAGCCTCACTCCTTAATCAACCTCATTTTCAAGATACTTTTGTTGAATAGAAATTGTGCTTCGAAACTGATGAACTTTTTATGGTTGAAAACCAGAAATCTTGAAGTTTCTATTGAGTCGGAATCTATTTGGACAAGATTTGGGATCTTCCTCTTCGTTCCTTTGGTAGTTCTTATGTATAGGGGTAGTTTTTGGGAGTTTAAGTGGAAGAATCACCGCCTCGAACCGCTAAAGTTTAAATTTAAAGACGAGAAACTATTTTTTGAACAGCGGCGCAGTCCGGCGCTGATAACAGCATCGTTCAGCGCTAGTTCAAATTTTTCCAAACTTTACTTTATCTAAATTCTTTCCAAACTTCAATTTGATTTATTTCTTAAATGTTGTTAATGATAATTAAGGAAGAATAAGACTTAATTAAGTAACAAACAAACACACATAACACATCAAATAAAGCAAACACTTTATAACTGTGGTTTGCCTCTTACAAAGCGCTTGTTTAACATCATCAGCCCGACATAACTTACAGTTATTCAGGTTGATCCAACATTAAAACCTATTTAAAATTAGGTCTATTGCCTTCGAAATATGGTTTTAATCTTTGTCCATTAATTTTGAATATTCTTCCAGATTTAGGGTCTTCGATAATCACAACTCGAAATTGATAAATTTTTACAACAATGAAAGGTCTTGTCCATCTAGATTTCAGTTTCCTAGGAAATAATTTCAATCTTGTATTATATAATAAAACTTTTTTTCTTTGTTCAATTTTTTTTAACAATCTTTCGATAATGCCATATTTTTCTTCTCTCCTTGTATATTCTATCATTATTACATGATTCATTTCTGATTTCTTCCAATTCGTTCAATTGCAACAGTCTCTTCTCACGAGCGTCTTTCAAATTAAAGTTTAATTTGTTTATTGCCTAATATACTTATATTCTAATTCAACTGGCAAGTGATCAATTTTTCCAAAGATTAATATGTAAGGGGACATTCCTATATGAGTTTTATAAGCAGTTTTGTATGCCCATAAAGCAGTGTCTAGTCTAGCAGACCAATCTAATTTCTAAGAATTAATGACTTTCTCCAAAATTCATTTAATTTCACGATTATATACCTCTGCTAAAGCATTAGTTTGGGATGATAAGCTGTAGAGATTCTATGCATAATATTATATTTTTTCACTAATCCCTGATCAGATTATTTTTAAAATGGGATCCTCCATCAGTGATCATTACTCTAGCCATTCCATATCTTATGAAAATAATTTTCATTAAAACCATCGAAACACTTCTAGCATCACACTTAGGTAAAACTATTACCTCAATCCATTTTGATACATAATCAACAACAATCAGTATATATATACTTCCAAATGAAGGTATAAATGGCCCCACAAAATCTAATCCCCAAGCATCAAAAATTTCAACTTCCAAAGTAAAATTAAGAGGCATTTCATTTCTTCTGGATATATTTCTTATTCTCTGACATTGATCACAAGTTTTGATAAATCTGTAAACATCTCTAAAAATTGTAGGCCAATAAAATCTAGATTGCAAAATCTTATGTGCAGTTCTATCAATTTCGAAATATCCTCCAAATTTAGAATCATGAAACTCTCGAATAATTCTTTCAATTTCTTCATAAGGCACAAAACTCCTAATAATAAGATGTTTACATTGCTTATATAGATAAGGATCGTCCCAGAAATAAAATTTAGCATCATGCTTAAATTTTTTTCGCAGTTGCATTGTTAAGTCAGGTGATAAAATATTACTAACGATGTTGTTTACAATATCAGCATACCATGGTAAATTTCATTCAATAATTATATAATTGCTCATCAGGAAAATTTTATATGATTTCCTTTTTAAAGTCATCCAAATTAGGTTGTTCAAGTCTAGATAAATGATCAGCTATTTAATTATCGACCCCTTTTCTATTAACAATCTCAAAATCAAATTCTTGCATTAAAAGTATCCATCGAATCAGTCTTGTTTTTGCATCCTTCTTTTGCATTAAATATTTAATAGCAGAATGTTCAGTATGCACTATACATTTAGCTCTAATTAAGTAAGATCTAAATTTTTCAAAGACATAAACGATCGTTAACAACTCTATTTTTGTAGTGGTATAGTTAATTTGAGCATCAGTAAGAGTCTTACTAGCATAGTATATAACTTTAAACATTTTGTCATGTCTTTGTGCTAAACCAATTCCAATAGCATAATCGCTAGCATTACACATTAATTAAAATGTTTTCTCCCATTCAGGTGAAACTATTATAGGGGCAACGATTAATTTTTCCTTTAATAGATCGAAAGATTTTAAGTATTCATAGTTAAAATCAAACATTCTATATTTTTTCAAAAGTTGGTATAGAGGCTTAGTGATTTTTGAAAAGTCTTTGATATAACTCCTGTAGAATCTTACATGTCTCAAAAAGCTTCTTACCCCTCTCACAGTTGTTCGAGGTGGTAATTTTTTTATTATTTGAATCTTCGCAAGATCTACTTCCATGTCATATTCAGATGTTTTATGCCCATGCACAATTCCTTCTGCAACCTTAAATTGACACTTTTCCTAGTTTAATACTAAATTTGTTTTTTCTCTTACCTCTAAACTTTTTCTAAGTTGCATAGGTGTTGACGTCATTTTTGATGAGGTCTTCTCTTCTTCTTTTTAGTACTTAGGATCTAGCCTTAGGCTTTTCCTTTGACTATCCTAGAGGATTAGAATTGGGACCCACCACTTAGAAATTCAAACCACTTCTTAACTCCCTGCAAACTCCACAAACTTGACTGTAGACCCCTAATCACCTAGAGGGTTGAGATCAAATGTGGAAGTTTAAAGGATGAGTTCCTATAGGACTCTTTGGCCTTAGGACTGCCCTGGGTGGCCTGGTCTGGTAAAGGGGCTGATTTTCACACACACTACACCTATACACTACACTTTCACACACCTCCTAAAAACACACCCATACCCAACTTGACCTCCTGACTCATGAAGGTGATTCACATGGATGGTCCTTAACCCCTAAGCCCTTGGCTAAGAGGGTTAGGAACAACATAGTGGATGCCTCAAATGAGTCCCTTCATGGCTCATGTGGGCTTGATATGGCTTCATGGCTCAACCAAAATGATTTTATTCCACTTACATTCACCCAATCTTCAATTTCCCAAATTTTCAATTTTTGACCTCCGGGACCCTACACCCGCTTAGCCTACCCAAAACCCTTGAAATCACCCAAAATTTCCAAATCACCCAAAATTCCTCAAAACCAATCCCAAACATTCCCACATTACTCAAATTGATCATCCATAGCCAAAAATATCAAAAAATTCCAAAAATACCTCCCAATACCCTCCAAATACCCAAAATACCCCCCTTGACCCAAAAATCCAAAAATTCTGAAAATTCCTAGAAAATTCCAGAAAATCCCAACTATTTCAAATTTCATTTTGTTCAACTACACCATGGGCCAATTTTGTCAATTTACCCCACTTTTATCAAAACCCCCAATTTGACCCATTTTAACCCTAAGTGAACCCAATGTCAAACCAAACCTACCCAATTGACCCAAATTCTGGTCCAATTCAATTCTAAACTTCAATTCAACATTCCCAACACCAATCTAGACCAAATCCAAGTTCAATTTGATTGACATTTGGATCCAATTTCACTTTTGGTCTTAAAGCCCAATTTGGACCCATGACCCAAACCAAACTCAAACTCACCCAATTCAACTCCAATTAACCCCAAATATTTTCTAAATCTTCCTTAACATTCCCACAAGCAAAACACTAACATGATTTACCCAAAATTTAGACCCAAACCCCACTCAAATTCAACCCAAGATCAAAAGGCCCAATTTTGACCTAAACCCAAACCTAACCCAAATGAACCCAAACCCCAAAATCAAAACCCAACCAAAGCCAAAATCTCTTTGAAACACTCCCATAAACATTTCCCAATATTTATTTTACATCAATTTCAACCCTAGCCCAACATTGGCCCAAGTTAGCCCAATTTGACCTACATTGGCCCATTTACCAAAGAGGCCCAAATCCAACCCAATTCAAACCCAAATCATTCCAAACTCATTTCAAATCACTCATGACATATCCCTAAACCAAACCCAACAATTATTTGGCCCAAAATTCTACAAATTTCCCATCCATGAATTCATTCTTAAACTTAAAAGCCCACTTACATGAAACCTCCCTAAAGCCCATCTCCACCAAAATCCAAAGGGCCAAAATCAATCCAAAACCCATATGACAATTGCTCTACACCATATTTTCAACTAAATCAATCCCTAAGTTTCAAAACTCATCATGAAGCCATTCCAAATTAAGCCCCATACAAATTCCCATCAAAATACCAAAATTTTCTTAAATCCATTTCCATGAAATTGACTTAACTTTTCCCAAGCCAAAGATGAGCCATGAAGCCATGCATGAGCCACATGGAAGCCATGAGAGCCTCTTTACATGTCACCATGCCATTTTGGGCAAAAGGAGGAGACTCTTTCCTTAATTCCTAAAGGTGATTAACCACTCCCATGATTCCCCTTAACCATGCTTATGCCTAATTGTGCTTGGATGGTGACTTGACCCTACTGATTATGCTGAGCCAAATCACTTTTTCTTCAGCCTAAACCAAGCCTTGGGTGGTGCACCTAGCCTAAAGGGATGGGTTGACCAATTTGATCTAAAATGAGCCTTCTATAATACCATTCTAATCCAATCCTTTTACACATGGCATTTTCCAATTGCCTACACTAAACCCCGCCCGACCCACCCGAACAAGATGGTGACCGGTGCACTGGCCGGCCGGCCACCGAGTCGCCGGAAAACACCATGGTCGAGACCTCGGGAGGAGCCAAACTTTGGAATTCCACCTTCGCTGAGCCGCCCCATGCCCAATGGCCACCATGGTTGTTCTTCCCATGCCCGCAGCAGTCGATCCCAACCCTTGGCCATCCCTGTGAGGCTCTCCAGCCACCTCTATTTAAACCCGACCCCCTCACGGCCATAAAAAAGAGTTGCACAAACCTTGCCGAAACTCTGCCAAAATTGTTCCAAACCCTACTCCATACTTAGAGCAGTTGATCCCCAGTGTCAATTTGCCCTAATCCCCACTAACGTAATCCAATTTCTCGACCGAAATTTCACCCAAAACCGAGGACACTTTGCCACGGTGAGTCAATCTTCAAATTGGTCGGTCCTACACCTTCACCTGGACCGAGAGGAGAAGTTTCCCGCCGAAAGCCCCATCTCCGAGCCACCTGGTTGTTCCGGCCTCCAAGCTTTGTGATCGGGCCGTGGTCACTTTCATAGCTAGGAAATTCACCGGACCGGGAGACTTCATCCGGAGCTTGCTGCGGATCCAATCGAAGGTGACACAACCCTCGGATTGAAGCCACACTTCTCTGAGCAAAGGTATGAGCTAATTCTTCATCCCGACCTTCTGGAGATTCTCCATTTCAAATGCTTTAATTTCAATGCATGATCACCGTATAGATGTGTTCGTCTCTTCAAGACGAATCCATAGAGCACAAGAACACTAAAATTTGTTAAGTATTGAGTGAGATATTAGGGATTTAGTGTGGACGGTTCTCGAGCTAGGAGGCTTGGGGACGATGAACGGATGCCGTTCATTTAATACACGCACGGACGGACGGCCAGGATCACGCCGGATGAGGAGACGGAACGACACAGCGGGCCCCCGGAGCGCTGAGTTGGATGGCGGTGCCGAATCAGAAGGCGACACGCGGTGTTTCGGAGCTGCCAAGGTTGACGCGGTGCCGCGTGGATAAATAGAAAATTAGGGTATTTTTCTATTTATTTAATTCCCTAAACTTCAAAAATCCATAACTTTGTGTAGAAAAATTAGAAAAATGAAATAAAAATACCCTCTTGCTCAGTGAACATAGGAGAATAATGTGGAAAAGAAATCATTTAATTTCATCAAGTATTTTATTTTTAATGATTTATTTCCCCACTGCATTGTTTTAATTCTCCATGCATATAGGAAATTCACCATGGCATGAGACCGTAGGGCTTTTGAAGCCTCTGAATTTGGGAACATTCCTTGAATTTTCCAAAGTCGAGGCCATCCCTATGAGAAGTTATTGATTTTTCAAATTCATGTTACTATTTTGAGTATTTTAAATCCAATAATTAGCATGTTGTAAAATAAATTCTAGGAAAATTTGGTGATGTCTCTTATGACCAGAGAACCCTAGGAAAAATAGGTTTTGAATTAATTTATTTAAAATAGCCCTAATTGGCTTAAACACCCAAAATAGCTCTTTAATTAATTAGAGCTAATCATACATCAAATTGACTTGAAATCAATTCTCCACTGACCTTTAGGATCAGAGGAACCCACCATAAAAATTTGATGTCAATTGGACTTGGTTAGCCCTACTAAATTGGTTGATTAAGCCATTTAGCCATTTTAAACTTTAAAAATTTATAACTTTCAAAATACTTTTCAAAAATTCATCAAATTGGTTTTGGAGCCTCTCTGATATCAGGGGAATTTAAGAAAATTAAAATTTCAATTTTCTAAAAAAGTTGATTTTTTGGTATTATTTTAATGTTTTAATAATTAAAAAATAATAAAAATCACAAAAATAATAAAATTCACCAAAATGTCACATTTTGAATTTTAATCACTTAGGAACAAATCCCATATTTTTCTTAGGTATATTTAATGAGATGTTAAATTTTAAAGCCCTAAGGTAATTTTAAAATTAAAAAAATGTATTTTTTTAGCATTTCCACTAAAATAATTCTAATAAATCAAAGAAAAATCAGAAAATTGTAAAAATTGATTCTCTGATTTCCTTGATATCAGAGAGATTTTTGAAAAATATAAAATTTATTTTTCAACCTTTATTTTATTTTTAAATTAATTAATACTCCAAAATTTAAAATAATTATGATAAAAAGAATATAATTCAAAAAATCACCAAAATTGGTCCAGGTGGTCCTCTAGTCATTAGGAACGTCCCATAATTTTCTTAGGGATAGAAACTTTCACTTGGTCATATTGTTAAATTTTTCTTGGAAATCTCTATTTTCCACCAAAAATAATTACATAATTAAATTAAAAATAGGAAAATTACATTTTCTCCTCTCATGTCTTTATTGACATATGAGTGAAGTCACATAAAAATTTCAAGTTCATTTAAGCTCAATTTAGTGAGTTATGAAATTATTAAGCTTGAAGGGCAAAATGGTAATTAAAATTTTAACCCTTAATTAAAACTTTAGGCTTAATAAAATTAAAGAGTAAAATATTTGATCCTAATCTGATTTGGATGATTGAAATTTAAATAATTAAAGGGTAGAAACCTATTAAACAATTTAAAAATAATTGAAATGAACTTTAATTAAATAATTGATTAAATTTGGAAGAATAATAAAATTGGAATTATTAAAATAGGGACATTATTAGGAAGAGATTTGTTCTTTAATCTAAGGGTCCCTAAATAATATTCAATCCCCAATTAAAATGATAATTCAAATTTAAGTTTTAAAATGTTAAAGGATCTAATCATTAGAATCAAATTAAAGTCAAATTATTAAACTCTTTTTAAATTTTCAATTAAATTAAAATTAAAAATAAAATTAAATTAAAAATTAAATTAAATTAAATCAAACAAATTAAATTAATTTAAATTAAATTAAATCAAATAAATTAAATTAAATTAAATTGAACAAATTAAATTAAATTGAATTAAATTGAATTAAATTTAATTAAAATTAAATTAAATTAATTAAATAAAATTAAATTAAAACATATTAAATTAAATTAAATTAAATTAAATTAAATTAAATTAAATTAAATCAAGTTAAATTAAATTAAGTTAATTCACATCAAATCAAACTAAATTGAATTGAATTAAATTAGATAATGGAATCAAGTTAAAATTAAAATAAATTAAATTAAAATTAAAATTAAAATTGAACCAGATTAAATTAAATTAAATTAAAGTTAAATTAAATTAAAAATAACATCACCTAAGACATAAGGAAATTCAAAAATAAATATAAAGCAACTTGAACACTATTCCAAATTTAAACCCGTCAACCGAAATTAAATTAAATCACAAACCATTTGAACATCAATTTGCTCTCGAAAGCTTTGGTTACCATAACTCCTAAACAAAACATTAAATGAAGTGTTACTTCACTCATAGGATATTCAAATGTCCTAGTTTACTGAGCAAGATAACAACAAAACTTGAAATTCTCGGACGATTAGTTCATTTGTATAATTAAATTCGTTTGGACTTAAAAATAATCCTAGAAATATTGAAAAGATGTTTAAGACTTGTCTTAAGCACTTCCTCAATATGATAGGATGTTTATAAGAACAACTGAACTTAATTGTTCTTTGATGAAGAGAATCATCCTCAAACCAAAACACAAGAACCTAGACGTCATAGGAAATGACTAGCTATAGGATTAGGAATTTGGTAGAAAACCATAACCCTTCCCTTAGCTTTACCTAGGAATTTGCTTAAATATTCTAAATTGTGTTTAAGTGCAGCTTGGGATGACGGGAAGACCCTCCAGGTACGCTTTTATTTTATTGCAATTTACTTTATTGCAAATGCACTTTACTTTTCTTGCATGATAAACAACTGTTGCATGAAAACCCACACCTCTAGGGTAGCCCCTAAAACTAAAACCAAAACTAAATTAAAAGTCATTGCAAGATAAAATTCACCGCCACAATATTTCAAAATATAAAATAACTCAAAATTTAATCACAAACAGAACACAAAACTATAATTATAACTAAATTAAAACGTCTTGTTGGATGATCGGGAATACCTCGGATGATGTAACCTACGTGTTGCTAACGGGATTTCCCACGGTCTAAATGAAAGGGTGGAACTCATTCGGTTGAGTTTAGCAAATTCATCTGGACTAAGTGAATCCGATAAAAATAACGATGCCGGAAGTATGGAACCGTGGGATCTTAACCGGTGTTGTTATAATCAACTTTAAGATTTGTTTCAATTTAAACATAAAAAACACTTGGAAATTAAGATTTTCTCTAAACCAAAACACTTTTCTCATCTCCTGATTTATGACTTCTAAAACTAAACCTCTGCAACAACAAGGAGCTCGAAGCATGGTGGGCAGCACGGCCATCATCGTCAGCAAAACTTGAATCTACATCAGCAAAACCATTTTTAGAATTAAATAACTAATCCATAGGATTTCGAGGTAGTTTGCCTAGTGCAACATAAATCCTCAACCTTTTGTTAGGCATTTGCATTGCAAATTAAGCCCTAACCGGTCTTAGGATTTCCGAGGTAGTTGTCTGATACAACATAAACCCTCACATCTTCAAGGCTATTTGTACGATCATGTCATACGAATATAAGTCCTAATTAATTAAATTCGGCAAGATCAAAACATTAAATAAATATTAGGACTTTCCTAAATTCAAGCCAAACGATAGGATAGTTGGGAAATTACCGAAGTTCGCTTCGAATCTGTAATTTCTCCTACCTTTCTTCCTTTGAATTCCCAAAACAAAATGTTTCAAATTTGATCCATTCCTTATTGAAATTCTAAAATTCAATCCCTTGAAAACTTAAACTTTGAAATTCTTGAGAGCAGAACTACTGATTATTATCGAGAGTTTTCTTAGGTGATTCCTGTCACTTAAGATGTAATTAACTATAGGGGCTTGCCCTTATAGGGAATTTTAAGAACCCATGTAATATAAAACCTGTTTAATGCTTTCATATTAAGCAGAGGAATTTGTTGGCTTATAAAATTGGTTCGCAGACCAAACGGATGTCACAAATCTTCTAGTTTATTTAATCGAGCCCCATTACCAAGCAGTGTGTCTATTCTTCAGGGTAGATACATGATTTGTGGTGCGGTGCTCGTTTATGTAAACTATTCGGGATGTGAGATCAGTTCGATTTCATATCTTAAGATTTTCAAACTTAAAATTATTTTCAAAATCAAATGCTACTTTCTAAATTATATATATATATATATATATTTAAATTAAATTTAAAATATAAAATTCGCCGACAATTTCTGTTAGGCGACCCCCTTTTCAAAAACACACAACCTAAAAATAATGCCGACAATAGGCATGCATCAAATGAATCTCCTAATACTGAGAAATCATCCATAAACATTTCTATTCCATCATCTATTAATTTACTAAGTATGAACATCATACATCTTTGAAATGTTGCGGGTGCATTACATAATCCAAAGAGAATTCTTCTAAAAATAAAAGTTCCATAAGTTCTAGTAAATGTAGTCTTCTCTTCATCCTCAGGAGCAATTGATATTTGGTGATAACCGGTATATACATCCAAAAAGCAATAGTACTTTTGTCTAGCAAGTCTGTCTATGATTTAGTCTAAAAAGGTAAAGGAAAGTGATCTTTTATGGTGGCGACATTTAATTTTCTATAATCAATACATATTCGCCAACCAGTGACTTGTCTTGTCGGTTTCAATCATTTATGTCAACAATCACTCCTCCTTTCTTAGGAACACAATGAATTGGACTTACCCAAACACTATCAGAAATAAGATATATAATTCCGGCATCTAACCACTTTAAAATTTCATTTTTAACCACTTCTTTCATTAGTGGGTTCAGTCTCCTTTGTGGATCAACTCTAGGTTTATGTTGTTCATTCAACAAAATTCTGTGCATACAGATCGATGCACTGATTCCTTTAATATCCGCTATGGACCAACCAAAAGCCTTTTTGTATCTTTTTAAGATGTCCAATAATTTTTTTTCTTGATATTCATTTAAATCTGAAGATACACTGACTGGTAAAGTAGATGATTCTCTTGAAAACATATTCTTCAAATGATTGGGGATAATTTTTAGCTCAAGTTCAGGAGGCTTAATGATAAATGGAATTAAAACTTTTATCTCTATTTTCCATAGTATCCAATCTTTCAAATCTTTGTTGAACAAATTCTAACATTTTATTCTTCATATCATCCAAATCATCTTCATTTTCACTTTCATATTCATCCTCACATTCTAGATTTTTTTTAAATACTTCTTTAAAATGATCTTCTCTCGCATAATCACAGATTTCCATTCAAAGCACTCAACATCTTTTTCAGTTGAAGGGTATTTCATAGATTTCGGAATATTGAAAGTTACCTCTTGATCATTGACTCTCATAGTTAATTCTCCTTCTTGAACATCAATCATAGCTCTCCCAGTAGCAAGGAATGGTCTTCCCAAAATAATTGAAATTTCTTTATCTTCATCCATATCTAATACAATAAAGTCCACAGGGAAGATAAATTTATCCACCTTTACAAATACATCTTCCACAACTCCTAGGGTAAGTGATAGAACTATCAGTCGGTTTAAGAGTCACATATGTAGGTGAAATTTCTCCTATTCCTAATCTTTTGAAAGTAGATAAAGGCATAAAATTAATACTAGCTCCAAGATCAAATAAATATCTTCTGAAAAATTTCTCACCTATAGCACATCAGATAGTGAAACTACCTGGGTCTTTAAGTTTTTTAGGAAGCTTCTTTTGAATAATTGCACTACACTCACCGCTAAGTACAACAGTCTCGTGGACTGTGAACTTTCTTTTCTTTCTAAGAATATCCTTCATAAACTTTGCATAATCAGGCATCTGCTCTAATGCTTCAATAAAGGGAATATTAATCGTTAATTTCTTAAAAATTTCTAAAAATTTTGCAAATCTATTATCCTTATTATGTTTCTTTAGTCTTTAAGGAAAAGGAGGAGGTGGTTTTTTAATAGTTATCTTTATTGGTTCTAGCAGATAGTCGTCTGGATATATCCTATTAGAACCTTTCTAAATGTTCACTTCCTCTCTTTCAACTTCGACTTCTTTTTGAACTCTTTGTTCCAATTCTTTTCCACTCCCTAATTGAATAGCCTTAATTTTCTCCTTATTTTGATCTTTTGGGTTGATTGTAACATTGTTAGGAAGATTTCCAGAAGGTCTATTATTAAGCACAGTTAAGATATGTCCCAATTGATTCTCAATGTTTTTGATCGCAACGTTTTAAGCTTGAATTTGATTACCTATATTCAGAATCATTTCTTCTGTAGACAACTTTTTTTCTTAAATTTTGGGTTACTATTAAAACTAAGAGGATAAGAAGGTCTAATTGGTATTTCTTTGGTTGTTTGGATTTCCAACTGGATTCATAGGATTGTTTCTCCAATGCGGGTTAAAAATAGCATTAGTGTTATTCCAGTTGAAGTTTGGGTGATTCCTCCAACTAGGATTATAATAATTCGAATAAGGATTGTTTACTTAGTTATTTATGGCATTAAGGGTTTCATAGGGTATTTGAGAGTCTATAATCTGTCCTGATGAATTTGCTTCTAACACTGGGGGTATTGGAGAATAATTCATTCCATATTGATCTATTTTTTTAGAAAGTGCATCAATTTAAGAGACTATCATAATTATCACATCCTAATCATGAATACTAGCTACTCTCTTATGATTTACTCGCTTAGAGGGCCATTGAAAATTATTAGTAGCCATCTCTTCAATTAATGAATATGCTTCATCAAAAGGTTTAGACATTAATGATCCACCAGTAGCAGCATCGATAATCGATCTCAAAGATCCCATTAATCTAGTATAAATTTTTTTAATTGTTAACCAGTCTAGTAAAGAATGTTGTGGACACTTTCTGAGAAGATTTTTGAATCTTTCTCAAGCTTCATATATGGATTCTCCATCAAACTGACTAAAAGATGTGATATCATTCCTAAGCTTAGCAGTTTTTGAAGGAGGAAAATATTTTTACAGAAACTTTTGTGAAAGCTCTCCCCAAGTTCTGATAGATCCAAGTGCTAATGAATTTAACCACACCTTAGCCTTATCCCTTAATGAAAAAGAAAAAAATTCTAAGCCTAACAATATCATTTGACACTCCAACGTATTTAAAAGTAGCACATAATTCTAGAATACTAGTGAGATGTAAGTTAGGATCTTCATTAGGTGTTCCTCCAAATTGATTATTCTGTATCATTTGGATAATAACAAGTTTAAGCTCAAATGAATTAGCAGCAACATTAGGGTTTTGGTTAGTTTAGTGTATTTCATTTGTGGTTGGATTAGCATAATCTCTTAATGGTCTTGGTATTTTTTCATTTTGATTGTTTAAGTTGTTCGTCGTTTTGTGAGGATTTGCAGATTGTTTTCATTGTTTTCAAATTTTTCTAATAGTACCCTCTAATTCGGAGTCGTAAGACACTAAACCTATAGATCTGATACTACACATACAAACACAATAAGCACACTAACAATAAACAAACACACACAATTATGACTTGTAATTCAAATATAAGATTTCAAATACTACAAAATTAATTTTAGCAGTTACCTTTCCTCCCCGGCAACGGTGCCAAAAACTTGGTGCGACTTTTTTAATTTGCCAAAATTTATGAACTCAGATATATATATATTGATTTAGTTTTCTAATGAGTCATACAATTAAATGCAAGTATACGTATCACTCAAGTAATATAAGGCTCTAGTGGAGTCTTGGATATCGATCCCACAAGGAGGCTTTAATTTTATGGCGTAGCACAGAAATCACCTCTCAAATAACAACACAATTGCAAGTAATTTCAATTCTTAAAAGAAATACAATAGTCATAGTTACTATTTTTACCAATTTATGTTATAAACTTCTAGCAACTTAAACTAACACAAGACAAAATTTATAACAAAGTTTCAGTTGTAAGAAAGAGTCTTCCTTCTCTCCAATTATAATATGATGATTATTGTGACATAGATAAGTGATGCAAATGTATTGTGCCAAATAGGAGCATTCCTATTCTTTACCCTTTTCTAAGCGTATAAAGAACATTGGCTAATCCTAAGTTCAGTCCCCAAATCCGTGGTTAGGCTGGGAGGAAATTGGCTCTCACTAAAGAACTCCCACTTCTCTTCCCCTGAAGGCTAACTCTCACTTTAATTTCCAAACATTAGGACCAAATTGAGGATTTTAGCCTCTCACTCTGAAATCTCCAATTCTACACCCGTCAAAGTATATTTCCCTATTTATTTGCACTCAATCCCCATAAACTACTTCTCTCATTCATGGACATTGAATGTGACCTTCACCTTTGTTGTGGAACTCATAACCCTTTTGGAACATATGTTTCCCAACAAGTTTTAACAATTCAATAGTCCATATCAAAAAGTAAATGAAGTTTGAAGTGAAAAGGTTATCACAAATTCTCCATAATAAATCGACACATCATTTCCATATCATAACATTAACACGTCAAATGAAAAAGAGGAAGAAAAAGAAATCTACTCATGACTCATGAGGAAAAGATGACAAAACATGGATTATATATATAAAAATAACGTCATACAAATAGAATAAAGAAAAGACAACTTATCAAAAACTCTTCCCCAAGCGAATCTTAAGGAATTCCTTTGACTCCTCTTCTTTCTTCACAACAACACCCAATTCTCTATTTAGATGAGCAAGGAAGAAGAAATCTCTCACTTTCCCTCTTCTCCTACACCCCTCAGAAGAGAACACACAAAACCTAGATTTCCTAAAAAAATAAAAAGACAATCTCTCTAAAGTCTCTCTACACTCTAAACTCTCCCCCACTCTAAATTTTGGCTCCAAAGTAGTTTAAATTAAGCTATAACTGATTTCCCAAGAGTTTCTTCAAGAAACCCTCCAAAATCTGGCCAAAAATATTGAATCTAGTTTGAAATCAGGATAGGGCACAGTCCGGCACAGAATAGGGAGCCGTTCAGTGCATTATTCCACCAATTGGTCGTAACTCTCTGTAAAATAGTGTAGTCCGGCGCTAGTGACAGCGCCGTTCGGCGCTAGTTCAAAAAAATGCAGTTTTGCCACATTTTACTCTAAATTTGCTCCTTTTCACTTCCTTTTGCTCCAAAGGCATAAAATCATTGTACCTGCATGAAATCATGAAAAATACCTTTCTTTAAAGTGTAATATCATCAAAAACAGGTATGAAATGAATAGTAAAAAGCTATCAAATTTTAAGTGGATCATTAGACTCTTGAATAATATATCTAATTTCTGACAGTGCTTGGGTAAGTCCAATTGATTTTGTTCTAGAAAAGGGGGGTGTGGCTATAGAAGTGAATGAGAAAAATGAATTCATACCAACAAGAGATGTCACTAGTTAGCAAATCTGTATCGACTATAGAAAATTGAATTCTGTCTCCATGAAAGACACTTTTCCTTTATCTTTTCTGGATCAAATATTATATAGGTTAGCCGAGCACAAATTTTTTTGCTTTTTTTGGATGGATATACTAGATATCATCAAATTCCAATTACTCTCGAGGATCAAGAGAAGACAACATTTATCAGTTCTTATGGTACATTTTCTTTTAGATGAATGCCCTTTGGATTATGTAATGCACCTGTAACATTTCAAAGATGTATGTTGTCAATTTTCTGTGATTTAATTGAAAAAGGCACTGAAGTTTTTATGTATGACTTTTCAGTGTTCATAAATTCATTTAAAGCTTGTTTATATCATTTGGAGAAAGTTCTAGAATGTTATTAAAAGACAAACTTAGTGCTAAATTGGGAAAAAGGCCAGTTTATAGTTGCATGAGGAATTTTACTTGGGCATAAAATTTTTAAAAATGACATGGAAGTAGATTCGACAAAAATTTAAGTTATTATGAAATTACCGCCTCATACCACAGTAAGAGGTGTTAGAAGTTTTTTAGGACATGCTGGTTTTACAGGAAGTACATAAAAGATTTTTCAAAAATTACTAATCCTCTATGCCAACATTTAGAAAAAGATATAAAATTTGATTTTAATGAAGAATGTCTTCATGCCTTTGAATTATTGAAAGAAAATTTAATCACTGCACCAGTAATTGATTCACCTGATTGGGAGAAACCATTTGAATTAATGTGATGCTAGTGATTATGCTATTGGATCTATTTTAGGATAAAGATATGACAAAGTTTTTAAGATTATATATTATGCTAGTAAAACATTAAACGAAGCTCAAATTAACTACACTACCACTGAAAAAGAGGTATTTGCAATTGATTATGCTTTTTATAAGTTTAGAAAATATTTAATTGGGACTAAATGTATTATGTATACGACCATTCTGCTATCGAATAATTAATGCAAAAGAAGGATGCAAAACCAAGATTGATCAGATGGTTACTTCTTATGCAAGAATTTGATTTTGTTATAGCAGATAGGAAAAGAACTGATAATTAATTAGCTGATCATTTATCTTGATTATAATAGAAAGAATCAGCTGATTTTGAAAGTGAAATAAATGGAACATTTCCCGATGAACAATTGTATATTATTAATGAATATCATGTCCCGTGGTATGCATATATCTTGAACTTCATTGTAAGTGATATTTTACCAAATGAACTACCAAAGCAATAATAGAGAAAATTCATTCATGTTTCAAAATTTTACTTTTAGGATGACCCTTATTTGTATAAGCAATGTAAGGATCTAATTATTCAAAGATGTGTACCTTATGAAGAAACTGAAAAAATCATCCAAAAAATGTCATGATTCTAAATCTGGCGGTCCTTTTGGAATTGATATAACTACACATAAAATTTTACAGTCTGGATTTTATTGGCCTACTCATTTTAGTGATGTTAATGCTTATATTAAAACTTTTGATAAGTGTTAGCGAGTAGGAAATATTTCAAAAAGAAATGAAATGCCTCTGAATTTTACATTAGAAGTTGAAATTTTTGACGTTTAGGGATTAGAATTTATTGGACCATTTATATCTTCATATGGAAATTTATATATATTTATTGCAGTAGATTTTGTATCAAAATGGATTGAAGTTATAGCTTTATCTAGATGTATGCTTGGAGTTTTTCAAAATTTTTAATTAAAAATATTTTTACTAGAATGGAATGTCGAGAGTAATAATTATTGATGGAGGGTCTCATTTTAGGAATAATAAAATTGAGAAATTTGTTATAAAATATAACATAGTGCAAATGATTTCTACTACTTATCATCCCCAGACTAGTGGTCTTGCTGAAGTGTCTAATCATGAGATTAAAAGAATTTTGGAAAAAACCATAAATCCTAGCAAAGTGGATTGTTTTGTTAGATTAGACACTGCTTTATGGGCTTATCAGATAACTTATAAAACTCCTATAGGAATGTACCCATAGAGTCTTATTTTTGGAAAGAATTGTCACTTGCTAATAGAACTGGAACATAAAAAATTTTGGGCTATTAAGGAATTTAGTTTCAATTTAAAAGGATACTGGTGAGAAAAGATTATTGCAACTGAATGAATTTGAAGAGATTAGAAATGAATCTTTTGATAATGCCAGAATTTATAAAGAGAAAATGAAAAAAATGGCATGATCGAAAGATAATAAGAAAGGAATTTGAGCCTGGACAAGAAGTTTGTTGTATAATATAAAATTAAAATTATTTCCTAGAAAATTGAAGTCAAGATGGTTACTGCCTTACATTGTTTTTAAAGTTTATCTTTATGGAGTTGTAGATATAAAGGATCAAAAAACTAAGAAAATATTTAATATGAATGGACATAGGTTAAAACCTTATTTTTGAGGGGCTTAGACCTAATTTTAAAGAGGTTTTAATGTCGAGTCATCCAAAGTAAAAATTGGGTAGGTCAGGCTGACGACATTAAACAAATTGCTTTGTGGGAGGTAACCTTTAGTTATCTTTGTTAATAGATTTTATTTGATTTTTTTATGTTGTTTTTTAGATGTTAATAATATTAATTAATTATACTTTGGAGTCCTACATATTCATAAATGACAAATTACGGTGATCATTGGATTTTATGGAAGATTTGGGAATTATTTGGACCATGAGCAAAACTGTGTAAATTTTCATATTGGCATTGATGGTGCAAGAATTGGTGCTAACGGGACCAACTTACAGCAAGGGCGCCGACGGTGCCACATTTCAGCGCTAACAGCGCTGCAATTTTTCTGACGATTTGTAAGCTTCTAATTAAGGTTTTTGGCAGTTTTGGATGGAATTTTCATCATTATAACACCCTAAAATTGTATTTTAAAGGCAATTAAGTCAGTAAAACAAAAAGACATCCACCAAATTTGCATCTTATAGCTTCCAACTCTAAAGTAACTTCGAGATATGGGGTTTTCAATAGAAAAAAATTCATCATTTTTTATGCGCAAAAACTCTATGATAGAGTTATTATGAAGAAGAGATTAATCAAAGAAAGAGGTTTTTAGAATCTTAGGCGAAACACTCCTAGTACTCGAGTGGATGAAATCATTGCACAAAGATGTTGGGAAGTGTTATGTTACACTACTACTACCGTAGTCTTACCTATAGTGAAAACTTTTATGCAAATCTTCATGGGATTAACCAAGGAGTCTTCTATGTTTGAGGCAGGTGGGTACCATTCACTCCTTCAAGAATAAATGAATTGTTTATGATTGAAAGCATTCCAATTTGTCATTATGCTAATTTTTTCCCCACAAGAGACATCATGAATGAGGTGTATCGATACTTAACTAATTTAGATCGAAATTGGAAGATTTGAGATAAGAGACATTTAAATTTTCCTTCTTCATTATTAAGTTCTGAGTCAATGAAATGGCATCTCTTTATTTCTGCAAAATTACTTCTGATATCAAAATCAGTAAAGTTACTAAAGAATGTGTTATCTTGAAGTATTGTATTCAAATGGGAAGACTGATTGATGTGGGTGCAATAATTGTTAAATCAGTTCTAGGTTTGATTACGAATGGATCTACATATGGGTTAGGATATCCATCTACCATATTCCTATTCTGTAGCTAGTCACAGGTACCTTATAATAGTTGGGAGAATGTGCTTTTTCCCTAGAAGCCCGTGAACCCAAAAACTAATTGTGACTGTATAGATAATGGAGAAGTCAATGATATGAATGTTTTTATGGATCAATCATCATAAACTTCATCACTTATATGGCCTCATTTTACTGATAGTTCATATGTTATTCTAAAAAGGATTAAGAAATTAGAGAAAAAGGTGCAAAATGTTATGAGTGTAATTAATAATATTTCTAAATTATTTGATTATCTGAATTGGAGGATGAAAGAGAACTTTAATCATACTGGGCGCATTGAAGAAGGTATGATACACATGTTTAAGAAAAATGCTTGGATTGAAAAAGATTCAACAAGTGAATTTCCTTATCATCTTTTATATAACTTGTATCTACACCACCAATCTATTGGAGACATCAAAGGAGATGATAGTTTGGTTGAAGAAGAGGAATAGTGACTTTGAATTATGGACTTTTTAGTATATGAACTTATGTGTGATTGTGTTGAATTTGCTTAATTTAAGATTTTGAGACTTTTTACTGATTTACATTTATGTTTGATATTTTGTTTTCAGTGTTAGTATGTTGAGGTGTGATTTTGACACTTAAATAGATCTTGTGTGGTTTATATTCATTGCGTGAAAGTGTGGATTGAGATTTATGTTTGTAAGTGTTGGATATTATATAAATGTCAAGTTTTGTGTTGTTTGTGAAGTTTTTTGTTAGTAGATCACTTAATTATAAAAATTATTGTTGAATTACGCTAATTAGATGATGGCGTGACTTAAAAATAACTGAAATCACAGAATATTTGAATTTCTGAAAATTTCAGTCTGGCGCCACCGCGCCAGAAGACCGAAACTTTACAGGTATTTTTTATTTCGTAAAAACAGCACAGTAAAACCTGTTTTTACTATTTTGTCATCTTCTTCCTCAAGTCAAGGCTGAAACTTCAACTAGGGTTTGCATAAATTCAGATTTGAGGAGATTTTAAGGCTAGAAAAGCTTGGATTTCATCTTCTCTTGGTAAGAGCTCTATTTTAAACTAAAAATGTTTGATTTTCACCATGAATTTCTCCTACATTATGGAGATCAAAAAATTTAAAGTTTTTAGAAGAAAAATTGATAGACTCCATAGTGTTAAGTTTCGTACTTTTGAGATTGATTTTTGGAGTTTAATACATTGTTATTATGATTTATTTGGATTTGTTTTCAATTTTAAATAAATTCTTATGGTTCCAAAAATGAAGAGAAAATTGGATTTTGATGAGAAGAAATTTGTAAATGTGAGACCTCTAATTTATTTTAACACCCAAATTTGAACTAGAAAGTTAATTCAAGAATAAGCTTTTGAAAAACCAGGAGGTGTTGTAGAAAGGTTAATTGTTGCTTGTCAGTGGGAAACCTTTTGCTACTTCATAACAATAGCAGTGGTTAACGTTGTAAGAGAGTTTTATGCTAATTTTAAGGAGGCCTCAGAAGATCATGTTTGGAAAAATGGTAGATATTAATCCTGAATGGATTAATGCCTTAAATCAGTTAGAAGATACATATTTTTATGAATATTCACCATTTAGTGTCATTGATTTTCCTTTGGATGAAGTTATTGCTTATGTAACTGATGGAAAAGGGGCTCTGAAAATAAACAAAAACATAAGGTAAACTTTTCTACTTCTATGTTAAATTCACCATCTGAGGCATGATATTACTTTATTTTTGCTCGACTTGTTCCTACTTATCATCATAGTGAAGTAAATAAAGAGAGAGAGAGCTATCTTAAATTTTTTGCATTCAACAAATAAAAAGAATTAATATCGACTCTATTTAATATGCCAAAATGCACAAGCTATTTCTAAAGGAGAGACTATTGGAGGCTTTGGGTATCCTACCCTGATTTACACCTTGTGTGAACGACCAGGAGTAGATTTTGATAAGAATGAAGAATTAATTGAGCCCTTAAAACCTATTATTAAGACCAATATTCTTACTTATGAATCTCATGCTGGATGGAGAACTAGTGGTAGGAGTAGTGACATTCTTTCTACCTCTAGCACTCCTTCTCTACAAGGTGTTATGGAGCAGCTTATATCCAGCAAGGAGATTTACTGACTATTCAAAATAGAATTGGTAGCTTGGAGGCCCAAAGTGCTTATAATGATGAATATATGATGAAGAAAGTTGATTGTGAAGTTTCTCATAATGAATCCATGGTTAGATATTTGAGGAGAGATCATTATGTAGAATTCCCTACTGGCCCCAGCTTCACTCCATTTGTGCCCGATATAGAAGATGAAGAGGTAGAAGCTTTTGATGAAGATGAGGATGATTGATATTGTATTGACATTTGTGTGATTGAAGTACTCTTTGTTTTTTGTTTTTTTATTTTAAATAGTTGAACATGGCTTTTTGTTGGTTCGTTAATTCAGATGTTGAACTTGTAGTGTAGATTAGGATTGTTGTGATTTTTATTTTTATTTTCTTCTATCTATTATATTTAAATGTTTGTTTGTTCTTAAATAATATATTGTGAATTTCATTTACCCTACAAATCTCTTGAAATATAATGTTCATGAATTTTCTACAACACTATATATACTTGCTCTTTTTAATTAATGCCTGCATAGTTTCAAATTTAGAAATCCAGTACAAAAAAATTAGTCTTTTAAAATTCATTTAATGTTTTCTTTCTACCTACATTTTGGTGCTAAATGTTTACACATTAAAAATGTAAGTTTGGGGGGGGGAGAGAAAAATTTTTTTAAAGAAAAGACTAAAACTTTAACTGTCCTCAATAAACTATATTTTTAAAACTATTTTAACATGATTTTTGGTAAGAATTTAACTCTAGAAAGTTATATTTTTTATTTTATTTAAATATCATAGTAGGCTTAAAAATTAATGTTTTAATAATGAAGGTTAACTCTTGAGTTAAGATATTTAAGATAAGAGTATGAGACTATAGTCTACTATTTAAAGTAAAGGAAAGGGTATTTTTAAAATATTGAGAGTCTTAGGATTACAAGTCAGAAGAAATGATTGAAGCGTTATGAAATAATGTTAATACTAATATTGATGTATAAAGAAGAGAAATGTAATAAGTTATAACTTTAGGAAGAGGATAGTGAAGTTCAAAATTATTAAAGGCTATCCAGATATAGTAATCCTCACATAAAAAGAAAAGAAAAAGAAAGGAAACAAAAAGATTGAAAATCAATCCATAAAAAAAAATAAAGAAAAAGAAAAATAAAAGCAAAAGAAAAGAAGAATATATGTGAGGAGAAGCTTGAGGAGATGCCTAATCAAAAATTATCTTCACTTGAATTAACCTAAGGGAAAAAAACTTAACAAAATTTCTAGATTTATATTTATGTATTATTATCTTTAATAATAGAGTCTTTATGAGAATTCTTTTTCATATGATTTTTCTAAGTTTCTTTAATATGACAAGTTACACTTATTTTTGAAATGAATGGAAGACTAAAACTCTTAAACTTGATTATTAAATACTCTTACCTATAGTTTGACCTATCTTATTATAACTTATTTAAATGTTTTTATATTATATTTACAAAACAAAACTTGTAGCAATTATACAGCTGAGTTCACTACCACGAGTCATAATTTTTATGTAGTAAAGGAGTTACTTGACGACAACTACCAAATAAGTTTGGGAAATTTTGATACACCAAAGAAATGTTTAATTTTTCATATGCATTTTATGCTCATTTTTTGTGATATTACATTTTAAAGGAAGGTATTTTTATGTTTTATTGCAGGTATATTGATTTTAGGTGTTTGGAGTAAAAAAAAGGAAGAAATTTAGAGTCAAATGGAGGATTTTGCGAAATATACTGGAGTCGATAGAGTCTAATTTGGCGCAAAAGCTGCCAAAATCCAGAAAATGTAAGTTCCAAAATAAATCTAGCGTTGACAATGCCAGAATGGGTGTCGACAACACCCTAAACCAGAGAAGCAGAATGCCTAGTACCGACGGTACCAGAATGGGTGCCAACGGTGCCAGAATGGGTGCCAACGGCGCCAGAATGGGTACCTACAGTGCCCTAATACAGAAAGACCAAATATTTGGCATTAACGACACTAGGTTTTGGCGTCGACGGTGCCAGATTTGACGTCGGCGGCACCAATGATGGTTATGCCTAAAAATTCATTAAATTAGATGATTTTTAGAGAGGTTCTTGAGGCAGCTCTTGGGAAAATTTGTCTTGATCATATAATAGAGTGAGCTTAAGTCAGAAAAAGAGAGGTGGAAGAGAGGGATTAAGTTGTAGGAAGTGTAGTGCGTGTGTAGAGAGTTGGGGTTTTCTGAAAGAGTTATAGAAGAAGAGCAAAATGAGACATTTCTTGTTCCTTACCTTTCTAAGAGAGAATTAAGTGGTGTTATAAAAATAAAGTCAAAGAAACTTCAAGGAATTTATATGAGGAAGAATTTGAGATAACTTGTGTTTATTAATTTTTATGTTGTATGAATTTTTTCATACATAAAATCCATGTTTGGTTGTAATTTCCTCATAAATTCTAAGTAGATTTCATTGTCTTTCTCCGTACAACAAGACATGATATTGTGATGAATCAGAATTGTTATGAAAAAATAAATGATAAAAATTGTGATGATTTAAACTTGGATCTTCATTTACTTTTCGATATGGCCAATTGAAATGTTAAAATTTGTTGTGAAACATACAGTCCAAACAGGCCATGCATTCAATAACAAAGCGAGAATCACATTCAATGTCATGGATAAGAATGTAGTCAATGGGGTTAAGTGCAAATAAATAAGGAAATAAACTTTTATGGGGACAAATTTAAAGATTTTAGGGTGATAGACTAAAAGCCCCAATTTGGTCCAAGTTTTTGGAAACTAAAGCGAGATGTTAGCCCTCGGGTGAGGGGGAAGTAGAACCTCTGGAGTGAAAGCCAGTATCCTTCCAACCAAACCACAGATTTAGGAACCAAACCTTAGATTAGCCAATGTTCTTTATGCACTCGGGAGAGGGTAAAACATAGGAATGCTCCTATTTGGCACAATAAAATTTCGAACAATCTGATTTATTCACTAACCATAACCTCATTGCAAGGGGGTAGGATACTTTCTCCAATTTGAACCTTTCATTATAAAAACTTTGTTTAGAGTTAGAAAATTTCACTTTGAAGTTTAAAAATTAGTTTAGTAAACTTAGTATTTCTTTACATTAAACATTATCTACTTGCATTTCTTACTTAAGTTTTATTAGTTTGAATATTATGTGTTGTGATACCATCATAAATTTATCTGCTCCCTATGGGATCGATACTTAGGAATCAATTGGAGCCCTTTATTACATGAGTGATACATATACATGCGTTTGCAACCTGGTGACAGGGGTAGCAGCTTTAAGATAAATATGATTATACTGAAGTGAATTGATTGTGATTGCTAATTAATATTTCCTAAATTAGTTGTCTTGTGTGTTGTAGTGTTGAAAGACATTTACATCATACATAAATTAAACCGACCGACCGTCGGGCATTAAGTTTTTGGCGCTATTTCCGGGGAGGTAACGGTAAATTAAGGTAGTAATTAAAAGACCTTGTTTGAACTATAATACTTATATTTAGGAGTAATTGAGTAGATTTTTGTGCATTTGTATTTATGTATGCGTAGTTTAGGATCCAAAGGTTTAGTACCTTACACTTCTGAGTTAGAATGTACTATTAGAAAAATTCCAAAATAAAAAATTATAAAAAATTGAATGAAATGGCAAACAACTTAGATAATCAAAGGATTGAAAATGATCATCATTAAAGAACTTTAAAAGATTATGTTAATCCTACAATAGATGAAATTCATTTGAGTATACAAAAATCTGCTTTAGCTACCAATTCATTTATGCTTAAACCTGTTATTATTCAAATGATATAAAATAACAAGTTTGGGGGATCACCAAATAAAGACCCTAATTTACATCCAATAGTTTTCTAGAAGTGTGTGTTACAAATTAAATAATATGGGTGTCATAAGATGCTGTAAAACTTAGTCTTATTCCTTTTTCATTAAGGTACAAAGCTAAGATGTATATAAATTCATTAGCACTTGGATCTATTAGAACATGGGTAGATTTATCTTAGAAATTCTTAGCAAAATACTTTCCACCATCAAAACTACTAAGATTAGAAATGATATCACATCTTTTTGTCAATTTGAATGGGAATCCATATACGAAGCTTGTGAACGATTTAAGGAACTTCTTAGGAAGTGTCCACATCATGCATTACCAGATTGGTTAATAATTCAAATTTTTTATAATGGATCAGTGGGATATCTTAGATCAATTATTAATGTTGTTTCTAGAGGATCATTGATATCTAAATCATTCGATGAAGCTTATTCTTTAATAGAAAAAATGGCTACTAACAATTTTCAATGGCCCACTGAAAGGGTAAATCCTAAAAGAGTAGTTAGTATTCATGATTCTAATGCTATATTCATTTTTGCTACTCAAATTGTTGCAATATCAAGGAAGATCAATCAATTTGGAATGAATTATTTTCAAACACCCCAAGTGATTAAGGAAAATTCATTAGGACAATTGATAGATCCCCAATCATCATCATATAAGACTTTGAATGCAATCAACAATCGATATAGTAATCTTTATTCTAATTATTATAATTTTGGTTGGAAAAATCACCTTAACTTAAGTTGGAATAATAATAACTCAAATGGGGTGAACCTAATGGGAAATGTAAACAATCAGGTTAATAGTAACTATAGACCTTCTTATTCATCGGGTTTTAAAAGCAACTCACAATTTAAAGAGAAGAAATTGTATATGGAAGAAGTTGTATTATAGTTAGGTAATAAATTGCAAGTCAAGGAGCACAATTCCAATGTCAAGGAGCATAATTGCAAAGTCAAGGGCTTCGATTATAAACATTGAAAATCAATTGGGACACATTGCTTCTACACTTAGCATTAGACCCCTAGAAACTCTACCAAGTAATGTCGAAATTAAGCCAAAAGTTCATAATAAAGAGAAATTAAGGCTATACAACTGAGATATGGAAGAGAATTGAAACAAAATTTTAAAAAGAAATTAAAGTTGAAAAAAAGGGGTGGAAGTTGAAAAGTCAGGTGAAGATACTTATCAAGACTTAGAGTATCTTATTAAACTAATGAAAATTACTATAGAGAAACCTCCACCTCAGTTTCCTCAAAGATTGAAACAACAAAACAGAGATAAACAAAATTTATGGAAATACTTAAGAAATTAACTATAAATATTCCATTTGCTGAAGCTTTAGAGCAAATGCCAAGTTATGTAAAATTTATGAAGGATATACTTAACAAGAAAAGGTTATTGTATTAAGACTTATGATTTTTTTAATTATCTTTGTTTTATGAACATCTAATGATGTCTTTGTGGTTGTGTCTTTTGTATTGAATCAATAATTAATATAAGAAAACAAGTTTTGTTGATTCAAATTGGATTTAGCGAATTTAAAATTTTAGATTGACGACGAACTCAATAACTTTAGAAGTGGCTATTCAAACTTTCTGAATAGCCTTTCTACATCTTAGATTTTATGTTTTCTTTCAAATATAAAAAAATTTCAAAATCTGGATGGGTAAGAATGGTGCTATAGCACCACTCTTGGGTGCTGCAGCACTATTCATTAGGTTATGCAAGGCACTATAGCGCCGTTGCCCAGTGCTATAGCGCTGATCCTACCCATGAGTTATTTTAAGAGCCTAGACCAATAGATTTCACTATTTTTACCCTTGGTTCATCTCCTCCCTCCATATTTTCATATTTTTCTCCCCTAGGGTTTCATTTGTGCTTGATTGGCTTGGAGTTAGGCCTCCAAACATTGGATTTTATCATCTTTGGGTGAGATCTTCACCTTAGCTTTGAAAAATTTTGATTTGACAATGGATTTCATCCACATTGTGGATTAGGCTGATGTTTTTAATACTTGATGAAAATAGTGTGAAATACATGGTTAAATGTTTATTTATGTTTAGATTTTGTTTTAGGAGCCAATTGAAGTTGAGTTTGTGATTTTTGGAATTTATCTTAAAAATTTTTAGATTACTTATGGCTCTTAGAATGAAGAGAGGAAGGGAAAAAAATAAGTTTTGATTCTGATAAATTCACCAGTGCAATAGCACATGAATAGGTACGCTGATCTGCAATCAAAGAATTTGATTGTAGAATGTATTTTCTTATGTCCTAGCAGTACTATTCAATATTTGATTGACATGACTGTAATTTTTATTGTTTTTGAATTCTATGCTAATCTACCAGATGAATCTGATGCTCTGGTATATGTACGAGGGCAGTATGTTAATATAAGTTCCATTCAAATTAATCACATCTATAAGTTGCACAGTGTTCCTACCTGCTTCTAGTTTGAGTTCCATCCTACTGACAATGGATTGGATGATATTATGGGATTTCTAACTGATAGAAATGGAGTCTGGAAGATTAAAAATGAGGTACGAGTAAAATTTTCTTTCTCAAAGCTTATTGTTCATTCGCATGCCTGACACTATTTCATATCTGGTAGATTATTGTCTACCAACCATTTCAGTGAGGTAACCCACGAGAGAGCCACTTTAATTTATTATATTCATATGAAGAAACCTATTCATATAGGGTCCCTCCTTTATATAAACATGCTTGTTTCCTCGAGAGGAGGAACTATAAGAGATTAGGGCTACCCTGCTCTTTTTACTATGTGTGTGGAATCTAGAGTGAAATATGAGACTTGGGAAGAAATTTTGAGATCACATAAACCCATTAAGAAGACAAACTTGGAGAATTATGTGAGACATTTTCGGACTAGACCTAGGACTGGAGTTAACATACATTCTACTTTAGCTTCTACTCCTGTTTCTGCTTCTACATCTAGACCATCTACTTATGATACTTTTTCTTTGGAGTGTATTATGGAACAAGTGATGATTCAGCAAGGAGATATCATTAACTTACATAATCAATTTAAAGGCAATGAATCTCACTTGACTCATAGCGATGATATTATTTTGAGGAAGGCTGAGTATGATTTTACTTATAATCAGGCTATGTTGAGATATGTGAGTGAAGATTATTCTGTGAAATTTATTACTCACTTCATTCTTACATTGTATCGGCCTTCTGAGACAGATGAGGATATAGACTTAGGAGATGATGATGATGATGATGGTGATGATGATGCTGGTAATGATGATGCTGGTAATGGTGATGGTGTTCATGTGTAGTGTGTTGTTTTCTTTCTTTCTTTCCTTTGATATGTTTGGATATTTGGACTTTTTCATGTAAGTGATTAGTTGTATTCATGTTGGTGTATGTATTATGTTGCTTTACATGATTGTTTTTGTTATACTGTTAGTTCTACAGTTTATCTTTTGAACCAATTTAAATGATAGAGTAGTATTTGTTTTATGTTTTAATTGTTATGCATGTTAATTTTATGTTTGTTACTACTCAGTACTTGTGTTTTTTATTTTAAAGTTTTTTCTCTTTCTTCATTAAATTTTCTGTTTTAAATTAGTTTAAAAAATTTAAGTTTGGGGGAAGGGAGAAAATTCTTTTTAAACTAAACTTATTTGTCTTCAGAGAATTGTATTTTTCAAAATTATTTTTAATATAATCTATGGTATGTTGATCCTCGATAAATATAAGTGCGCCCAAAACTTGGTTGACCATTAAATTTATGTGTTGATGATTTAGATATGAAAATTATGATTTTATAATATGGGATACTACGCAAGTATACGTATCGTTTATCAAGTAATATAGGACTTTCTGATTAAGCCCCGAGATATCAAACCCACAGGGAAAGTGATAAATCTTTAAAGAAATAAGAAAATTCTCTTTTTACTTTTTTTAATTGGCTTTTGAAAGTATGTTTTGATTTTGAAAAGTTTGATAGTTGATTTTACTCTTTAAATTTTCTTATAAAAGTCAAACAAGAAATTAAAATGATAATAACTGTAAACACGGTATGAAAAACACTATTGACTAGAATATCTTTTTCTTTCCTTTACAAAGTAGTAATAATTATGAAAACATTGTTGTGGAAGTATTTAAATTTGTTGTGAAAAATAGAAGCAAATATATTCTTTACCATTACTTGGTTTTATAAATAACATTGGTTAATTTGAAATTTTATCATTTTGAACATGGTTAAGCAGGGAAGATACCAGCTCTCACCCTAGAGTTTCCTCATTTCCCTCCACCTGGGGGCTAACTTCTCATAACAAAATTTAAAACTTCAAACCAAATTAGGGGCTTTTGACATGTCACACTAAAAATCCTCTAATTTTACTCCCCTTTTAAAATATCTTCTAATATATTACATTCAATTATATGAACTACAATTTTCACCCAAATAATTGCATGTGATTCTCTCTAACATTTATGAGACAATACAGCATTGGATACATCTTAACAGGCCAAATTAAGAAGTAAACAAAGTTTATAGAATCAATTTTTACAACTTCTTCCAACTTTAAACACATATACTTTCCACAAAAATTCTTCATGAATTACTTACTTCTTCATTTAAGAAAGAAAAAGATAAAGTAAACTACTCAGAATGCATTGAGAAAATACAAAAACACATTGATTTGAAATTAAAAACCATAAGAAAAACAACGAACAAAAACAAGTATTAATTAAAAACTAAATGTAAGAACAAAATTAAACACTTATCTGAAAATCCTCTCCACAATACTCAGGAAGTTCCTCTGAAACTTTGACTCTTCACTAAACTACTCTTTAGAGAAAGTCTCCCAACTCCGATGACTCAGAATACAGACTTCAGACTTCAATAAAAACTAAACTAAATGAAATAAAAGAAGTGGAAAGAAGAAGGCTTCAATCCTACAATTTTTTCTTTTCTACTCTGTACTCCTACTTCTAATTAAAACTAAAATAAAAACTCTGTAAAAACTCTCTTCAAAATGTAGTGGAAGAGCCCTTCAAAATGCAAGGGAAGAGCCTCTCAAAATGCAAGGGAAGAGCCCTTTAATTTTTCCTAAGACTCTCTTTTTATATTAAACCAAAAGGTGCCTTGGTGTCTCTTCAAAATATGTCCAGATTCAATGTATCCACCAAATATTGCACCCCTTCATTCAAACTTGCCACCCAAAGAAATTAATGGTAGTTACCACCAAGAGTTGCATCCCATCCCCTTTGAAAATGGCGCCAAATTTAAATTAAGCTCAATTTTTAACTGTGGCGGCTAAGCGTCGCCACGTGCGCGCTTAGCCGTCGATGTCAAATTTTCATTTTTCATTTTTTTGCTCCAAATTTGATCCAATTTTTCTCCTTCAATCATAATCACTCATTTTCATCATACCTGCAAGAAAAACACAAAATACATTCCATTAAAGTGCAATATTATCAAAAATAGGTATAAATATGTGCATAAAAAATACTATATATTTTAGGTGTATCAAAATCCTCCAAACTTAAAATGTTACTTGTCCTCAAGTGACAGTTAATCTCATAGAAAAATTTTAACATGCAAATTATGTAATGAGTTTCTTAGGAAGATAACAAAATTTTGTTCTAGAAATGGAATAGTCTAATTTAGAAAATATTTTAGTAATTAAGACCAACTTAAAGTTTAGAAAGTTCATAAGGAAAGAAAAATGACAAATATAAGTCTCTATCTAATTCAGAAGTATTTGTAGATTCTTCAAAATATAGGATTCAAACATCTTATTTTTCTCACTTAAAATCTTTATTTGAAAATAATTTTACTTACTATATTATAACCTTAAGCTTTAGATTTTCTCTGAACTTATATGTTAAACTTTAGGTATGGAACCAATTTTTGATTAGGTCCTTAAATTCTCAAGCTTCTCCTCCCTTTTTACATACTATTTTTCACTTTTTCTTTTTTTCTTTTTTCTTTTTTGTTTAAGGCAAGGATTACTCTATCTAGATAGGCCTTTAATGATTTTTAATTCCACCCTTCCAATTAAAATAAAGGTCAGATATATATCTTTCACTTAAAAATCATAATAATAGTATTTGAAAATTATTCTTCAATAAAAGAAATTTATGCTTTGAAGAATAAAATTCAAATCTTCTATTTATCCAAAAATATTAAATTTTTTACTAAAGATAGATAGCTATATTTAACATCTCTTCACTAAGAAAATTTTAACTTTAAGTTTTTCATGATTACTATAAATTTTCAACTAAATTCTTTTATTCATTTCAATAATCAAAATTTTTATTCCCCTAATATAACTTCATATGCATAATTGTTCTCAATCAAGATATAAGAATTATTTTAAATATTCTTGAGAACAAATTAAATTTTAGGTTTTTGAAAAATTTTTGTTTTTTAAAATTTCCCCCCAAACTTTAATTTTTAGTTAGGATAAAACATTTAAGCATAAGAAATGATACATGGGTGAGAATTAAAGACTAACATAACATGCTTGCAGGAATTTAAATATCCTAAATATGCAAGTATAGCAATTTAAACAACAGGAGTAAAATGAAATCAAATTCAGTTTTTTAAAACATTTTCTTTTTATAACAAGAAAAGTAAAAATTTCAAAAGACTTCTACAGTAGTGGAGGTTTTCAAAGCAAATACACACTAACTGAAATCACACTGATACTAGATAGCAAATGGTAGTGGTAGATTTTTTTTAAAAAAATTTTAAGCATGTAGTTTCCTAAATAGTAGTTTCTATAGTGTTCTCTAATCTCCTAATAGTTTTAGAATTAAAGTACACCCTAAATAAAACTCTAGTATAACATACACGTTAAAACATTTACTACCACACAAACTACACTCAAAGCAACATATAAAACATCAATCCAACAACAATACATCTGAATATGCATAACAGATAAATAGTATAACTACAATTTGCATACTATCAGAGTTCACATCACAACACATTCATCAAACAAAATATGAGACAAAGTTCACAATAACACAGCACAACAACACAACAACTAAAACAAACAACATACATATACTCTTCATCCTTATCATCATCATTCTACTCGTTCCAATCCCTGGATAGCACATAAGGTATGTAGAAAGGATGAGGGGGCATCTCAGCACTCTGATCACCTCTAATCAGTCTATCTAAATAATGCTGATAATTCTCCTCATACTCATCATGTTTAACGATATTTCTCTCCACATTATCCATCTTACCATCCATATCTTTCGGATGCTCTCGAGTAAGACCCACTTTATTCAAAATTTTTCTTAATAAACCAGTCTGTGAATCAGTAGATGATGAAGCACAAGAAGCAGATGCGACGAAGCGAGCGAAGCGATAGAAGCCCTACCAAATCCTCCTCCCCAGCCAAATTTTGAATGTATAGTGTAAGCTCCAATGTTTACACTGGTGATAGGTCTCAAAGGTTGAAGTACCTCGTCCCAGGTTTCAAATTTCACTTCAGACCGTTCACATATTGAATGAATCAGGGAAGGAAATCTAATACCTGCAGTAGTGGTAGATGTAAGACTTATTTTTTTAGGTCGAGTGTTGTATTTTAAAAAGGGGGTCGCCTAACAGAAGTTGTCGGCGAATTTTTAATTTAGTTTAAATAAATAATTTGAAAAGTTGTATTTGATTTTAAAAATAATTTTAAATTTGAAAATTTTAAGATATGAAATCAAACTGATCTCACATCCCAAATAGTTTATATAAATGAGCGCCACATCACAAGCTGTGTATCTATCCCGAAGAATAGACACACTTGCTCGATGATGGGGCTCGATTAAATAAACTAGAAGATTTTGTGACATCCGTTTGGTCCGAGAACCAATTTTATAAGCCGACAAATTCCCTCGCTTAATATGAAAGCATTAAACGGGGTTTATATTACTCGGTTCTTTAAAATTCCCTATAAGGGCAAGCCCCTATAGTTAATTACATCTTAAGTGACGGGAATCACCTAAGAAAACTCTCGATAATAATCGGTAATTCCGCTCTCGAGAATTTCAAAGTTTAAGGTTTTCGAGGGATTGAATTTTGGAATTTCAATAGGGAATGGATCAAATTTGTAACATTTTGTTTTGGGAATTCAAAGGAAGAAAGGTAGGAGAAATCACGGATTCGAAGCGAACTTCGGTAATTCCCGACTATCCTATTGTTTGGCTTGGATTTAGGAAAGTCCTAATATTTATTTAATGTTTTGATCTTGCCAATTTTAATTAATTAGGACTTATATTTGTATGATAGAATCACACAAATAGCCTTGAAGATGTGAGGGTTTATGTCGTATCGGACGACTACCTCGGAATCCTAAGTCCGGTTAGGGCTTAATTTGCAATGCAAATCCCTAACAAAAGATTGAGGATTTATGTTGCACTAGGCAAACTACCTCGAAGTCCTATGGCTTTGTTGTTTAATTCTAGGAATGTTTAGCTGATGTAGAGTTGTTTTGCTGACGAAGATGACCGTGCTGCCCACCGTGCTCCAAGCTCCTTGTTGTTGCAGAGGTTTAGTTTTAGAAATCATAAGTCAGGAGATGAGAAAAGTGTTTTGGTTTAGATAAAATCTTAATTTTCAAGTATCTTTTTTTTATATTTTATTTAAAACAAATCTTAAAGTTGATTATAACGACACCGGTTAAGATCCCACGGTTCCATCCTTCCGGCATCGTTATTTTTATCGGATTCACTTAGTCCATATGAATTTGCTAAACTCAACTGAATGAGTTCCACACTTTCATTTAGACCGTGGGAAATCCCGTTAGCAACACATAGGTTACATCATCCGAGGTATTCCCGATCATCCAACAAGACATTTTAATTTAGTTGTAATTGCGGTTTGTGTTACGTTTGTGATTAAATTTTGAGTTGTTTTATATTTTGAAATGTTGTGGCGGTGAATTTTATCTTGTAATGATTTTTAATTTAGTTTTGGTTTCAGTTTTAGGGGCTATCCTAAAGGTGTGGGTTTTCATGCAACAGTTGTTTATCATGCAAGGAAAGTAAGTGCGATGCGATTAAATAAATTGCAATAAGATAAATTGCAATAAAATAAAAGCGAACCTGGAGGGTCTTCCCATCATCCCAAGCTACACTTAAAACACAATTAGAATATTTAAGCAAGTTCCTAGGTAAAGCTAAGGAAAGGGTTATGGTTTTCTACCAAATTCCTAATCCTATAGCTAGTCATTTCCTATGACGTCTAGGTTCTGGTGTTTTGGTTTGAGGACGATTTTTTTCATCAAAGAATAATTAAGTTCAATTGTTCTTATAAGTATCCTATCATATTGAGGAAGTGCTTAAGAAGAATCTTAAACATCTTTTCAATACTGATAGGATTGTTTTAAGTCCAAATGGATTTAATTAATCAGGTGAAGTAGTCGTCCGAGGTTTAGTTAAGTTTTGTTGTTATCTTACTCAGTGAACTAGGACATTTGAATATCCTATGAGTGAAGTAACATTTCATTTAATGTTCTGTTTAGGAGTTATGATAACCAAAGTTTTCGAGGGCAAATTGGTGTTCGAATGGTTTGTGATTTAGTTTAATTTCAGTTAACGGGTTTAAATTTGGAATAGTGTTCAAGTTGTTTTATTTTTAATTTCCTTATGTCTTAAGTGATATTATTATTTTATTTAATTTAACTTTAATTTAATTTAATTTGGTTTAGTTTTAATTTTAATTTAATTTTAATTTTATTTTAATTTTTAATTTAATTTTAATTTTTAATTTAATTTTTAATTTAATTTTAATTTTTAATTTAATTTTAATTTTTAATTTAATTTTAATTTTATTTTAATTTGACTCTATTTTATTTTTGTTATTTTAATTTAATTTAATTTAATTTAATTTAATATGTTTTAATTTAATTTAATTTAATTTAATTTAATTTAATTATTATATATATTTTTTTAATTTTATTTTATTTAATTTAATTTAATTAATTTGATTTAATTTAATTTAATTTAATTTAATTTATTTAATTTGATTTAATTTTATTTAATTTAATTTGATTTTAATTTAACTTGATTTTAATTTAATTTTACTTTAATTTTAATTTAATTGAAATTTTAAAAGGGTTTAATTAAAATAATTTAACTTTAATTTAATTTAATGATTAAGTCTTTTAGCATTTTAAATCTTAAATTTGGATTATCATTTTAATTAGGAATAAAATATTATTGAGATGATTAATTTAGGGATTTTTAAATTAAAGAATAAATCTCTTCCTAATAATATCCCTATTTTAATAATTCCAATTTTATTATTCTTCCAAATTTAATCAATTATTTAATTAAGGTTTATTTCAATTATTTAAAATTTTTTTGCAGGCTTCTACCCTTTAATTATTTAAATTTCAATCATCCAAATCAGATTAAGATCAAATATTTTACTTGTTAATTTTATTAAACCTAAAGTTTTAATTAAGGGTTAAAATTTTAATTACCATTTTGCCCTTCAAGTTTAATAATTTCATAACTCACTAAATTGAGCTTAAATGAACTTGAAATTTTTATGTGACTTCACTCATATGCCAATAAAGACATGAGAGGAGAAAATGTGATTTTTCTGTATTTAATTTATTTATGTAATTATTTTTGGTGGAAAATAGGAATTTCCAAGGAAAATTTAATAATATGACCAAGGGAAAGTTTTTGTCCTTAAGAAAATTATGGGACATTCCTAATGACCAGAGGACCACTTGGACTAATTTTAGTGATTTTTTAAATTATATTATTTTTATTATAATTATTTTAAGTTTTGGAGTATTAATTAATTTAAAAATAAAATAAAAGTTGAAAAATGAAATTTATATTTTTCAAAAATCTCTCTGATATCAAAGAAATCAGAGAATCAATTTTTGTAATTTTATGATTTTTCTTTGATTTATTGGAATTATTTTAGTGGAAATGCTAGAAAATACATTTTTTAAATTTTAAAATTACCTTAGGGCTTTAAAATTTAATATCTCACTTAATAGACCTAAGAAAAATATGGGATTTGTTCCTAAGTGATTAAAATTTAAAATGTGACATTTTGGTGAATTTTATTATTTTTATGATTTTTATTATTTTTTAATTATTAAAATATTAAAATAATGCAAAAAATTAAATTTTTTAGAAAATTAAAATTTTAATTTCCTTAAATTCCCCTGATATCAGAGAGGATCCAAAACTAATTTGGTGAATTTTTTAAAGGTATTTTGAAAGTTATGAATTTTTAAAGTTTAAAATGGCTAAATGGCTTAATCGACCCATTTAGTAGAGGCTAACCAAGTCCAATTGACTTCAAATTTTTATGGTGGGTTCCTCCGATCCTAAAAGTCGAGTGGAGAATTGATTTCAAGTCAATTTGATGTATGGTTAGCTCTAATTAATTAAGGAGCTATTTTGGGTGTTTAAGCCAATTAGGGTTATTTTAAATGAACTAATTCAAAACCTATTTTTCCTAGGGTCCTCTGGTCATAAGAGACATCACCAAATTTTCCTAGAATTTATTTCACAACATGCTAATTATTAGATTTAAAATACTCAAAACAGCAACATGAATTTGAAAAATCAATAACGTCTCATAGGGATGGCCTCTGACTTTGGAAAATTCAAGGAATGTTCCCAAATTCAGAGGCTTCAAAAGCCCTATGGTCTCATGCCATGGTGAATTTCCTATATGCATGGAGAATTAAAACAATGCAGAAGGGAAATAAATCATTAAAAATAAAATACTTGATGAAATTAAATGATTTCTTTTCCACATTATTCTCCTCTGTTCACTGAGCAAGAGGATATTTTTATTTTATTTTTCTGATTTTCCTACACAAAGTTATGGATTTTTGAAGTTTAGGGAATTAAATAAATAGAAAAATACCCTAATTTTCTATTTACTCACGCGGCGCCGCGTCAACCTCGGCAGCTCCGAAACGCCGCGTGGCGTTCTCCGATTCGTCGCCGCCATCTGACTCAGCGCTCCGGGGGCCCGCTGTGTCGTTTCATCTCCTGATCCGGTGCGATCCTGGCCTTCCGTCCGCGTGTGTATTAAATGAACGGCATCCGTTCATCGTCCCCAAGCCTCCTAGCCCGAGAACCGTCCATCTTCTAGGCCTAAGATCTCACTCGATACTTAACCAAATTTAATGTTCTTATGCTCTATGGATACATCTCGAGAAGACGAACACATCCATACGGTTTATGTGGCATGAAATTAATTCAATGAAAATGGAGAATGTTCAGAAGCTCGGGAAGAAGAGTGAGGCCATACCTTTGCTCAGAGAAGTGTGGCTTCGATCTGAGGGTTGTGTCACCTTCGATTGGATCCCGCAAGCTCTCAGATGAAGTCTCTGAGTGCAGTGAATTGCCTAGCTATGAAAGTGACCACATCCGATCACAAAGCTTGGAGGTCGGAGCAGCCGGGTGGCTCTGGAGATGGGGCTTTCGGTGGGAAACTTCTCCTCTTGGTCCATTGAAGGTGTAGGACCGATCAATTTGAGGATTGGCTCCACTGTGGCAAAGTGTCCTGGTTTTGGGTGAAATTTCGGTTGAGAAATTGGATTCGTTGGTGGGGATTAGGGCAAATTGACACTTGAGGATCAACTCGCTCTAAGAATGGAGAAGGATTTGGAACAATTTTGGCGGATTTTCAGCAAGGTTTGTGCAACTCTCCTCTCATGGCCGTGAGGGGTCGGGTTTAAATAGAGGTGGTTGGAGAGCCTCACGGGGATGGCGAGGGCGGGATCGACCTGCTCCGGTCATGGGAAGAACGACCATGGTGGCCATTGGGCATGGGGCGGCTCGGCAAGGTGGAATTCCAAAGTTGGCTCACATGTGAGCTCTCGGGTGTGGTGTTTTCCGGCGACCCGAGGCGGCTGCCCGGCGAGCATGGGTCACCCTCGGGGTCGGTGAGGTCGAGCTTGATTCCTGTGAGTTCAATTGATGGTTTCCATGTGTAAAGGTGGTGAATTGAAATGGAATGGGAAAGGGGTGATTTTGGCTTGGTTTAGGTCGACCCAAGTATTTGTGCTTGGTTCACCATCCAAGACTTGACCTTGGGCGAGGGGGAATCATTTGGGTCAGTCTGAATTGTGGTAGTGAAGTCCCCATCCATCGTGAGGTGGCTAGACATGGTTTAGAGTGTATCATACTTAAGGTAAAAAGGGCTTAAAAGGGTTTAAGAAAGAGACCCTCTCTCTTACCATTAATGGTTTGGTGAGGTGGAAAGTGGATTCCATGGCTCTCGTGGCTCCTATGGGGCTCATGCGTGGCTTCATGGCTTGTCTTTGGCTTGGGGAAAAGCTTGGTCAATTTCATGAAAATGGAACTTAGAAATTTTGGTAATTTGATGGGAATTTGTATGGGGCTCAATTTGGAATCATTTGATGATTTATTTGAACTTAGGGATGATTTTAATTAAGGGTATGATGAGAAGAATTTGTCATATGGGCTTTAGCATGAAATTTGGGCTTTTAGGAAGGTTTCATGTAAGTGGGCTTTTGGTTTAAAAATAGATTTATGGATGGGAATTTTGTAGAAGTTTGGTCCAAATAATTTTTGGGTTTAGCTCATAGATGTGTCATGAGTGACTTGAAGCAAATTGGGAGTGATTTGGGTTTGAATTGGGTTGAATTTGTACCTCTTTGGTAAATGGGCCAATGTAGGTCAAATTGGGCTAACTTGGGCCAATGTTGGGCTAGGGTTGAAATTGATGTAAAATGAATGTTGGGAAATGTTTATGGGAGTGTTTCAAAGAGGTTTTGGCTTTGGTTGGGCTTTGATTTTGGGGTTTGGGCTTATTTGGGTTAGGTTTGGGTTTAGGTCAAAGTTGGGCTTATTGGTTTTGGGTTGAATTTAAGTGGGGTTTGGGTCTAAATGTTGGGAAAATCATGTTAGTGTTTTGTTTTTAGGGATGTTAAGGAAGGTTTAGAAAATATTTGGGGTTAATTGGAGTTGAATTGGGTGAGTCTGGGTTAGGTTTGGGTCATGGGTCCAAATTGGGCCTTAAGGCCAAAAGTGTAATTGGATCCAAATGTCAATCAAATTGAACTTGGATTTGATCTAGATTGGTGTTGGGAATGTTTAATTGAAGTTTAGAATTGAATTGGACCATAATTTGGGTCAATTGGGTAGGTTTGGCTTGACATTGGGTTCACTTTGGGTTAAAATGTGTCAAATTGGGGGTTTTGACAAAAGTAGGGTAAATTGACAAACTTGGCCCATGGTGTAGTTGAACAAAATGAAATTGGGAATATTTGGGATTTTTTGGAATTTTCTGGGAATTTTCTGAATTTTTGGATTTTTGGGTCAAGAGGGGTATTTTGGGTATTTGGAGGGTATTGGGAGGTATTTTTGGAATTTTTGGTATTTTTGGCTATGGATGATCAATTTGGGTAATGTGGGAATGTTTGGGATTGATTTTGAGGAATTTTGGGTAATTTAGGTGATTTTGCAAATTTTGGGTAGTTTCAAGGGTTTTGGGTAGGCTAGGCGGGGTGTAGGGTCCCGGGGTCAAAAATTGAAAATTTGCAAAATTGAAGATTGGGTGAATATAAGTGGAATGAAATCATTTTGGTTGAGCCATGAAGCCATATCAAGCCCACATGAGCCATGAAGGGACTCATTTGAGGCATCCACTATGTTGTTCCTAACCCTCTTAGCCAAGGGCTTAGGGGTTAAGGACCATCCATGTGAATTACCTACATGAGTTAGGAGGTCAAGTTAGGTATGGGTGTGTTTTAGGAGGTGTGTGAAAGTGTAGTGTATGTGTAAGTCAGCCCTCACCAGACCAGGCCACCCAGGGCAGTCCTAAGGCCAAAGAGTCCTATAAGAACTTATCCTTTAAACTTCCACATTTGATTTCAACCCTCTAGGTGATTAGGGGTCTACAGTCAAGTTTGTGGAGTTTGCAGGGAGTTAAGAAGTGGTTTGAATTTCTAAGTGGTGGGTCCCAATTCTAGTCCTCTAAGATAGTCGAAAGGAAAAGCCTAAGGCTAGATCCTAAGTACTAAAAAGAAGAAGAGAAGACCTCATCAAAAATGAGGTCGACAAATGGACCCCGATAGGTGTGGTGTGCTAACCAAGCACACCGCGCGTATTAGCGTTGACCGAAAAGATCAACAAAACTAACACAGATGTCCAAGTGACAAACTTAGGACAAAGTAGAAGAATTTCTGCTGGGGAGTGTCAAGTATAACTCTGAGACTGGAGATTCCTGAACTCTCGCTGGGGAAAGAAAAAGGAGGTGAATCCCAAATCACATGACCTGGGGGAATTTCAATTTAGATTTTATTTTGTTTCGGTTTAAGTTCATTTAACTTTAATGGCGTTTCCCAGTCAATTTGCACAAAAGAGGTGAAGGCCAAAAATGTGACATGGTCACTTTCATTCCAATCATGTCGAAGATACATCATACAACTCAATCTGGAATACATCTCATACAATCCATGTAGACTTAAAACGGACTATATATGCTCTTTGTCGATCCATCCAAAAAGGTATCTGTCAAAATCCATGTCTGAATAGTGGGGTACATGGTTAATAACATCACCTTCCAAGCCATCCTTGGCAAGGATGCCATATGGATGTGCATTGGAGGTGTGATATTTTCCATGCAACTCACAGCTCGTAAGGCCGGAGGATCTCTAGTCCGGGTCTGGCTGGAAGTGGTAAGGTGTCTTCCTGTCTTCCATCCTTCTGAAAGTAACTGAGATCCGCTTCACTGGTACTCCTGGTATGCAATGTTTAGCGACATCTGCTCCGTTGCCCTTCAGTATCATGACGGAATCTACCGGTAATGGTATCTTCACTGGCCCTCGGAACTCACCTGGGCCTGCTATCCGGAGGTCAGATCCGAACATGATGTTACACTCGTTCAGGAAAGAAACCGTGCAGAAAGGTCCGACAAAGTCGTGGTGATCTATGTGCGGGGGTATGCGATCACCACCGCTTGTAAATATTAATGATGCAACCGTTGGGTATGCAATCTGCGGCGAGTACCCTCCATGTTATCAATCTTTTTACCATTCTTTTGATGACCAATGGCATTGGATCCACCGGCCATGACGAAGTATTCCCGGTGGGTTTCCCTTCCTGTCTTCCGCGAAGTTGTAGCGAGCATCCACATTGTATTGTAATTCTTCCTTTCCCCGGCATCCATCTCCGGGGTTCGAGTAGGTGTTTTCTCTTAGGCGGCCCGCTCGGCCCATTCTTTTCAAATCCGGATGCAATCAACGATTTGTTGTTGTTCATATTCGAGAATATGTACGTATGTAGCTCGAGGCCTTCAGTATATTGATCCTTCGCCTCCGATTCTCTCGAAGTATTCAAAAGTTTTCTTTTCGACATTCCGCATTATTTCCGGCTCGTACTCGGAATAATCGCAAATGGCGGGGCACAGTGACGTATTGTGGGATATACGGCTCAATCCCTTCACGTTCTCCTGCATACCTTGGCCCCTCGGGGATGATGTCCGTCGAGACATCCCCCGGGGTTGCTTCTGCAACAAGGTTATGCATTACTGGTGATTCTATCTGGTGGCGTGGTAGCCTTCTTTCTTCTGATCTTCGTGAGATTTTCCTGGTCCCTCCTGTTATCCTAGGAGCTGGCCTCCTTTCTTCCGGTACCTGGGGAACTGGTGTCCTTGAATTGTATGTACTGGCAGTAGCAACTGCCTCGTCGCGCTGGTCCGCTGCTAGTTTGGTTAACATCTTACGGATACGGCGATTCTTATTTCTTCGTTGAGTTGCTCTGTGAGAGTAGCTCTTTGTACTTCCGAATCTCGTGGGCGCGGCGGCGACAAGCTCGCCCTCTGCTGTAGCGACTACGGACTTGATTTTCTTATCTTCTTCGGTGTTTGTTTTCCTTTTCTTCGTTCTTTGGATTGGTGGCTTGGGCCACCCACTTTCATTCTCGTCCGACCGGGCGGGTTCCTCTCGATCGGCGGGACCCGGTCACTTTCCTCATATTGCAGGGCTCGCCGGTGCGAAGTCCGAGTCAATCTCGATTATCGCTCCATCTTTCACCCTCTTTTCGTCGAGTGCAAGGCTTACGCCATTTCTAAAGTTCGGGACCAACCGCCCGTTCGACATTTCCTCGCGAAAAGACAAGGAAAAGGATCGGGGGTTGTACTTAAGAACAAGAACATTAAGAAAATATTTATTAAAGACAGTTTTTTTTATAACTTTTATATTTTTAAATTTAACAGGAATGAAGTGGGATAAGATCAGGAAAGAGATTTTGATTGGAAGAGAAAACAAGGAAAACTTTATTATCATGATTTTATTTATTTTAGCACATTTTTATTATTTTTGGGTTCGGACCCAGTCATAAGTAATTACTTCTCCCGTGCTTCTAAGGATGAAGAATTCATTCCTTCGAAACATCAGGTAGCGTAATACTTTTTCAAGTATCGTCCGTTGATCGGAAGCATATGTCGTTCTCCTTGGAAGTTCACCAGCTGGTAGGAGCCTCCCGAGTAGACTGCCTCAACCACAAACGGCCCTTCCCAAGTGGGTTCAAATTTTCCTCCTATCTTGCGGTGTGCAAGAATAGATCTTTTGAGAACGAGAACTAAGTCACCAACTTTGAAGGTTCTTGGGCGGACCCGATCTGTCATGGGCTTGAACCATCTTAGCTTGGTATAGTTCTAAATTCTGTCGCGCTGCAAGTCTTTTCCCTTCCGGGCTTTCCAATTCCTCTAGTCATAATTTGGCTTTCTCTTCTTTCGTGATTTTGTTTGCAACTCGCAATCCCGAGTGAAGGAAGGCCGGATCTCTAAAGGTAACATCGCCTCGGACCCATACACCGGAGCGTAAGGTGTAGCTTGAGTAGGAGTTCGAAGGTTGTCCGGTAGGCCCATAAGGCTTCTAACAACTTCTCGTGCCAATTTCTCTTATTATCGTCCAAAGTTTTCTTTAAGATTTGAATGAGAGTTTTATTAAAAGCCTCAGCCAGGCCGTTTTCTCTTGGGTAATAAATTGTTGAATATCGCTAGTTGATTCCGTGTCTCCAGACAAAATTGTTGATTTGTGTGCTTCGAATGCCGACCCATTATACGAGATGATCTCGCACGGCACTCCGAAACGGTAGACAACTTGGTTTTGAAAAGCGTAGCACATGGTGTGCTTTCACTTCTACGAGTGGAGCCGCCTCCGCCCACTTGGAAAAGTAATCTGTAGCCGCAAGAATGAAGCGATGTCCTTTTGAAGATGGTGGTTCTATCGGACCCACTATATCCGTGCCCCAACATTCGAATGGCCGCGATGCGATTGTCGGATGTAGCACATTTGGAGGTTGGTGTAGAACCACTCCGCGCACTTGGCATTGGTGACGGCTCTTGGCGATTTTCATGCGATCGGTCATCATCGAGGGCCGGTAGTACCCTAATCTTTTAATTTTCATTTTCATCTTCGGACCCGACCGGTGAGCGCCACGAGTCCCGAATACACCTCTTTAACAATTTCATGGGCTTCGGACCCGCTTAGGCACCTTAGCCACATTTGATCGAAAGACCTTACGTATAACGTGTTATATATTAATGCGTAAGACGAGTTCTTTTCTTGATCCGATGGGCTAGCGACCTATCGTCCGGTAGTTTTCCTATTTGCGAGTAGTCTATGTAATAGCGTCGCCGATCTTCGTGTTTTCACGTCACTATTGCAGCCGATTCTTCTTCTTTTCTCGATTTGTGTATTGTGTCTATGTCGAGCTGTGATAGGACCCGACGTCCGTGAGCCGACACTTCCAGCGATTCATCTTGCAAACAGGCAAATTCTTTTGCGAGGCGAGCTAACGCATCCGCGAAGGCATTTTCTTTTACGGGAATTTTGTAGATTGTCACATTCGGAATCCGTTCCAACAACTATATGGCATCTTGGAAGTATTGCTCGAGTCTTGGCTTTAAAATTTTGTACTTGTCCGGCGATCTCGTTGAATGATTAACCGTGAATCCCCGTAGATGTTGATGTCCGTTATCCCCATTTGAATAGTTAATTCCAGATCCTATTATGAGGGCTTCGTATTACGCTTCGTTGTTTGTACACGGTTCGTTAAGTGGTAGGAGTATCTTAACATCCCCGTTCCGGTGTTATAAAGATTAATCGATTCTGCCTTACCGGGCACTATCACTTGTGATTCTTCTTCTTTGTGTGCTGAAGATGCTCCGTCGAAATAAAATTCCCAACGTCGATCATCAGGGTCTTCTAGGCTCATTATTTGTTCGTCTGGCAAATCGTCATTGAGAGGAGATTCTGCCGGCAAAGGGTGTCTTGCAAGGAAGTCCTGTAGGACTTGTCCCTTTACGGCACGAAGAGGCACGAAAGTTATATCGAATTGCAATAATAACATCCACCATCCGGCAAGTCTATCGGAAAGCGTTGGACCGGTCATCAAGTATTGCAATGGATTAAATTTCGAGATCAGAGTTGACCTTATGAGAAAGCATGTAGTGCTCGAGCTTTTGAGCGGCGAAGATCGGGGCCAAACAATGCTTTTCAATTGCGGGATACCTTATTTCCGTCGAGTAAACGACGGCTTAGGTAGTAAAGAGCATTTTCTTTTCCCTCATCATTGACCCAGGCTAACGGGGCTCCGAGAGAGTCGTCTAAAGTCGCGAGTATAAAGTATCGGCGGTCTACACTGAGACCGGAGTTGCTAAGACGAGGAGGTGTCATTAAATATTGTTTAATGTCCTCGAAGGCCTTCTGGCATTTCTCTTCCCAAATAAATTTGGCGTCCTTTTTAACTAGTGCCGAGAAAGACTGACACCTACCTGACAAGTTTGAGATAAAGCGTCAAAGATGTGCCAGCTTCCCTTGAAAGGATCGTAGTTGTTTTAAGGTTTTGGGAGGCGGCATTTCTAAGATAGCTTTAATCTTTTCCGGGTCGATTTCAATTCCACGATGTCGGACAACGAATCCTAAGAATTTCCCGGAGGTGACGCCGAAGGCACATTTTAAGGGATTCATCTTAAGGTTAAATTGTCTTAATCGTTCGAAAACAATTCTCAAATCATACATGTAGTTGTCCTTTACTTTGCTTTTGATGACCACGTCGTCCACGTAACATTCGACTTGATTGTGGATAAGATCATCAAAAATTCTTGTCATTGCTCTCTGGTATGTTGCTCCTGCGTTCTTCAGTCCGAATGGCATCACTATGTAGCAATATACTCTGATCGGCGTTCTGAATGCTGTAAGTTTTTCATCTTACGGAGCCATTTTTATCTGGTTGTATCCTGAAGATCCATCCATGAATGAGAATATTTCATGTGTCGAAGCAATGTCGATCATTAATTCTGGGATCGGTAGAGGGAATTCATCTTTTGGACATGCCTTGTTTAAATTTCTGAAGTCCACACAAATTCTGATCTTACCATTCTTCTTCCTGACTGGTACCACATTGGCTAACCAAGTCGGGTATTGTTCTTCACGGACAAATTTAGCGTCTATTAGCTTTTTAACTTCGGCTATGACTTGTTATTCGATTTCTAGACGCATTCTTCTGGGACCTTGTCTGACCGGGACAGAAGTAGGATCCACTCCTAGCTTATGGACTGCGACCTCTGGAGCTAAACCTGGCATCTCATCGTAGCTCCAAGCAAAACAATCTTTAAATTCCATTAATAACTTGATTATTTCTTCGGAGTCTTCTTTATTGAGTAAGGAGCTAACAAAGGTAGGTCTAGGCTCTTCGCTAGTACCTAAGTTAACTTCCGTTAACTCATCTATTGTAGATTTGATCTCTTCTTCGAACTCTGGTGGAGCGTCTCCAATTTATAAATCTTCAAATTCTTCCGTAGTTTCCATGCAGTTTTCATTAGACTCACAAGTGACAACCAAGCAAAATTCAGTATCGTCAACTGATCCTACTGTACCGAATCCGAGACCATGCTTTGAATTGGGTGGACGACTGGAGTTATTCCATAATTTTTCAAAATGTTGTGATTGACCTTTCGTCCAATTTCAAGGTAAGAAACCACGCTGAATTAAATTTTGAACACAGGGAGAGTACCACTCAAAAGGTAATTCCATTAATTCTGATGAAGTGACATCTTCAAATTGTAAATTATTTTCAGTTTTGGAGGAAGGAGCACCACGGTAGAATTTGATTGGCTTTGCACCGCCGCTATGTACCTCTTTGACCACCATACCCTTGACCTTATTAGAATGGATCGGGGTTAGGGTCATAGTATGTACATAGTGGTTAATCTTCTCGTACATTGATTTATATTCTTCATTCTTCTCATCTTCGAGAGAGATCTTGAATTGCGGCTTCTTCCGAGCTTATTGTCGCTGCTTCTTGCTTGATTTCTTTTTCTTCTTCGAATCGTCTTCCCAATCAACATTGATGGTCGGCTTCCTCTCGTCCAATCGTCCTAACGTCTCTACCACGACCTCGTCCCCGGCCTCGACCTCGGATGCGAGTTGTGGAGAAACCTTCACCATCTCGCCGTAAGGGAGTGGTGAGTGACTCGTTGGACTAGAACTTCGGAGTTCTTCGTTGTCCCGAACTTTCTTTGCTTCATTTGTTATGGTATCTCCGGAGAAGATTGTTTTCTTCGGAGGTGCATAATAAGCTGCATCTTCATGGATTCCAATTTCATGTACGGAGAATGGTTGTAAGTCACCTTTGATGCACTCGTTCCCCTCCATCGTAGTATTTGATGCACCGACGTACGGATGATGGTACCATCCCGTTTTCATGTATCCATGGTCGGCCCGATAGAGCGTTGAACGACGTTTCGAATCGATTATGTGAAATTTTGCGGTTGTCTTTGCTAAGTCACCGATCTTCATTAGTAGTGTTATTGATCCGAGGGCTCTTTCTCCTTTACGGTTGAATCCCCTTAATAACATTTTGTCGGCTTCGAGCTCGCTAGCATCGATTTCCAAGTATGCTTAGTGTTCGAAGACTCATTATATTGATTGATGCTCCCGGATCCACCAATACTGCGGAGAGTGTAAACTTTCCAATTGTAACTGAAATGTACAACGGTCAGTTGTGGTCTGCTGTCCCAAGTAGTAGGTCATTGTCCGTGAAGGTGACACCTCGCTGTTCTTTTAACAAGCAAACCTCATCTAAGGAATCTCCGGCCATTTGAGCTAAAAAAATTTCTGGATCAAGTAAGGCCTTGATCAGATCTTCTCTCATCTCCTTTGATAAGATGAGAGCGTCGTAGATGCTCAGTTTGGCCGGTAGTTTCCTAAGATGGGCTAGCACGTTGTAGTCCACTTTATTTCCATGTGTCTCGGCTTCTTCCCGAATGGGTATTTCTTCTGCCGGGGTTGGTTCTTCTTGAACAACCACCTGCTTTCCTTTGTCCTTTGGACCCATTCTCGGAGGTAGAACTCTTCCACTTCTTAAGTTAACTTCTATAATTTCTTCTAACTCTAGTGTTTAGCTTGCTGGTGTTTCTTCCTGAATCGGAATGACAGGTTCTTCCGAATTAGCTTCAGAGTCTGAAGGCTCTAACTCTATTGTGACTGGAGCTCCTCGAAACTGGCAGATAGATTCGTTGCTTGTTGAACTCTCGTAGCCTCCTTGATGGATGTCTTCTTCATCATTGCGACCGTCGAGATTGTGTATGATTTGAGAATTGTCATTGGCATCGAATTCGATGTCCGGATTGTCGCTAGTTACGTAATCGTTAGAAACAGTCAAAACGTAGCCAACGCCATAACCCTTATCATCATAAGATCCCACCGGAGTGAGCGAGATAATCATACGAGTCGGAGGTTCGAGGGATTTCTCCCCCGAATCCGAAACAACTATCCTAGGATAAGCGGCCCCTAGTCTAGCCTTAGGAGCCTCGGTCTTCTCTTCTTCGTCGATTTTCTTCTTCTCTTGATCGTCTCTGTTGAGGTGGTTCTTCTATCGCAAGTGATAGTGCCGACTTGACAGGTTTCGAACTCTGGATTGAAGCTCGCACCGAAGCGGTTTGGATGCTGTCTAAAATCTTTTTTGAAGACCTTGTCCAAGCGGTAGTCCATCCATCACCAGTTCTATAGGGATCTATCGGAACGATGAGATCGATCGAGACAACATTGACGGAACCTCCTTTACGGGGTTCCTTCATGTACTCCTTTGGGATTGTTATATTCCCTTTCCGAAGATTGTCGTTGAGCCAACTTTTGAAGGTAATACAATCTTCTATCTTGTGTCCAAGCATCCGGTGGTAAGGGCAAAAGTTGGGATCACCTTTCTTGTTGACTTCTTCTGGTCTCTTTGGCTCTGGCGGTTGGAAATCTGGAGTCTTCATCATACTACGGGACATTTTCGGCACTGCCTCATTCTTGAACGGGTATTCCCTGCTCAGAAGCTCCCTTAATGTACGTTGCGGACGAGGCGGTTGTTCATACGCGTGGAGATGACGATAGTCTGGGTCGAGGTTGTTGATAATTCTGTTGAGGTTCGTTGCGCCGTTCGGACGATATTTGTATCGGTTGCTTGCCTTTGTCGATCGCTGCAATGATCCCGGATTTCTTTTCAAAAGTCTTCGCGGGCTTTTGCTTGTACGTCTTGTCGGCGAAACTCGATTGCTTCGCCTCCTCTTGCAAGCTCCCGGCCTTGCTTAACAACTTCTCAAAAGTCTTAATAGTAAATCCCTTGAGGAGAAGTGCTATCAGGCCATGAATTCTCTTAAGTAAGATGTCGACTGCATGCTGTTCTTGTAGTTGTGGCTCACACTTCATACTTAGGTTCCTCCATCGAAGTATGTAATCCACTAAAGTTTCGTTCGGCTTCTGCTTCTCTACCACTAAATCACCTATAGTGATGTGGTGCCGAGCTCCGACAAATCGCTTGATGAAGAGGTTTTCTAGTTCGAGAATGTCTTCACCGAACCATTCGGTAATTCGCATACCAATCAAAGGCGATCCACGACGAGTCGGCGACGAATTGTCGGAAGAGTAATGCATCACTCCCACCGGCACTGCAACAACTGGCACAAAAGTGTGCAACATGCTGTCGGGGGTTCCCGGTTCCATCAAAGGTCTTGAACAGAGGTGGTACGAAGCCTTTTGGGTATTGGACAGCGTCGAATTCTTCAGGGTAAGGTCTACCCGTCCGAATGGATGTCCCGCTCTTTGATTGTGCTAAGGCTTCTCGCACCGTCGTTGTTCTACCAAGCTCTTGATATCCTTTTCAGGAATCATGCTTTGTGTCGCATCTTTCTTTAGCTGATCATCCCCGTTGACGGATGTAATCTCCTTTCCTCCGTCTACAATGTGAATGACCTCTGTGGGTGTCTCTCTTTGGGGTTCCACTTGACTTTGGAGAGTGGCTAGGGCTACAGCCATCTCTTCCATCCTCTTCGCCATTTGGGCCATTGTATCGTCTTTCTCTTGAAGCTACCTCCTCATTACTTCCGGCTCCTCTCTTTCTGCGGCTGCAGGGGAGCACCTTGTGAAGGCGACGAAGCTCGTGTTTCGACCATGTTGATTTCGCATACTCATCATCCATGAATTCCGACGAATCAATCTCATCTCCGAATTTCTCTTCTCTTTCTTTTGCTAATCGTCGAATATCAGTCCTCAACTTTTCCATAGCATCCTCTAGCGGTCCTTTCTGTGCATCCTCGCAGTTGTCGTGTGATAGCTGTCGGGTTCCCTTCTCACGAGTCCCCTTTACTTGCGGTAGCGCTTTCTTAGGATTCAAGTCTCACGACGAGACTTTCCTTCTCGAGGTCGTTGTTTAAATCTTAATCGTCCAGGTAGTGGGACGCCATACCATCCTTCTAGCGGCGAAGGTCTAGGACCGGATGGTCCGTCGACCAAATGCTTGGAAGGTGGTATCCTCCCTAATCTGTAATCCTGAAACAATGATAGGCGGACTAGCCTTCATCCTTTTATTTGGCTTTTCTGTAACGATGGCAGGTTCTACTCGGGGCCCAAGACGGGATTTGACTGGCACCCGCCCTATCCTTCTCAAAATTTCCAATACTGGGCATTTCTCTTTCTTCGCTAGCTTCTCAATCACAGTCTGTAGTCGGGCAAATGGTGTGATCCTAGCCCTTTTCTTTCTGCTGTTGTTGTAATATGCTGGTCGAGGTAATGTAGAAACAATCATGCGGACATTTTCCTCCTCAGCTGCGGCGGAAAGGGGGTGGAATCTACTTCCTTCCAAAAGGGTGTATCTTCGAGCAATGGTATGTATTCGGGTAGTGGTGTGTACTCGGGGATTTACGGGATTTCCTCGGGAAAGCAACTTCGGCGGCTACGGCTTTCCCGGCAATCTTCCTACTTCGTTCCTTCTTTGGGTCCGTGTTAGTGATGGAATTCTTGAGCTGGACCGGATTTCAAAAACGAAGGTCTCACGGGAAGTTCTGTACCCTCCACGGTAACGGGTTCACCATAGTTACGGATTTCCTTCCCCTTTAATTTGGCGAGAGGCGGGGTAGGTGCGGAGACAACTAGACCAGTGGGGGTAGCAACAACGGTCCTTCTGTGGACAGCAGTACTCCTCTCCATTGGAATCTTTTGCAGGGGAGGAAACTCTCGAGTTGACCTAAGGTTGAACTCGATCAGCGGCTTCTCAGCTTCAGATACTTTGTTTGTCAGCGCGAAAAGGGAAACGTCGGTGATCTTGACATTTGTGTTCTCGAATCCTTGTCCAAACCGGATGATCCCATTGTCGGGCAGCTCATCCTTGTAAACGGCGAAGTCGAGTCCATTGGTGAAGGAGAAAATCAGCTTTGGGGCTTCCATTTCGCGGGCGGATTCGATTGTCGGTCCCAAGTTATGCTTCTTCTCATCAGGACGAAAAGAAAGGAATCGAAAAGAGTCCGAACACATGCTTGTTCATGTATTTATAAGAAGGAGTTATTTGTTAAAGGAGTCATTCATTAGAGGGTTTGTTTATTTAGAACGGAATGTTCAAAGGTGTAGAGAAGGTAATGAATCTGATTCAGAGTTGGAAGAGAAAAGAAAGCCTTATGCAAGACCTCTCGACTCGGAGGATCACTCCTAAACTAACACCTATTGGGGGTCCACCCCACCTCAGAAATGAGGTAAAAGGATCTCGGAACCTCTCTGTTTAGGGGTGTCTAAACAGTGGCTCCTAAATCTGAGAGAATGTTGGCTATACTCGTTCAAGGTAGAAATGAACATAGTATTCCAACGGAAAGAAGGGTAGCTTGATCCACTAGGAACATGGATACACTACCGATTTATGAAAGCAGAATTGTCTGAATAAATTGGAGAGAGGAATTGTCCCCAGCGGAGTCGCCAGAAGTTGTACGGCTTATTTTTTTAGGTCGAGTGTTGTATTTTAAAAATGGGGTCGCCTAACAGAAGTTGTCGGCGAATTTTTAATTTAGTTTAAATAAATAATTTGAAAAGTTGTATTTGATTTTAAAAATAATTTTAAATTTGAAAATTTTAAGATATGAAATCAAACTGATCTCACATCCCAAATAATTTATATAAATGAGCACCACATCACAAGTTGTGTATCTATCCCGAAGAATAGACACACTGCTTGATGATGAGGCTCGATTAAATAAACTAGAAGATTTTGTGACATCCATTTGGTCTGTGAACCAATTTTATAAGCCGACAAATTCCCCTGCTTAATATGAAAGCATTAAACGGGGTTTATATTACCTGGTTCTTTAAAATTCCCTATAAGGGCAAGCCCCTATAGTTAATTACATCTTAAGTGACGGGAATCACCTAAGAAAACTCTCGATAATAATCGGTAATTCGCTCTCAAAAATTTCAAAGTTTAAGGTTTTCGAGGATTGAATTTTGGAATTTCAATAGGGAATGGATCAAATTTGGAACATTTTGTTTTGGGAATTCAAAGGAAGAAAGGTAGGAGAAATCACAGATTCGAAGCGAACTTCGGTAATTTCCCGACTATCCTATTGTTTGGCTTGGATTTAGGAAAGTCCTAATATTTATTTAATGTTTTGATCTTGCCAATTTTAATTAATTAGGACTTATATTTGTATGATAGAATCACACAAATAGCCTTGAAGATGTGAGGGTTTATGTCGTATCAGACGACTACCTCGGAATCCTAAGTCCGGTTAGGGCTTAATTTGCAATACAAATGCCTAACAAAAGGTTGAGGATTTATGTTGCACTAAGAAAACTACCTCGAAGTCCTATGGCTTTGTTGTTTAATTCTAGGAATGTTTAGCTGATGTAGAGTTGTTTTGCTGACGAAGATGGCCGTGCTGCCCACCGTGCTCCAAGCTCCTTGTTGTTGCAGAGGTTTAGTTTTAGAAATCATAAGTCAGGAGATGAGAAAAGTGTTTTGGTTTAGAGAAAATCTTAATTTCCAAGTGTCTTTTTTTATATTTTATTTAAAACAAATCTTAAAGTTGATTATAACGACACCGGTTAAGATCCCACGGTTCCATCCTTCCGGCATCGTTATTTTTATCGGATTCACTTAGTCCGAGATGAATTTGCTAAACTCAACTGAATGAGTTCCACACTTTCATTTAGACCGTGGGAAATCCGTTAGCAACACGTAGGTTACATCATCCGAGGTATTCCGATCATCCAACAAGACGTTTTAACTTAGTTGTAATTGCGGTTTTGTGTTACTGTTTGTGATTAAATTTTGAGTTGTTTTATATTTTGAAATGTTGTGGCGGTGAATTTTATCTTGTAATGATTTTTAATTTAGTTTTGGTTTCAGTTTTAGGGGCTATCCTAAAGGTGTGGGTTTTCATGCAACAGTTGTTTATCATGCAAGGAAAGTAAGTGTGATGCGATTAAATAAATTGCAATAAGATAAATTGCAATAAAATAAAAGCGTACCTGGAGGGTCTTCCCGTCATCCCAAGCTGCACTTAAAACACAATTAGAATATTTAAGCAAGTTCCTAGGTAAAGCTAAGGAAAGGGTTATGGTTTTCTACCAAATTCCTAATCCTATAGCTAGTCATTTCCTATGACGTCTAGGTTACGGTGTTTTGGTTTGAGGACGATTTTCTTCATCAAAGAATAATTAAGTTCAATTGTTCTTATAAGTATCCTATCATATTGAGGAAGTGCTTAAGAAGAATCTTAAACATCTTTTCAATACTTGTAGGATTGTTTTAAGTCCAAATGGATTTAATTAATCAGGTGAAGTAGTCGTCCGAGGTTTAGTTAAGTTTTGTTGTTATCTTACTCAGTGAACTAGGACATTTGAATATCCTATGAGTGAAGTAACATTTCATTTAATGTTCTGTTTAGGAGTTATGATAACCAAAGTTTTCGAGGGCAAATTGGTGTTCAAATGGTTTGTGATTTAGTTTAATTTCAGTTAACGGGTTTAAATTTGGAATAGTGTTCAAGTTGTTTTATTTTTAATTTTCTTATGTCTTAAGTGATGTTATTATTATTTAATTTAATTTAACTTTAATTTAATTTAATTTGGTTTAGTTTTAATTTTAATTTAATTTTGTTTAACTTTAATTTAATTTAACTTTAACTTTATTTTTAATACTTAACCAAATTTAACGTTCTTATGCTCTATGGATTCGTCTCGAGAAGACGAACACATCCATACGGTTTATGTGGCATGAAATTGACTCAATGAAAATGGAGAATGTTCAGAAGCTTGGGAAGAAGAGTGAGGCCATACCTTTGCTCAGAGAAGTGTGGCTTCGATCTGAGGGTTGTGTCACCTTCGATTGGATCCCAGCAAGCTCCAGATGAAGTCTCCTGGTCTGGTGAATTGCCTAGCTATGAAAGTGACCACAGCCGATCACAAAGCTTGGAGGGCTGGAGCAACCTGGGTGGCCTCGGAAATGGGGCTTTCGGTGGGAAACTTTTCCTCTTGGTCCGGTGAAGGTGTAGGACCGATCAATTTGAGGATTGGCTCACTGTGGCAAAGTGTCCCGGTGTTGGGTGAAATTTCAGTTGAGAAATTGGATTCTGTTGGTGGGGATTAGGGCAAATTGACACTGGGGATCAACTGCTCTAAGGATGGAGAAGGATTTGGAACAATTTTGGAAGAGTTTTGGCAAGGTTTGTGCAACTCTCCTCTCATGGCCGTGAGGGGGTCGGGTTTAAATAGAGGTGGCTGGAGAGCCTCATAGGGATGGCCAAGGGCTGGGATCAGCTGCTCTGTCATGGGAAGAACGACCATGGTGGCCATTGGGCATGGGGCGGCTCGACGAAGGTGGAATTCCAAAGTTGGCTCACATGTGAGCTCTCGGGTGTGGTGTTTTCCGGCGACCTGGGCGGGCGGCCGGCAGGCATGGGTCACCCTCAGGGTCAGTGAGGTCAGAGCTTGATTCTTGTGAGTTCAATTGATGGTTTCCATGTGTAAAGGTGGTGAATTGAAATGGAATGGGAAAGGGGTGATTTTGGCTTGGTTTAGGTCAACCCAAGTATTTGTGCTTGGTTCACCATCCAAGGCTTGACCTTGGGCTGAGGGGGAATCATTTGGGTCGGTGAATTGTGGTAGTGAAGTCCCCATCCATGGTGAGGTGGCTAGACATGGTTTAGAGTGTATCATACTTAAGGTAAAAAGGGCTTAAAAAGGGTTTAAGAAAGAGACCCTCTCTCTTACCATTAATGGTTTGGTTAGGTGGAAAGTGGATTCCATGGCTCTCATGGCTCCTATGGGGCTCATGCATGGCTTCATGGCTTGTCTTTGGCTTGGGGAAAAGCTTGGTCAATTTCATGAAAATGGAACTTAGAAATTTTGGTAATTTGATGGGAATTTGTATGGGGCTCAATTTGGAATCATTTGATGATTGATTTGAACTTAGGGATGATTTTAATTAAGGGTATGATGAGAAGAATTTGTCATATGGGCTTTAGCATGAAATTTGGGCTTTTAGGAAGGTTTCATGTAAGTGGGCTTTTGGTTTAAAAATAGATTTATGGATGGGAATTTTGTAGAAGTTTGGGCCAAATAATTGTTGGGTTTAGCTCATAGATGTGTCATGAGTGACTTGAAGCAAATTGGGAGTGATTTGGGTTTGAATTGGGTTGAATTTGGACCTCTTTGGTAAATGGGCCAAAGTAGGTCAAATTGGGCTAACTTGGGCCAATGTTGGGCTAGGGTTGAAATTGATGTAAAATGAATGTTGGGAAATGTTTATGGGAGTGTTTCAAAGAGGTTTTGGCTTTGGTTGGGCTTTGATTTTGGGTTTGGGCTTATTTGGGTTAGGTTTGGGTTTAGGTCAAAGTTGGGCTTATTGGTTTTGGGTTGAATTTAAGTGGGGTTTAGGTCTGAATGTTTTCTAAAATCATGTTAGTTTTTTGTTTGTAGGGATGTTAAGGAAGGTTTAGAAAAGATTTGGGGTTAATTGGAGTTGAATTGGGTGAGTTTGGGTTAGGTTTGGGTCATGGGTCCAAATTGGTCCTTAAGGCCAAAAGTGGAATTGGATCCAAATGTCAATCAAATTGAATTTGGATTTGATCTAGATTGGTGTTGGGAATGTTGAATTGAAGTTTAGAATTTAATTGGACCAGAATTTGGGTCAATTGGGTAGGTTTGGCTTGACATTGGGTTCACTTTGGGTTAAAATGGGTCAAATTGGGGGTTTTGACAAAAGTAGGGTAAATTAACAAAATTGGCCCATGGTGTAGTTGAACAAAATGAAATTGGGAATATTTTGGATTTTTTGGAATTTTCTGGGAATTTTCTGAATTTTTGGATTTTTGGGTCAAGAGGGGTATTTTGGGTATTTGGAGGGTATTGGGAGGTATTTTTGGAATTTTTGGTATTTTTGCCTATGGATGATCAATTTGGGTAATGTGGGAACTTTTGGGATTGATTTTGAGGAATTTTGGGTAATTTAGGTGATTTTGCAAATTTTGGGTAGTTTCAAGGGTTTTGGGTAGGCTAGGTGGGTGTAGGGTCCCGGGGGTCAAAAATTGAAAAATTGGAAAATTGAAGATTGGGTGAATATAAGTGGAATGAAATCATTTTGGTTGAGCCATGAAGCCATATCAAGCCCACATGAGCCATGAAGGGACTCATTTGAGGCATCCACTATGTTGTTCCTAACCCTCTTAGCCAAGGGCTTAGGGGTTAAGGACCATCCATGTGAATCACCTACATGAGTCAGGAGGTCAAGTTAGGTATGGGTGTGTTTTAGGAGGTGTGTGAAAGTGTAGTGTATAAATGTAGTGTATGTGTAAGTCAGCCCTCACCGGACCGGGCCACCTGTAGGCGATCCTAAGGCCAAAGAGTCCCATAGGAACTCATCCTTTAAACTTCCACATTTGATTTCAACCCTCAGGTGATTAGGGGTCTACGATCAAGTTTGTGGAGTTTGCGGGGAGTTAAGAAGTGGTTTGAATTTATAAGTGGTGGATCTCAATTCTAGTCCTCTAAGATAGTCAAAGGAAAAGCCTAAGGCTAGATCCTAAGTACTAAAAAGAAGAAGAGAAGACCTCATCAAAAATGAGGTCAACAAATGGACCCCCAATAGGTGTGGTGTGCTAACCAAGCACACCGCGCGTATTGGCGTTGACCGAAAAGATCAACAAAACCAACACAGATGTCCAAGTGATAAACTTAGGACAAAGTAGAAGAATTTCTGCTGGGGAGTGTCAAGTATAACTCTGAGACTGGAGATTCTTGAACTCTCGCTGGGGAAAGAAAAAGGAGGTGAATCCCAAATCACATGACCTGGGTGAATTCAATTTAGATTTTGTTTCATTTCATGTTCAAGTTTTGATGTGTAAGTTTAGATTTTAGTTTGGAGTTTCAATTTAGATTGAATTTTTGTTAAGATTAATTTGAAGGGATTTGATTTGAAATGAGAATTGGAATTTTGTGGTTTTAGATGTAACATCTTCAACCTCAAAAGAAAATTGAATTGATTGGATTGAATCATTACATTGAGGAGAGATCTCAGAGCAATGCGGTATTGGATGTAAAATCCTTGACCTCAAGAGTTTGATTTTGATGTATTTCATCGCGATAGGGAAAGAATCCTAAAGCAATGCAGTTTCGGATGTAAAATCCTCAACCCCAGGAATTTGATTTTGATGTATTTCATTGCGATAGAGAAAGAATCCTAAAGCAATGCAGTCTTGGATGTAAAATCCTCAACCCCAAGAATTTGAATTTGATGTATTTCATTGCGTTAGGGAAAGAATCCTAAAGCAATGCAGTCTCGGATGTAAAATCCTCAACCCCAAGAATTTGAATTTTGAATAGTCATTGACTTTGCAAAGATTTGTAGTGTTGATTTGAAAAGTGTGGAATTTTGGTGTTTCGAGAATTTCATGAAAGTTGTAAAAGACTTTCATGGAAGGAAATAGATTAGGAGGGAATATGTAGATGCTACATATCCCATTCAAAAGAGTTGATCGAAAGTTGCTGCTTTGGATTGGATACAATTCCTTGCCATCAGATTCGATCCGTGTCAATGGAATCAACCGCTTCCATCCTAGACAAGGGAGAGAATAGAACAGATTGGATTTCAGATTTGGAAGGTTGAGTTTGAACTCGATTGAGATTTGATTTGGAATCTGGAAAGTTGAATTTGAATTCGATTGAGGTTTGATTTGGAATTTGGAAAGATTGAATTTGAAATTTAATTTAGATTTGATTTGAAATTTATGTTCATTTTGTTTGTCCTTTAACGATTCAAATTTATTTTATCGTTTATTTAATGTTCATGTGAATTTGGTGTTCGTCATTTTTAGATTTTTACGGAAAGTTTTTTTCTTTTATTCTCTTTTTTTTTATTATTTTCTGTTCTTTGTTCAAAGTTCATTTAACTTTAATGGCGTTTCCCAGTCAATTTGCACAAAAGAGGTGAAGGCCAAAAATGTGACATGGTCACTTTCATTCCAATCATGTCGAAGATACATCATACAACTCGATCTGGAATACATCTCATACAATCCATGTAGACTCAAAATGGACTATGTATGCTCTTTGTCGATCCATCCAAAAAGGTATCTGTCAAAATCCATGTCTGAATAGTGGGGTACATGGTTAATAACATCACCTTCCAAGCCATCCTTGGCAAGGATGCCATATGGATGTGCGTTGGAGGTGTGATATTTTCCATGCAACTCACAGCTCGTAAGGCCGGAGGCTCTCTAGTCCGGGTCTGGCTGGAAGTGGTAAGGTGTCTTCCTGTCTTCCATCCTTCTGAAAGTAACCGAGATCCGCTTCACCGGTACTCTCGGTATGCAATGTTTAGCGACATCCGCTCCGTTGCCCTTCGGTATCATGACGGAACCTACCGGTAATGGTATCTTCACCGGCCCTCGGAACTCACCCGGGCCTGCTATCCGGAGGTCGGATCCGAACATGATGTTACACTCGTTCGGGAAAGAAACCGTGCGAAAGGTTTGACAAAGTCGTGGTGATCTATGTGCGGGGGTATGCGGTCACCTCCGCTTGTAAATATTAATGATGCAACTCGTTGGGTATGCAATCCGCCGAGCGGTACGCTCCATGTTATCAATCTTTTTACCATTCTTTTGATGACCAATGGCATTGGATCCACTGGCCATGACGAAGTATTCCGGTGGGTTTCCCTTCTCGTCTTCCGCGAAGTTGTAGCGACATCCACATTGTATTGTAATTCTTCCTTTCCCCGGCATCCATCTCCGGGGTTCTGAGTAGGTGTTTTCTCTTAGGCGGCCCGCTCGGCCCATTCTTTTCAAATCCCGGATGCAATCAACGATTTGTTGTTGTTCATATTCTGAGAATATGTCTGTATGTAGCTCGAGGCCTTCTAGTATATTGATCCTTCTGCCTCTGATTCTCTCGAAGTATTCAAAAGTTTTCTTTTCGACATTCTCGCATTCTTTCCGGCTCGTACTGCGGAATAATCCGCAAATGGCGGGGCCTGGTGACATATTGTGGGATATACGGCTCAATCCCTTCACATTCTCCTGCATACCTTGGCCCCTCGGGGATGATGTCCGTCGGGACATCCCCCGGGGTTGCTTCTGCAACAAGGTTATGCATTACTGGTGATTCTATCCGGTGGCGTGGTAGCCTTCTTTCTTCGATCTTCGTGAGATTTTCCCGGTCCCTCCTGTTATCCTAGGAGCTGGCCTCCTTTCTTCTCGTACACAGTGAGTCGGCGTCCTTGAAGTGTATGTACTGGCGAGTAGCATTGCCTCGTCGCGCCGGTCCGTCGCTAGTTTGGTTAACATCTTTCGAATACGGCGATTCTTATTTCTTCGTTGAGTTCTTTGTGAGAGTAGCTCTTTGTACTTCCCGAATCTCCGTGGGCGCGGCCGGCAAGCTCGCCCTCTGCTGTAGCGACTACGGACTTGATTTTCTTATCTTCTTCGAGTGTTTGTTTTCCTTTTCTTGCTGCTTGGATTGGTGGCTTGGGCCACCCACTTTCATTCTTGTCCGACGGGCGGTTCCTCTCGGTCAGTCGGGACCCGGTCACTTTCCTCATATTGCGAGCCCTGCCGGTGCGAAGTCCGAGTCAATCTCGATTATCGCTCCATCTTTCACCCTCTTTTCGTCGAGTGCAAGGCTTACGCCATTTCTAAAGTTCGGGACCAACCGCCCGTTCGACATTTCCCTGCGAAAAGACAAGGAAAAGGATCGGGGTCGTACTAAGAACAAGAACATTAAGAAAATGTTTATTAAAGACAGTTTTTTTTATAACTTTTATATTTTTAAATTTAACAGGAATGAAGTGGGATAAGATCAGGAAAGAGATTTTGATTGGAAGAGAAAACAAGGAAAACTTTATTATCATGATCTTATTTATTTTAGCACATTTTTATTATTTTTGGGTTCGGACCCAGTCATAAGTAATTACTTCGCCCGTGCTTCTAAGGATGAAGAATTCATTCCTTCGAAACATCAGGTAGCGTAATACTTTTTCAAGTATCGTCCGTTGATCGGAAGCATATGTCGTTCTCCTTGGAAGTTCACCAGCTGGTAGGAGCCTCCCGAGTAGACTGCCTCAACCATAAACGGCCCTTCCCAAGTGGGTTCAAATTTTCCTCCTATCTTGCGGTGTGCAAGAATAGATCTTTTGAGAATGAGAACTAAGTTACCAACTTTGAAGGTTCTTGGGCGGACCAGTCTGTCATGGGCTTGAACCATCTTAGCTTGGTATAGTTCTAAATTCTGCTGCGCTGCAAGTCTTTTCCCATCCAGGCTTTCCAATTCCTCTAGTCATAATTTGGCATTCTCTTTTGTCGTGTTTTTTTTTGCAACTGCAATCCTGAGTGAAGGAAGCTAGACCTCTAAAGGTAACACTGCCTCGGACCCATACACCAAAGCGTAAGGTGTAGCTTGAGTAGGAGTTCTGAAGGTTGTCCGGTAGGCCCATAAGGCTTCTAACAACTTCTCGTGCCAATTTCTCTTATTATCGTCCAAGGTTTTCTTTAAGATTTGAATGAGAGTTTTATTAAAAGCCTCAGCCTGGCCGTTTTCTCTTAGGTAATAAATTGTTGAATATCACCAGTCGATTCTGTGTCTCCTGACAAAATTGTTGATTTGTGTGCTTCTGATTGCTGACCCATTATCTGAGATGATCCTGCGCGGCACTCCGAAACGGTAGACAACTTCGTTTTTGAAAAGCGTAGCACGTGGTGTGCTTTCACTTCTACGAGTGGAACCGCCTGCGCCACTTGGAGAAGTAATGCGTAGCCGCAAGAATGAAGCGATGTCCTTTTGAAGATGGTGGTTCTATCGGACCCACTATATCCGTGCCCCAACATTCGAAATGGCCACGATGCAATTGTCGGATGTAGCACATTTGGAGGTTGGTGTAGAACCACTCCGGGAACTTGGCATTGGTGACGGCTCTTGGCGATTTTCATGCGGTCGGTCATCATCGAGGGCCGGTAGTACCCTAATATTTTAATTTTCATTTTCATCTTCGGACCCGACTGGTGAGCGCCACAGAGTCCTGAATACACCTCTTTAACAATTTCATGGGCTTCGGACCCGCTTAGGCACCTTAGCCGCATTTGATCAAAAGACCTTCTGTATAACGTGTTATTTATTAATGTGTAAGACAAAGTTCTTTTCTTGATCTGATAGGCTAGCGACCTATCGTCTGGTAGTTTTCCTGTTTGCAGGGAGTCTATTAATAGCTGTCGCCAATCTTCTGTGTTTTCTGTCACTATTGCAACTGATTCTTCTTCTTTTCCTGATTTGTGTATTGTGTCCATGTCGAGTCGTGATAGGACACGACGTCCGTGAGCCGACACTTCCACCGATTCATCTTGCAAACGAGGCAAATTCTTTTGTGAGGCGAGCTAACGCATCCGCGAAGGCATTTTCTTTTACGGGAATTTTGTAGATTGTCACATTCGGAATGCGTTCCAACAAGCGTATGGCATACTTGGAAGTATTGCTCGAGTCTTGGCTTTAAAATTCGTATCGTACGGCGATCTGTTGAATGATTAATCGTGAATCCCCGTAGATGTTGATGTCCGTTATCCCCATTTGAATAGTTAATTCCAGTCCTGTTATGAGGGCTTCGTATTCTGCTTCGTTGTTTGTACACGGTTCTGTTAAGTGGTAGGAGTATCTTAACATCCCCCGTTCCGGTGTTATAAACATTAATCTGATTCCTGCCTTACCGGGCACTATCACTTGTGATTCTTCGTCTTTGTGTGCTGAAGATGCTCTGTCGAAATACAATTCCCAACGTCGATCATCAGGGTCTTCTAGGCTCATTATTTGTTCGTCTGGCAAATCGTCATTGAGAGGAGATTCTGCCGGCAAAGGGTGTGCTGCAAGGAAGTCTGCTAGGACTTGTCCCTTTACGGCACGAAGAGGCACGAAAGTTATATCGAATTGCAATAATATCATCGACCATCTGGCAAGTCTGCCGGAAAGCGTTGGACTGGTCATTAAGTATTGCAATGGATTAAATTTCGAGATTAGGTTGACCTTATGAGAAAGCATGTAGTGCCTGAGCTTTTGAGCGGCGAAGATCAGGGCCAAACAATGCTTTTCAATTGCGGGATACCTTATTTCCGTCGGAAGTAAACGACGGCTTAGGTAGTAAAGAGCATTTTCTTTTCCCTCAACATTGACACAGGCTAATGGGGCTCCGAGAGAGTCGTCTAAAGTCGCGAGTATAAAGTATCGCCGGTCTACACCGAGGCCAGGGGCTGCTAAGACAGGAGGTGTCATTAAATATTGTTTAATGTCCTCGAAGGCCTTACGGCATTTCTCTTCCCAAATAAATTTGGCGTCCTTTTTAACTAGTGCCGAGAAAGGCCGACACCTACACGACAAGTTTGAGATAAAGCGTCGAAGATATGCCGACTTCCCTTGAAAGGATCGTAGTTTTTTTAAGGTTTTGGGAGGCGGCATTTCTAAGATAGCTTTAATCTTTTCGGGTCGATTTCAATTCCACGATGTCGGACAACGAATCCTAAGAATTTCCGGAGGTGACGCCGAAGGCACATTTTAAGGGATTCATCTTAAGGTTAAATTGTCTTAATCGTTCGAAAACAATTCTCAAATCATACAGGTGGTTGTCCTTTACTTTGCTTTTGATGACCACGTCGTCCACGTAGCATTCGACTTGATTGTGGATAAGATCATCAAAAATTCTTGTCATTGCTCTCTGGTATGTTGCTCCTGCGTTCTTCAGTCCGAATGGCATCACTATGTAGCAATATACTCTGATCGGCGTTACGAATGCTGTAAGTTTTTCATCTTCGGAGCCATTTTTATCCGGTTGTATCACGAAGATCCATCCATGAATGAGAATATTTCATGTGTCGAAGCAATGTCGATCATTAATTCCGGGATCGGTAGAGGAATTCATCTTTTGGACATGCCTTGTTTAAATTTCGAAGTCCACACAAATTCCGATCCGACCATTCTTCTTCTCGATCGGTACCACATTGGCTAACCAAGTCGGGTATTGTTCTTCACGGACAAATTTAGCGTCTATTAGCTTTTTAACTTCGGCTATGACTTGTTGTTTGATTTCTAGACGCATTCTTCGGGACCTTGTCCGACGGGACGAAGTAGGATCCACTCCTAGCTTATGGACTGCGACCTCCGGAGCTAAACTCGGCATCTCATCGTAGCTCCAAGCAAAACAATCTTTAAATTCCATTAATAACTTGATTATTTCTTCGGAGTCTTCTTTATTGAGTAAGGAGCTAACAAAGGTAGGTCCAGGCTCTTCGCTAGTACCTAAGTTAACTTCAGTTAACTCATCTATTGTAGATTTGATCTCTTCTTCGAACTACGGTGGAGCGTCTCCAATTTGTAAATCTTCGAATTCTTCCGTAGTTTCCATGCGGTTTTCATTAGACTCACAAGTGACAACCAAGCAAAATTCGGTATCGTCAGTCGATCCTACTGTACCGAATCCGAGACCATGCTTTGAATTGGGTGGACGACCGGAGTTATTCCATAATTTTTCAAAATGTTGTGATTGACCTTTCGTCCATTTTCGAGGTAAGAAACCACGCTGAATTAAATTTTGAACACAGGGAGAGTACCACTCAAAAGGTAATTCTATTAATTCTGATGAAGTGACATCTTCAAATTGTAAATTATTTTCAGTTTTGGAGGAAGGAGCATCACGGTAGAATTTGATTGGCTTTGCACCGTCGCTATGTACCTCTTTGACCACCATACCATTGACCTTATTAGAATGGATCGGGGTTAGGGTCATAGTATGTACATAGTGGTTAATCTTCTTGTACATTCATTTATATTCTTCATTCTTCTCATCTTCGAGAGAGATCTTGAATTGCGGCTTCTTCCGACTTATTGTCGTCGCTTCTTGCTTGATTTCTTTTTCTTCTTCGGAATCTGTCTTCCCGATCAACATTGATGGGCGGCTTCCTCGTCCAGCTTGTCCTAACGTCTCTACCACGACCTCGTCCCCGGCCTCGACCTCGGATGCGAGTTGTGGAGAAACCTTCACCATCTCACCGTAAGGGAGTGGTGAGTGACTCGTTGAACTAGAACTTCGGGTTCTTCGTTGTCCCGAACTTTCTTTGCTTCATTTGTTATGGTATCTCCGGAGAAGATTGTTTTCTTCGGAGGTGCATAATAAGCTGCATCTTCATGGATTCCAATTTCATGTACGGAGAATGGTTGTAAGTCACCTTTGATGCACTTGTTCCCCTCCATCGTAGTATTTGATGCACCGATGTACGGATGATGGTACCATCTCGTTTTCATGTATCCATGGTCGGCCCGATAGAGCGTTGAACGACGTTTCTGAATCAATTATGTGAAATTTTGCGGTTGTCTTTGCTAAGTCACCGATCTTCATTAGTAGTGTTATTGATCCGAGGGCTCTTTCTCCTTTCTAGTTGAATCCCCTTAATAACATTTTGTCGGCTTCGAGCTCGCTAGCATCAATTTCCAAGTATGCTAGTGTTCGAAGACTCATTATATTGATTGATGCTCCTGGATCCACCAATACTCTGGAGAGTGTAAACTTTCCAATTGTAACTGACATGTACAACGGTCGGTTGTGGTCTACTGTCCCAAGTAGTAGGTCATTGTCCGTGAAGGTGACACCTCGCTGTTCTTTTAACAAGCAAACCTCATCTAAGGAATCTCCGGCCATTTGAGCTAAGAAAATTTCTGGATCAAGTAAGGCCTTGATCAGATCTTCTCTCATCTCCTTTGATAAGATGAGAGCGTCGTTGATGCTCAGTTTGGCCGGTAGTTTCCTAAGATGGGCTAGCACGTTGTAGTCCACTTTATTTCCATGTGTCTCGGCTTCTTCCCGAATGGGTATTTCTTCTGCCGGGGTTGGTTCTTCTTGAACAACCACCTGCTTTCCTTTGTCCTTTGGACCCATTCTCGGAGGTAGAACTCTTCCACTTCTTAAGTTAACTTCTATAATTTCTTCTGACTCTAGTGTTTAGCTTGTTGGTGTTTCTTCTCGAATCGGAATGACGAGTTCTTCCGGATTAGCTTCGAGTACGAAGGCTCTAACTCTATTGTGACTGGAGCTCCTCGAAACTCGCAGATAGATTCGTTGCTTGTTGAACTCTCGTAGCCTCCTTGATGGATGTCTTCTTTGTCATTGCGACCGTCGAGATTGTGTATGATTTGAGAATTGTCATTGGCATCGAATTCGATGTCCGGATTGTCGCTAGTTACGTAATCGTTAGAAACAGTCAAAACGTAGCCAACGCCATAACCCTTATCATCATAAGATCCCACCGGAGTGAGCAGATAATCATACAGAGTCAGAGGTTCGAGGGATTTCTCCCCGAATCCGAAACAACTATCCTAGGATAAGCGGCCCCTAGTCTAGCCTTAGGAGCCTCGGTCTTCTCTTCTTCGTCGATTTTCTTCTTCTCTTCGATCGTCTCTGTTGAGGTGGTTCTTCTATCGCATGTGATAGTGCCGACTTGACAGGTTTCGAACTCTGGATTGAAGCTCGCACCGAAGCGGTTTGGATGCTGTCTAAAATCTTTTTTGAAGACCTTGTCCAAGCGGTAGTCCATCCATCACCAGTTGTATAGGGATCTATCGGAACGATGAGATCAGTCGAGACAACATTGACGGAACCTCCTTTCTGGGGTTCCTTCATGAACTCCTTTGGGATTGTTATATTCCTTTTCTGAAGATTGTCGTTAAGCCAACTTTTGAAGGTAATACAATCTTCTATCTTGTGTCTAAGCATCCGGTGGTAAGGGCAAAAGTTGGAATCACCTTTCTTGTTGACTTCTTCTGGTCTCTTTGGCTCTGGCGGTTGGAAATCTGGAGTCTTCATCAGACTACGGAACATTTTCGGCACTGCCTCATTCTTGAACGGTATTCCCCGCTCGAAGCTCCCTTAATGTACGTTGCGGACGAGGCGGATGTTCATACTTGTGGAGATGATCGATAGGCTGGGTCGAGGTTGTTGATAATTCTGTTGAGGATTCTTTGCGCCGTTCGGGGCGATATTTGTATCGGTTGCTTGCCTTTGTCGGCTCGCTGCAATGATCCCGGATTTCTTTTCAAAGTCTTCACGAGGCTTTTGCTTGTACGTCTTGTCGGCGAAACTCGATTGCTTCGCCTCCTCTTGCAAGCTCCCGGCCTTGCTTAACAACTTCTCAAAAGTCTTAATAGTAAATCCCTTGAGGAGAAGTGCTATCGGGCCATGAATTCTCTTAAGTAAGATGCCAATTGCATGCTATTCTTGTAGTTGTGGCTCACACTTCATACTTAGGTTCCTCCATCGAAGTATGTAATCCACCAAAGTTTCGTTCGACTTCTGCTTCTCTACCACTAAATCACCTATAGTGATGTGGTGCTGAGACTCCGACAAATCGCTTGATGAAGAGGTTTTCTAGTTCGAGAATGTCTTCACCGAACCATTCGATGATTCGCATACCAATCAAAGGCGATCCACGACGAGCTGCTCGACGAATTGTCGGAAGAGTAATGTATCGCTCCCACCGGCATTGCAACAAGCGGCACGAAAGTGTGCAACATGCTTGTCGGGGTTCCTGGTTCCATCGAAGGTCTTGAACGGAGGTGGTACGAAGCCTTTTGGGTATTGCACGGCGTCGAATTCTTCGGGGTAAGGTCTACCCGTCCGAATGGATGCCCCGCTCTTTGATTGTGCTAAGGCTTCTCGCACTCTGCTTGTTCTACCAAGCTCTTGATATCCTTTTCGGGAATCATGCTTTGTGTCGCATCTTTCTTTAGTCGATCATCCCTGTTGACGGACGTAATCTCCTTTCCTCCGTCTACAATGTGAATGACCTCTGTGGGTGTCTCTCTTTGGGGTTCCACTTGACTTTGGAGAGTGGCTAGGGCTACAGCCATCTCTTCCATCCTCTTTGCCATTTGGGCCATTGTATCGTCTTTCTCTTGAAGCTGCCTCCTCATTACTTCCGGCTCCTCTCTTTCTGCGGCTGCAGGAGCACCTTGTGAAGCTGACGAAGCTCGTGTTTCGACCATGTTGATTTCTGCATACTTATCATCCATGAATTCTGACGAATCAATCCATGAATTCTGTTAGTGATGGAATTCTTGAGCTGGACCAGATTTCAAAAACAGAAGGTCTCACAGGAAGGTCTGTACCCTCCACGGTAACAGGTTCACCATAGTTCCGGATTTCCTTCCCCTTTAATTTAGCGAAGGCCGGGGTAGGTGCGGAGACAACTAGACCGGTGGGGGTAGCAACAACGGTCATTCCGTGGATAGCGGTACTCCTCTCCGTTGGAATCTTTTGCGGGGAGGAAACTCTCGAGTTGACCTGAGGTTGAACTCGATCGGCGGCTTCTCGGCTTCGGATACTTTGTTTGTCGGCGCGAAAAGGGAAACGTCGGTGATCTTGACATTTGTGTTCTCGAATCCTTGTCCAAACCGGATGATCCCATTGTCGGGCGGCTCATCCTTGTAAACGGCGAAGTCGAGTCCATTGGTGAAGGAGAAAATCGGCTTTGGGGCTTCCATTTCGCGAGGCGGATTCGATTGTCGATCCCGAGTTATGCTTCTTCTCATCAGGACGAAAAGAAAGGAATCGAAAAGAGTCCGAACACATGCTTGTTCATGTATTTATAAGAAGGAGTTATTTGTTAAAGGAGTCATTCATTAGAGGGTTTGTTTATTTAGAACGGAATGTTCAAAGGTGTAGAGAAGGTAATGAATCTGATTCAGAGTTGGAAGAGAAAAGAAAGCCTTATGCAAGACCTCTCGACTCGGAGGATCACTCCTAAACTAACACCTATTGGGGGTCCACCCCACCTCAGAAATGAGGTAAAAGGATCTCGGAACCTCTCGCGTTTAGGGGTGTCTAAACGAGTGGCTCCTAAATGCGAGAGAATGTTGGCTATACTCGTTCAAGGTAGAAATGAACATAGTATTCCAACGGAAAGAAGGGTAGCTTGATCCACTAGGAACATGGATACACTACCGATTTATGAAAGCAGAATTGTCTGATTAAAATGGAGAGAGGAATTGTCCTCGACGGAGTCGCCAGAAGTTGTACGGCTTATTTTTTTAGGTCGAGTGTTGTATTTTAAAAATGGGGTCGCCTAACAGAAGTTGTCGGCGAATTTTTAATTTAGTTTAAATAAATAATTTGAAAAGTTGTATTTGATTTTAAAAATAATTTTAAATTTGAAAATTTTAAGATATGAAATCAAGCTGATCTCACATCCCAAATAATTTATATAAATGAGCACCACATCACAAGTTGTGTATCTATCCCGAAGAATAGACACCTTTGCTTGATGATGGGGCTCGATTAAATAAACTAGAAGATTTTGTGACATCCATTTGGTACGTGAACCAATTTTATAAGCCGACAAATTCCCTGCTTAATATGAAAGCATTAAACGGGGTTTATATTACATGGGTTCTTTAAAATTCCCTATAAGGGCAAGCCCCTATAGTTAATTACATCTTAAGTGACGGGAATCACCTAAGAAAACTCTCGATAATAATCAGTAATTCTGCTCTCAAAAATTTCAAAGTTTAAGGTTTTCAAGGGATTGAATTTTGGAATTTCAATAGGGAATGGATCAAATTTGGAACATTTTGTTTTGGGAATTCAAAGGAAGAAAGGTAGGAGAAATCACAGATTCGAAGCGAACTTCGGTAATTTCCCGACTATCCTATTGTTTGGCTTGGATTTAGGAAAGTCCTAATATTTATTTAATGTTTTGATCTTGCCAATTTTAATTAATTAGGACTTATATTTGTATGATAGAATCACACAAATAGCCTTGAAGATGTGAGGGTTTATGTCGTATCAGACGACTACCTCGGAATCCTAAGTCCGGTTATGGCTTAATTTGCAATACAAATGCCTAACAAAAGGTTGAGGATTTATGTTGCACTAAGAAAACTACCTCGAAGTCCTATGGCTTTGTTGTTTAATTCTAGGAATGTTTAGGTGATGTAGAGTTGTTTTGCTGACGAAGATGGACGTGCTGCCCACCGTGCTCCAAGCTCCTTGTTGTTGCAGAGGTTTAGTTTTAGAAATCATAAATCAGGAGATGAGAAAAGTATTTTGGTTTAAAGAAAATCTTAATTTCCAAGTGTCTCTTTTTTTATATTTTATTTAAAACAAATCTTAAAGTTGATTATAACGACACTGGTTAAGATCCCGCGGTTCCATCCTTCCGGCATCGTTATTTTTATCGGATTCACTTAGTCCAGATGAATTTGCTAAACTCAACTGAATGAGTTCCACACTTTCATTTAGACCGTGGGAAATCCTGTTAGCAACACGTAGGTTACATCATCCGAGGTATTCCCGATCATCCAACAAGACGTTTTAATTTAGTTGTAATTGCAGTTTTGTGTTACATGTTTGTGATTAAATTTTGAGTTGTTTTATATTTTGAAATGTTGTGGCGGTGAATTTTATCTTGTAATGATTTTTAATTTAGTTTTGGTTTCAGTTTTAGGGGCCATCCTAAAGGTGTGGGTTTTCATGCAACAGTTGTTTATCATGCAAGGAAAGTAAGTGCGATGCGATTAAATAAATTGCAATAAGATAAATTGCAATAAAATAAAAGCGTACCTGGAGGGTCTTCCCGTCATCCCAAGCTGCACTTAAAACACAATTAGAATATTTAAGCAAGTTCCTAGGTAAAGCTAAGGAAAGGGTTATGGTTTTCTACCAAATTCCTAATCCTATGGCTAGTCATTTCCTATGACGTTTAGGTTACAGTGTTTTGGTTTGAGGACGACTTTCTTCATCGAAAGAATAATTAAGTTCGATTGTTCTTATAAGTATCCTATCATATTGAGGAAGTGCTTAAGAAGAATCTTAAACATCTTTTCAATGCTGATAGGATTGTTTTAAGTCCAAATGGATTTAATTAATCAGGTGAAGTAGTCGTCCGAGGTTTAGTTAAGTTTTGTTGTTATCTTACTCAGTGAACTAGGACATTTGAATATCCTATGAGTGAAGTAACATTTCATTTAATGTTCTGTTTAGGAGTTATGATAACCAAAGTTTTCGAGGGCAAATTGGTGTTCAAATGGTTTGTGATTTAGTTTAATTTCAGTTAACGGGTTTAAATTTGGAATAGTGTTCAAGTTGTTTTATTTTTAATTTTCTTATGTCTTAAGTGATGTTATTATTATTTAATTTAATTTAACTTTAATTTAATTTAATTTGGTTTAGTTTTAATTTTAATTTAATTTGGTTTAACTTTAATTTAATTTAACTTTAACTTTATTTTTAATACTTGACCAAATTTAACGTTCTTATGCTCTATGGATTCGTCTCGAGAAGACGAACACATCCATACGGTTTATGTGGCATGAAATTGATTCAATGAAAATGGAGAATGTTCGAAGCTTGGGAAGAAGAGTGAGGCCATACCTTTGCTCGGAGAAGTGTGGCTTCGATGCGAGGGTTGTGTCACCTTCGATTGGATCCCGGCAAGCTCCGGATGAAGTCTCTCGGTCCGGTGAATTGCCTAGCTATGAAAGTGACCACGGCCGATCACAAAGCTTGGAGGCTGGAGCAAGCTGGGTGGCTCGGAAATGGGGCTTTCGGTGGGAAACTTCTCCTCTTGGTCCGGTGAAGGTGTAGGACCGGTCGATTTGAGGATTGGCTCACCGTGGCAAAGTGTCCTGGTGTTGGGTGAAATTTCAGTTGAGAAATTGGATTCTGTTGGTGGGGATTAGGGCAAATTGACACTGGGGATCAACTGCTCTAAGGATGGAGAAGGATTTGGAACAATTTTGGAAGAGTTTCGGCAAGGTTTGTGCAACTCTCCTCTCATGGCCGTGAGGGGGTCGGGTTTAAATAAAGGTGGCTAGAGAGCCTCACAGGGATGGCCGAGGGCGGGATCGAGTTGCTTTGGTCATGGGAAGAACAGACCATGGTGGCCATTGGGCATGGGGCGGCTCGGCGAGGTGGAATTCCAAAGTTGGCTCACATGTGAGCTCTCGGGTGTGGTGTTTTCCGGCGATCCGGGCGGGCGGCTGCGGGCATGGGTCACCCTCGGGGTCGGTGAGGTCGAGCTTGATTCTTGTGAGTTCGATTGATGGTTTCCATGTGTAAAGGTGGTGAATTGAAATGGAATGGGAAAGGGGTGATTTTGGCTTGGTTTAGGTCAACCCAAGTATTTGTGCTTGGTTCACCATCCAAGGCTTGACCTTGGGCTGAGGGGGAATCATTTGGGTCAACTGAATTGTGGTAGTGAAGTCCCCATCCATGGTGAGGTGGCTAGACATGGTTTAGAGTGTATCATACTTAAGGTAAAAAGGGCTTAAAAAGGGTTTACGAAATAGACCCTCTCTCTTACCATTAATGGTTTGGTGAGGTGGAAAGTGGATTCCATGGCTCTCATGGCTCCTATGGGGCTCATGCGTGGCTTCATGGCTTGTCTTTGGCTTGGGGAAAAGCTTGGTCAATTTCATGAAAATGGAACTTAGAAATTTTGGTAATTTGATGGGAATTTGTATGGGGCTCAATTTGGAATTATTTGATGATTGATTTGAACTTAGGGATGATTTTAATTAAGGGTATGATGAGAAGAATTTGTCATATGGGCTTTAGCATGAAATTTGGGCTTTTAGGAAGGTTTCATGTAAGTGGGCTTTTGGTTTAAAAATAGATTTATGGATGGGAATTTTGTAGAAGTTTGGGCCAAATAATTGTTGGGTTTAGCTCATAGATGTGTCATGAGTGACTTGAAGCAAATTGGGAGTGATTTGGGTTTGAATTGGGTTGAATTTGGACCTCTTTGGTAAATGGGCCAATGTAGGTCAAATTGGGCTAACTTGGGCCAATGTTGGGCTAGGATTGAAATTGATGTAAAATGAATGTTGGGAAATGTTTATGGGAGTGTTTCAAAGAGGTTTTGGCTTTGGTTGGGCTTTGATTTTGGGGTTTGGGCTTATTTGGGTTAGGTTTGGGTTTAGGTCAAAGTTGGGCTTATTGGTTTTGGGTTGAATTTAAGTGGGGTTTGGGTCTAAATGTTGGGAAAATCATGTTATTTTTTTGTTTGTAGAGATGTTAAGGAAGGTTTAGAAAAGATTTGGGGTTAATTGGAGTTGAATTGGGTGAGTTTGGGTTAGGTTTGGGTCATGGGTCCAAATTGGTCCTTAAGGCCAAAAGTGGAATTGGTTCCACATGTCAATCAAATTGAACTTGGATTTGATCTAGATTGGTGTTGGGAATGTTGAATTGAAGTTTAGAATTGAATTGGACCAGAATTTGGGTCAATTGGGTAGGTATGGCTTGACATTGGGTTCACTTTGGGTTAAAATGGGTCAAATTCGGGGTTTTGACAAAAGTAGGGTAAATTGACAAAATTGGCCCATGGTGTAGTTGAACAAAATGAAATTGGGAATATTTGGGATTTTTTGGAATTTTCTGGGAATTTTCTGAATTTTTGGATTTTTGGGTCAAGAGGGGTATTTTGGGTATTTGGAGGGTATTGGGAGGTATTTTTGGAATTTTTGGTATTTTTGGATATGGATGATCAATTTGGGTAATGTGGGAACGTTTGGGATTGATTTTGAGGAATTTTGGGTAATTTAGGTGATTTTGTAAATTTTGGGTAGCTTCAAGGGTTTTGGGTAGGCTAGGCGGGTGTAGGGTCCCGGGGGTCAAAAATTGAAAATTTGGAAAATTGAAGATTGGGTGAATATAAGTGGAATGAAATCATTTTGGTTGAGCCATGAAGCCATATCAAGCCCACATGAGCCATGAAGCCATATCAAGCCCACATGAGCCATGAAGGGACTCATTTGAGGCATCCATTATGTTGTTCCTAACCCTCTTAGTCAAGGGCTTAGGGGTTAAGGACCATCCATGTGAATCACCTTCATGAGTCAGGAGGTCAAGTTAGGTATGGTTGTGTTTTAGGAGGTGTGTGAAAGTGTAGTGTATAAATGTAGTGTATGTGTAAGTCGGCCCTCACCGGACCAGGGCCACCCGGGGCGATCTAAGGCCGAAGAGTCCGATAGGAACTCATCATTTAAACTTCCACATTTGATTTCAACCCTCTAGGTGATTAGGGGTCTACGGTCAAGTTTGTCGAGTTTGCGGGGAGTTAAGAAGTGGTTTGAATTTCTAAGTGGTGGGTCCCAATTCTAGTCCTCTAAGATAGTCAAAGGAAAAGCCTAAGGCTAGATCCTAAGTACTAAAAAGAATAAGAGAAGACCTCATCAAAAATGAGGTCAACATTAGATCTGGCACAATTCAAAATATAATCATAAATGATCGCTCCAATATCTATAAGCTTCCCTTGCTGAATGCAATGGTTCAAAACAGCTCTTTCTCTCGTCACTTCACTAGTATGACTTGAAGGTAAGAGTTTAGAAGAGATAAAATAATGCAATGCCTTAGAAGTGGCATAAAAGTTGGAAGCAGGAAAATTCACTCTTCTATCATTTGTTATTTTCCATAATCATCTTCCATCTGTCAGAAATCGCATTATCTCATCTAACTCTCCCTCTGTAGGATGACAATTAGAATAAAAATAAAACATAGCAGGAGGCAGTTGATAGAAAGTGTTAATTACCCCTGAAGAAAAATTCACATCTTGCCCCCTAACCATCACTAAATTGTCTTATGATGCCGGTAAATTCTCATAGAATTCTCTAACAACAGAAACAACAGCAACAACGGAGAGGCAACAGTAGTTCTCCCAGTTCCTCCTAGCAATCATATCTTCAATCACTTCTCCTGGCTTACTGAACACTCTTTCAGGAATCAACTTACGTGACTGCAACGCAATGACGTATCATTCCTCAGCCCTCGTACTAACAAATTTGTTGGAATCAAACTTCGTCTTTTCTCTAGCGCGCTTTGACTTTTGAGCCATCTCTAAAAATTCACGAAGAATTTACCATAAATTCCAAAATCACACTAAACTGGCTAAATTATCTTTGAAAAGATGTTTCCACTAAATCTAAGAAATTTCTTAAGTTTTTCCTCAAATTTTTACCATGAATAGTGATTTTAAGATTTTCTAAAATGTACTCAAAATACATTGTGAAAATAAAAAATTTTTACTTAGGAGTAGTGCTCTTACCTCAAGGAATCCAAATCTATAAATTTTTGTTGAGATCGGCTCTTAAATGGTCCAAATCAAGGATGCCCTAGACTCTTTCTCGCATGAAAATGATGGGTTGAAGATGAACAGGGAGTTAAAAAATGGCTATTCACAGTTTTTTAAAGGGTGAGAACCAATTTTCGCGAACTGGAACCTAAGCGCGAACCCTTCGGTGCGTAACCGCGAAATCTAGCGCTTAAGCACTGACACTCGGCACTTAGCCGCCAATACCCAAATTTTCACAATTAAGGTATATGCTTTAAACCACTTCGTTAATCACCCTTAATCTCTTCAAAATAATTATTTCATCCTCATAAGTCTTCCAAAATTCCAATTCAAATGTTAAATATTCATCGATTCCAAACAAATTTCACACAAACACAAACTTATATTCATTAAAATAAACATAACACTTAATAGAATCCTAGAATTTCTATCCACATACATAGGATGAAATTCTCTAAATACAAGAGACTTAATCTCAAACTGATAAGTTTACATCTCTAGGATGTAACTATCACATCATAAGGCGTAATTAAAAACATAAACATAAACACTAAACACACCAAACAAAACGCATAACACAAAACATATTAAACAAAACACATATGAACACTAAACATACAAAAACAAAGCACACTTAATTCCATTCTCCATTAGGTGGATTATATCCAGGACCACTATTATTCTCATTTGACCCTTCTGGAATATAAATCTGATAGAACGGGCAATAATTGTTCATTCTTACATCTTCTTCATCAATCCATTTGTTCTTCAAAAAAAATCGCCTTATCTTCTTCAAAAAAATCGCCTTATCTGCTTCTTCCACATATCTTAAATGACTGAATTGCATCTTGAGTTTTCATCCCATGGGCTCCAACTGTAAGTTAGTTTCATTGATCTTTGTTTTCATTGAAGTCACTCGAGCTTCAATATTTGCAATCATTTCTGCAATCTCTTGAATACTAACAAGGAGAAATCCATTGAATAATTCTTTAGCACTATCACTAATGAACTTACTCTTGTCAGAATCTTGCTTCTTCTTCATCTCATTCTCCCAGGAAGACATGATGAATTCAAAATACTCTTCTTAAGATTTAGAAATGAAAATAGGACTTGGGGCAAGTGGTTCTCTTAAATCAGGTTCTTTTCATAGACTTGGGAAGTGCTAAAACTACCCCAAGACATTTTAAAACTCCAAAATAACTTCCAAAACTTCTTCCCCATGATCTAGGCTTCTAGAATCTCATTTTTCACATTTTTTGTAACTTCGACGACTAAGCTCCAACTAGGCGGCGCTTAGCCGCTAGTGCTCAATTTAGCACAGGTCTGCCAAATGTCCAAATTTTCATTCTGACTCCTCTAAGTCATCAAATAAGGTCAAATAAACTTCATTTAGTTTAGAAACTCCAAATTAATACCACTAAAATCATAAAAACAAACCAAACAAAGAAAATAAAGCACACCAAATAAACATAAAGCAAAACACACCGATAAATATGGGTTGCCTCCCACAAAGCGCTTGGTTTAATGTCTTCAGCCTGACAAACCCAGAACTCATTCTAAGTGACCCAACATCAGATTCTCATCAGACTTAGATTGCTCGACTGAAAAATATAGTTTAAGTTTATTTCCATTAACTTTAAATATTTTTCCAGTTTTAGGATCTTGAATATCCACAGCTCCATAGGAATAAATTTTCATCACAATAAAAGGACCCATCCACCTGGACTTAAGTTTTCCAGAAAAAATTCTCAATCTCGAATTATACAGTAAAACTTTCTATCCTGGCACAAGATTTTTAGTAATAATCTTCCGATCATGCCATAACTTCATCTTTTCCTTATAAATCTTAGCACTTTCATAAGATTCATTCCTTATCTCTTCAAGCTCATTTAATTGCAATAATCTCTTCTCGGCAGCATCTTTCAAATTATAATTGAACTATTTAATAGCCCAAAATGCTTTATGCTCAAGTTCAATAGGTAAATGTTAAGCTTTTCCAAAAATCAGCCTATATGGGAGCATTCCTATAGGGGTTCTGTAGGCGGTCCTATAGGCCCACAAAGGATAATCCAGTTTGATTGACCAATCCTTTCTATTTGGATTAACAGACTTTTCTAATATTCTTTTAATTTCATGATTGGATAATTCAATCAAACCACTTGTCTGCGGATGATAAGCAGTAGCAATTCGATGATTAATATGATATTTCTTTGCTAACTTTTCAATATTCGCATTTCTAAAATGACTTCCCCCATCAGTTATAATTACTCTTGGTATTCTAAATCTGCAAAATGTATTCTTCATAAAAAACTTTGCAACACTTTGAGCATCACATCAAGGTAAAGCAATAGCTTCAATCCATTTGGAAACATAGTCTACTGCCATCAAAATATAAACATTTCCGAAAGATGGTGTAAATGGTCCCATAAAATCTAATCCCCGAACATCAAATATTTCAACTTCCAATATATAATTGAGGGGCATCTCATTTCTCCTATAAATATTGCCTACATGCTGACATCTATCACAATTTTTAATATAAGCATTCACATCCTTAAAAATTGTAGGCCAATAAAATCCAGATTGTAAGATTTTATATGCAGTTTTATCACTTTCAAAATGTCCCCCATAATCAGAATCATGATATTTTTGAATAATTTCATAATTATCTTCCAAAGGTACACATCTTCGAATTATAAGATCCTTTCCTTGTTTATATAAAAATGGGTCATCCCAAAAATAAGTTTTAGCATCAGACAAAAATTTCTTCTTTTCCTGATATGTCAAACCATAGGGTATAATATTACCAACAATAAAATTTACTATGTCTACATACCACAGAATACGCCACTCATTAATAGTGAACAATTTTTCACCAGGAAAATGTTCATTAATTTTCTCAACATCACAGAGAGATTTTTCAATTTCAAGCCTGAACAAATGATCAGCAATTTGATTTTCAGAACCCTTTCTATCTACTATCTCAAAGTCAAATTCTTACAAAAGAAGAATCCATCTTATCAGTCTCGGTTTTGCATCATTTTTATTCATTAAGTATTTGATAGCAGAATGATCAGTATGCACAACACAATTAGTTCCAATTAAATATGATCAAAATTTATCAAAGGCAAATACTATAGCTAATAACTCTTTCTCAGTAGTTGTATAATTAATTTGAGCTTCATTAAAAGTTTTACTAGCATAATAAATAACTTTGATAATCTTATCATATTTCTGACCAAAAATAACACTAATAGCATAATCACTAACATCACACATTAATTCAAAAGGTTTTTCCTAATTTAGTGAAATTATTACAGGTGCAGTGATTAATTTTTCTTTTAATGTTTCAAAGGCTTTAAGGCAATCATCATCAAAATTAAAAATTGCATCTTTTTCCAGTAAACGGTATAATTGCAATCTTTGAAAAGTTTTTGATGTAACGCCTGTAGAATCCAACATGTCCTAAAAAACTTCTAATTCCTCTTACATTGGTTAGGCAAGGTAAATTAGATATAACTTGAATTTTTGTAGGATCTACCTCCAAACCTTTTTCTGAAATCGGATGCCTCAAAACAATTTCTCCTGCTACCATAAATTGGCATTTTTCCCAGTTAAGGAGCAAATTAGTTTTTTCACAGCATTTTAGAACCTTAGATAAATGTTCTAAACATGATTCAAACGAAATTCCAAACACTGAAAATTCATCCATAAAAACTTCAATCCCTGTTTCAATTAAATGACAAAAAATAGCCATCATACAACTCTAAAATGTAGCAGGGACATTACAAAAACCAAAGGGCATTCTTCTAAAAGCAAACATACCATAAGGATTGGTAAACGTAGTTTTCTCTTGATCCTCAGGAGCAATTTAAATTTGGTGGTAACCGGTATATCCATCTAGAAAACTAAAGTATTTATGCCTAGCCAGTCTATCCAACATTTGATCCAGAAATGGAAGTGAAAAGTGATCTTTCCTTGTGGCAAGATTTAATTTTTTATAATCAATGCATATTTGCCACCCTATAACTTGTCTTATTGGTATTATTCCATTCTTTTCATTAACAGTCACAGTCACTCCTCCTTTCTTAGGAATACAGTGAATAGGACTAACCCATGCACTATCTGAAATATGGTAGATAATCCCAGCATCCAAACATTTTAAAAATTCTTTCTTAACAACTTCTGTCATGATAAGATTTAATGTCCTTTGGGGATCAGCCCGCGGTTTGCAATTATCTTCCATAAGAATTATGTGCATACAAATTGAAGGATTGATTCCTTTAATATCAGCAATTGTCCATCCAAAGGCTTTCTTGTGCTTCTTCAATATTTCAAAAAACTCTCTTCTTCTTTTTCATTTAATTGAGAGGAAGTTATAACGGGCAAGGTTGAGGATTCACCTAGAAAAAAATACTACAAATTATCAGGAAGCATTTTTAACTCAAGTTCAGGAGGTTTTTCAATTGATGGACCATAAGATTCATCTTTTTTAGTCAAATCCAACAATTCAAAACTTTCATGAACATACTTTAAATCTTCCTCTTGAAAATCTTCAGAATCAAGTAACTCCTTTTCTTGCTTATGTTCGAATTCTTTTCTTTCAGATTTCTCTTCATAAGTTGACTTGAAATTACATTCACTCAAATATTTAATAACTTCCATTCTATAACATTCATCTTCTTTACCTCTAGTAGGATATTTCATAAATTTTGAAATATTAAATGTAACAGTTTGATCATTAACACTCATCATTAATTCACCTTTTTGCACATCTATCATGGCTCGGCCTGTAGCTAGGAATGGTCTTCCCAAAATTATAGGTATCTCTTTATCTTCCTCCATATCTAACACAATGAAATCAACAGAAAAAATAAATTGACCCACTTTAACCAAAACATCTTCTATAACTCCTTTAGGATACGTGATCGAACAATCTGCTAATTGTAGAGTTACAGTAGTTTGGGTTATTTCTCCTAGTCCCAATCTTTTGAATATTGATAGAGGCATAAGGTTAATGCTTGCTGACCCGACCCGCAATAACGCAGTAATTTTTGCTTCCAAAAGATGGCAAAAAACTTGACCCAATTTTTAAATAGCGGCTAGTGTATAAAATCAAAATGTTGTAAAATTTTAGAAAATATTTTACACACTAGGGGTACTACTAAAGTATACGTATCGTTTCAAGTAATATATAGTTTTCTTTTATAACCCCAGTATCGATCCCACAGAGAAGCGAGGTAAGCAATCCTTTAGGCTAATTCTAGTCTATTTCTATAAGGCCTAAATTTGGAATTTTGATTAAAATAGTTTTTTTTAATAACTAATCCTAAATAAAGTTCTTAAATAAAAAGACAACTTATGGATAAATTGGTTTGGAGAATTTTGAGATGTTCTCTTTTCTAACCACATCCTCTATTTCTCTTCTACTTTTTAATTGGACAGCTTCTACTAGTTCATTAGTGTTCTCTTTAGGGTTGATCTCAATGTTGCTAGGAAGTGTTCCTTGGGGTCTATTGCTAAGTGAATTAGCAATTTGTCCCAGTTGATTCTCTATATTTTTAATCACAGTATTTTGACTTTGCAACTGGTTTCCCATCTTCAATACCACTTCTTCCATAGACATTTTCTTATCTTCAAATTGTTGATCATTGTTAGAGTCCGGTGGATATGAAGGTCTATAGTTTGTGTTCCCCTGATTATTCCAACATTCATTAGGATTCACATGATTATTTTCCCATTTTTGGTTTCCACCATCAGTAGTATGATTCCAGTTAAATTTAGGATGGTTCTCCCAACACGGGTTGTAAAAGTTAGAATATGGGGTTTTTATGGTATTTAAAGCATCATATGATAAGTTAGAATCAATTATATGCCCTAATGAACTTTCCTCACTTACAGAAGTAAATTGAGGCTAGTTCATTCCAAATTGGTCCAACTTCATTGATATTGTGACAAGCTGAGATGAAAGAATTGTAATCACATCTGTATCATGAACACTAGCTACATTTTTATGATTTACCCTTACAGAGGGCCATTGAAATTCATTTGTAGCCATTTTTTCAATTAATGCATACGGTTCATTAATAGATTTTGACATTAATGAAGCACTGGCAATAGCATCAATTATAGACCTAAGGTATCCTACGAACCCATTATAAAAAGTTTGAATGTTTAAGTAATCGGGCAGAGCATGATGTGGACACTTTCTTAGGAGTTCCTTAAATCTTTCCCAAACTTCGTATATTGTTTCTCCTTCATATTGATAAAATGAGATAATATTGTTTCTAAGTTTAGTAGTCCTTGAAGGTGGAAAATACTTAGCTAGAAATTTCTGAGTTAACTCATCCCAATTTTTAATAGAGCCAGGTGATAATGAGTATAACCATATTTTAGCCTTATCCCTTAATGAGAAAAGAAAAAGTCTAGCCTAACAGCATCGTCTGACATACCGTTATAACGAAATGTAGCACAAAGTTCTAGAAAACTAGATAAGTGTAAATAGGGATCCTCCAAAGGAGTTCCCCCAAACTGATTGTTTTGCACCAGTTGGATAATCTCAGAATTTATTTCAAACGATTCAGCTTCTATAACAAGGTTTTGTATAGTTTAGTGAATTCCATCTGTCATAGGATTTAAGTAATTCCTCAAGGAAGTATGATGATTTTCCAAGTTATTATCTTGAAAGTTTTCCATTTCCATTTCTAGTTTTTCGAGTCCTTTCTGTATTTTTTTTTTTTTCAAACTCAGGATCATAAGGCACAAGTCTTGCAGATCCATTGTTTTGCATACATAAAACAACAAACAATACATTAACAATTAAATAAATAATAGATGAAATATATTCAACTCAACAAAACATTTTTAGGAACATCATATTTTTCACACAAACAAATTTTTTCTTTTTTTACAACACTTTTTCATATAACAAAACACTTTTCACACTAAAATAGTTTTTACGACACTACAGTTTTCCAAGTCTAAACCTAATTATTTCAACTAAAATTCTCCTAAAGTTCTTACCGAAGGTTCCCCGGTAACGGTGCCAAAAACTTGACCCGACCTGCAATAACGCAGTAATTTTTTGCTTCCAAAAGATGGCCAAAAACTTGACCCAATTTATAAATAGTGGCTAGTGTATAAAATTAGAATGTTGTAAAATTTTAGAAAATATTTTACACACTATGGGTGCTACGCAAGTATACATATCATTTCAAGTAATATTGGGTTTTCTTTTATAACCCCAGTATCGATCCTACAGAGAAGCGAGGTAAGAAATCCTTTAGGCTAATTCTAGTCTATTTTTATAAGGCCTATATTCGGAATGTCGATTAAAATGGGTTTTCTAATAACTAATCCTAAATAAATTTCTTAAATAAATAGATATCTTATGGATAAATTGGTTGGGAGAATTTTGAGATATTAAAAACTACCTTTCTTTTGCAATTACATAGATAATGTGTAGGAAAGAGATGCTTAGAATTTTATGTAGTAGTGCCAAATAGTAGCATTCATATTCTTTAACCTTTGGTCCAGGTGTAAAGAACATTGGCTAATCTATAGATCGGTTCAGGATGTTTTATTAGTAGAATGGGTTAATCCAGGCTTACACTACTAGATGTCCAAGGGTGGCTATGGTCGGCCCTACCAGTGACCCGTTCCCTTTCTATAGATCAAATCATTAGAATTTAGTCTGTCACTCTAAAAATTAATCAATTTTATGCCCAATAGACAATATCTCCTTATTTATTTGCTCTTCACCTTGAATAACCCGCATATAGCCTTCAATTACCCAATGATTCATGTGATATCTACTAGTTATGAACTCATCTCTGGATAGGTCTTATAATTCTTCAACAGGTTTTAACAATACAAGTGATCAATTTGTAAAGTAAATGAAGATCCGGTATGAATATCATCACTATACTATAATAAGAGAATATCTAAGCAAATCTTAATTCCTAAACATGCATCTATTTCATTACAAAATAAAAGTAAATGAAAATAATGACATAAGAAGTAAAAGAATTGATGGAATTATGTAATAAATTAAGTGCCAACAAGGAACTTATTTCATTAGTATTATATTATATTTATGCAACTATCTGTCACCTAGAAGCATCTAATAGATAATTCTATCATAAAAATAATTTTCCTACACATGCCACTACTTCATTTAAGAGAAAGAGTAAAGAAAATCACTTATGAAGCATGGATAAATCACGACAGAAAACTCAATTTAAAACAAAGAAAATCCACTAGAAAGTGTTTACAACAATTACAAGAGAATGAAGAACACAGTACTTAGCTTTTTCCCTCTGAAGGAAAGAAGAAGATCTCTCCACCAAAGTCTCCCACCGATCCATGCACCGCTCGTACATCCCTTACATAAATATCTTAAAATCCTCACCAATCTCTCCATAAGATGTAGAAATCTACATCTTCATAACTCTAAAATGACTAAGGAAGAAGAAAGAGAGAGAGAGAGAGAGAGAGAGAGAGCGTGAGAGAGAGCGAGAGAGAGAGAGAGAGAGAGAGAGCGCCCTTTGCTGTAGAATTGGTCCCTATTTATAGCTTTTTGAAAATGACCAAGGGTTGCTTAAGGCACCTCTTCAAAATTCATCCACATTCATTGAATCTTCTAGAAACCGACTCTGGAGCCTAGGCGCCAGACTCCTGTGACCAAGTCTTCGCACCCATTCACTTTGGGTCGCACCTCTTCACGATTAAAACTGTTCTAATGTGTCCAGATACATTGTATCACATGTCCTATATATTAGGAGTAACTTTTAGTCTTCTAGAAGGTCAAGAAACTACTTAACACCGTCATAATAACTCCTAAAGTTGTCAAAAATCCGTCCAATAACCGTTTTTGGATGATTCTGGCGCCTAGGCCTTGATTCTGGCGCCTAGGCACCACCCTATATGCAGCTCTACTGTTTTGCTCCGTTTGGCTCCGTTTCAACTCCGTTTCGCCCCATTTTAGTTGTGTTGCATTCCTAACATCTTCACCTACAAGATAGACATAAAAATAACCTTTATCAAAAGTATAATGTCATCAAAAAACATGTGAGAAATATAAAAGATATTAAGCATAGAAAGACATATTGATATGTGCTAAGTCAGAATTTTCTTCCTTGCTCATTTTGACTCAAAATTGAATAGTTTTTGTTTTATTTTCTCTAAAATCATATTTTTATACTTGAAGACAAAAATATGCAAAATTCCTTCCTTTAAAGTGTAATATCTTTAAAAATGTGCATAAAGTTAGCATGAAATCTACACTAAAAATAGGTAATTTTTAAAGTGGATCACTTGAACCCAAATCACATGAAGCTTTTCCATAGAATCTGTCTCTGATTACACATGGAATTGTGAAACTACCAGGATCTCTAAGCTTTTCAGGAGGCTTTTTCTGAATTATTGCACTGCACTGCTCATTAAGTGTAACTGTCTCGTTATCTTCAAACTTCCTTTCCTTGTTAAGAATATCCTTCATAAATTTCACATAGCTTGGCATTTGTTCTAAGGCTTCAACAAATGGAACATTAATAGTAAGCTTCTTAAATATCCCCAAGAATTTTGAAATTTGCTTATCCAACTTTTGTTGATGAAGTCTCTAAGAAAATGGAGGTGGTGGTTTTTCTAAATCAACCTTAGGTGGAGAAACAAGTCTTTCCAAATCTTTCGGAGCGTCCTCTTTTGGTTCTTCAATCTCTTCTTTCTCTACTTCAGTTTATTTTTGAACTCTATCTTCCAATTCTCTTCCACTTCTCAGTTGAATTGCTTTTACTTATTCTTTATTCTTTTCTCTTGGATTTACTTCAGTATTACTTAGGAGCATTACTTGCGACCTATTACTTAAGGCATTTGCAATTTATCCCAATTGATTCTCAATATTTCTAATGAATGCTCCTTGAATTTGTAATTGATTTCCCATATTTGACACCACTTCTTCAATAGACAACTTCTTCTCCTTTAATTGTAAAGCATTATTATAATCTGAATGATAAGTTAATCTATTATAATTATTATTATTTCCTTGGTTGTTCCAATTCCCCAATGGGTTTACTTGGTGGTTCCCCCATTGTTGATTAACACCACCCTGATTATTAGTATTCCAGCTAAAATTTGGATGATTCTTCCAACCTGTGTTATAATAATTGGAATATGGGTTGTTAGGCTTACTTATGACATTCAAAGTTTCTGGTGAAGAATAAGAATCAATCATTTAGCATAATGAATTTTCTTCAATCAAGGAATGTGGCTGAGAAAAATTCATCCCAAATTGGTCTATCTTCCTTGAAACAACAGCAACTTGATTTGCTAACATTGTAAAAGCATCATTTTCAAAAACACTGGCTACCTTTTTAGTATTTAACCTTTCAGAAGGCCATTGAAAATTATTAGTAGTCATTTCTTCAATTAAAGCATAAGCATCAGAAAATGGTTTAGACACTAATAATCCGCCAGCAGCAGCATCGATGATCGATCTAAGAGATCTAACTAATCTATTATAAAAAGTTCGAATTATTAACCAATCTGGTATCGAATGATGTGGACATTTCCTGAGGAGATCTTTAAATCTTTCCCATGCTTCATATATTGATTCCCCTTCAAACTGACAAAAAGATGTAATATCATTTCTCAACTTAGCAGTTTTAGATGGTGGAAAATATTTAGCAAGGAATTGTTGTGACAGTTCACCCCAAGTTCTAATTGATCCATGTGCTAACGAATGTAACCATATTTTAGCTTTATCCCTCAGTGAGAAAGGAAAAAGTCTAAGTCTAATAGCATCATCCGAAACACCATCATATTTAAAAGTAGCACACAACTCTAGAAAATTAGCAAAATGCAAATTAGGATCTTCAGTTGTTGCTCCCCCAAACAGATTATTAGACACCATTAGGATAATAGCAAGTTTAAGCTCAAAAGAATTAGCAGCTACAACAGAGTTTTGAATACTACAACGAAGTTCATCCACTATAGGGTTAACATAATCTCTTAAAGGTCTTAATTCTTGATGGATGCCAACATTTTGATCTTGATGATTTGCCATTTCTTAAATATTTCTATCGTTTTCTATATTTTTAATTTTTTTAATTTTTCTGATAGTTCTTTCTAATTCAGAATCGTAAGGCACAAGTACCTCAGAACCTGAAGTACGCATACAATAATAAAACAAAACAAAACAAAATAAACTAACAAAAACAAAGAAAAGTAAAAATTTAAAATTTCTTAATTTTCTTTAAAATGTAATTTTAATTAATTTCTTTCCCTGGCAACGGCGCCAAAAACTTGACTCCACGCCGGTAAATATATGTGCGCCAAAAACTTGGTCGGCCGTTAAATATATGTGTTGATGATTTATATATATAAATTATGATTGTATGATATGGGATACTACTCAAGTATGCGTATCATTTATCAAGTAATATAGGACTTTCTGATTAAGCCCCGAGATATCGAACCCACAGGGAAAGTGATAAATCTTTAAAGAAATAAGAAAATTATCTTTTTACTTTTTTTAATTAGCTTTTGAAAGTATGTTTTGATTTTGAAAAGTTTGATAGTTGATTTTACTATTTAAATTTTCTTATAAAAGTCAGACAAGAAATTAAAATGATAATAACTGTAAACACGGTATGAAAAACACTATTGACTAGAATTTCTTTTTCTTTCCTTTATAAAGTAGTAATAATTATGAAAACATTGTTACGGAAGTATTTAAATTTGTTGTGAAAAATAGAAGCAAATATATTCTTTACCCTTACTTGGTTCTATAAAGAACATTGGTTAATTTGAAATTTTATCATTTTGAACATGGTTAGGCAGGGAAGATACCAGCTCTCACTCTAGAGTTCCCTCATTTCCCTCCACCTGGGGGCTAACTTCTCATAACAAAATTTAAAACTTCAAACCAAATTAGGGGCTTTTAGCCTTGTCACACTAAAAATCCTCTAATTTTACTCCCCTTTTAAAACATCTTCTAATATATTCCATTCAATTATATGAACTACAATTTTCACCCATATAATTGCATGTGATTCTTTCTAAGTTTTATGAGACAATACCGCATTGGATCTTACATAATCTCACCACAAATTTTACATCTTAACAGGCCAAATTAAGAAGTAAACAAAGTTTATAGAATCAATTTTTACAACTTCTTCCAACTTTAAACACATATACTTTCCACAAAAATTCTTCATGAATTAATTTTTCATTTAAGAGAGAAAAAGATAAAGTAAACTACTCAGAATGCATTGAGAAAATACAAAAAAACATTGATTTGAAATTAAAAACCATAAGAAAAATAACAAACAAAACAAGTATTAATTAAAAACTAAATGTAAGAACAAAAGTAAACACTTATCTGAAAATCCTCTCCATAAGGCTCAAGAAGTTCCTCTGAAACTTTGACTCTTCACTAAACTACTCCTCAGAGCAAGTCTCCCAACTCCGATGACTCAGAATACAGACTTCAGACTTCAATAAAAACTAAACTAAAGGAAAGAAAAGAAGTGGAAAGAAGAAGGATTCAATCCAACCCTTTTCTCTTTTCTACTCTCTACTCCTACTCCTAATTAAAACTAAAACAAAAACACTGTAAAAACTCTCTTCAAAATGCAATGTAAGAGCCCTACAAACTGCAAGGGAAGAGCCCCTCAAAATGTAAGGGAAGAGCCCTTTAATTTTTTTGAAGACTCTCTTTTTATATTAAATCAAAAGGTGCCTTGGTGTCTCTTCAAAATGTGTCCAGATTCAATGTATCCACCAATGATTGCACCCTTTCATTCAAACTTGCCGCCCAAATGAAGTTATGGTACTTACCACCAAGAGTTGCATCCCATCTCCTTTGAAAATGGCGCCAAGTTTAAATTAAACTCGATTTTTAACTGTGGTGGCTAAGCGCCGGCCCAACGGCGCTTAGCCGCCAGTGCCCAATTTTTTATTTTTCATTTTTTTGCTCCAAATTTGATTCAATTTTGCTCCTTTCATCATAATCACTCATTTTCATCATACCTGCAAGAAAAACACAAAAATACCTTCCATTAAGGTGCAATATCATCAAAAATAGGTATAAAAATGTGCATAAAAAGTACTATATATTTTAGGTGTATGATATGTTGAGTTAATTTTAGAAAACTATATTTTTTATTTTATAAAAGTTGCGAAAAACCTAAGTAAAAGTTTTTAATAATGAAAGTTAATTCTAGAATTAAGTTATTTAGTATGAAAGGTTTAGAATTATGCTTTTGCTATTTAAATTAAAGAAAAATGTACTTTTAGAAATATTAAGGATCTTAGATTTATACTTGAAAAGAAAGAATTGAGACTTTATAAAAAATCTTCAAAGCTAATACACATTTGTTAAAGTAAGAAATGTGAGATATTTTTAACTTTAAGAGGAGGATAGTGGAGTTAAAAATCATTAAAGGCTATCCAGATATAGTAATCCTCATATGATATACACACACGCACACACACACACACACAATCACACACACACACACACACACACACACACACACACATATAAGAAATAGAAGAAAAAAAAGAAAGGATTGAAAATTATCATAAAAGAAATAGAGAAAAAGAAAAACTAAAAGAGAAAATATGTAAGGAAAAGCTCGAGGAGATGTCTAACAAAAATTAGCTCTACTTGAATAATCTTAAGGAAAGAAACTTAGTTAAATTTCCAACTTGACTTAGAAGTATTAGCACATTTACTAATAAGTTCTCATGAAATTATTTTTGTGGTAATTCTTCTAAGTATCTTAAGTATGACAAATTGCAGTTATTTTTAAAATAAAAAGAAAATTACATCTTTTAAACTTGACTGCTAAATATTCTTGTATTTTAGCTTTTAACTTGATTTATTAAAAATTTTTATGAAAGTTTTACAATAACATTTATAAAGCAAAAATTATAGATTCCTTAAGTTAAATTTGCTACCACAAGTTATAAAATTTTATATAGTATAAAGAGTTACTTCAGGACAAGTAACATTTATGTTTGATGGAATTGTTCCACCTAAATATAACCAATTTTTAGTGCATGTTTTATAAGCATTTTTATATATTTTTGATGATATTGCACTTTAAAGGAAGGTGTTTTACATGTTTTGGTTTCAGGTACTTAGAATAGACATTTAGTGAAATTGTGGGAAAAATGAAGCTAATTTGGGCAAACAATGGTGGCGCTATAGCGGCACCACTGGCTCCAATAGTGCTAGTCTCCAGTTAGAGTGGCGTTATAGTACCACAGATTGGTGTTATAGTGCTAGAAACTACCTTTCAAGAAGATCCATTAACTTTGGCCAAATTTTGGAGGGGTGATTGAAGCAAACCATGGTTATTTTTTGTTTTTGATTAAATGAGAAGAATTTGGCTAAATTTAGAGATATTTTGGAGCCTCAAAACTTCAATTGTGAGTCAATACTAAATTATGGATTTCATGTTTTGTATTTAAGTGTAAGTGTGAGTGTGTTTTAGTTTGTAAAAGTTTGGAGATTGTTTAAAGGAAACTTCAGAAGTTTACTTGGGGAGAAGACACAAGGTACTTTGTATTTGTGTTTAAGTTTTTGTTGTAAAAATTGGATTTCAATGCAAATGTTTTGTTTTTGTTTAATCTCCATGACTTCTGAGTAGTTCTCTTTCTTTCTCCTTTCACATGGGAATTAATCTTATGGGATGAGAATGATTTAAAGACTTCTTTTTACTCTTAAAATTGTGATGGTATTTTCACCGAATCTTCATTTACTTTACAAACTGTCCACTTATGAGGTTAAAATCATGGAAATTGGTTGAGAAAAATTCATTCCAAATTGGTCTATCTTCCTTTAAATTGTAGCAACTTGATTCGCTAGTATCGCAAAAGCATCATTTTCATGAATGTTGGCTATCTTTTTAGGATTTAACCTTTCAAAAGGTCATTGAAAATTATTAGTAGCCATTTCTTCAATTAAAGTATAAGCATCAAAAAACTATTTAGACATCAATGAACCACTAGCAGCAGCATCGATAATGGATCAAAGAGATCCAATCAATCCGTTGTAAAAGGTTTGAATTATTAAATAATATGGTAATGAATGATGTGGACACTTTCTTAGGAGATCTTTAAAACGGTCTCATGCTTCATAAATAGATTGCCCTTCAAACTGACAAAAAGATGTAATGACATTTCTAAGCTTTGCAATCTTTGATGATGGAAAATATTTAGCAAGGAATTTATGTGCTAAATCACCCCAAGTTTTGATAGATCCAGGTGCTAACAAATTTAACCATATCTTAGTCTTATCCCTTAGTGAGAAAAGAAAAAGTCTAAGTTTAATAGCATCATCTGAAATACCATCGTATTTAAAAGTAGCACACAATTCTAGAAAATTGGCAAGATGTAAATTAGGATCTTCAGTTGGTGCTCCCCCAAACTAATTATTTGATACCATCAGGTTTAAGTTCAAATGAATTAGCCACTATAGTAGGGTTTTGTATACTAGCATGAAGTTCATCTACTGTAGGGTTAGCATAATCTCTTAAAGGTTTGAATTCTTGATGGATTTCAACATTTTGATTCGCCATTTCTTGAATATTTTTATTTTTTTTTTGTATTTTAATTTTTTTGATTTTTCTTATAGTTATTTCTAATTCAGAATCATAAGGCACAAGTCCTTCAAAACCTGAACTACTCATACACAACGAAATAGAACAAAATAAAACACACTAACAAACACAAAAAAGTTTTTCTTACATTTTCTTTAAATAATATTTTAATTAATTTCTCCGGCAGTTGCGCCAAAAACTTGATCCCTAAATATTTATGCTTATGGTTTACTCTTTATATTTCTTTTCAATGATAATATATCTTCCCTAGCAACGGCGCCAAAAACATGATCCCCAAAGCAAATAAGAAATCAACTTTAATTATTTATAATATGGGATTCTAAGCAAGTATACGTATCGCTTATCAAGTAATATAAGACTTTCTGATTAAGCCCCAAGATATTGAACCCATAGTAAAATGTCTAAAATTTTAAATAAAGCAGAAAAACAACTTTTTACTTTTTTGAAATGATTTTGTAAAGTCTGTTTTAAGATAGAAAGTTTTAAATTTATTTTTGATATTTTCTTTTAAGAAAATGTAAAGCATGCAACTAAAATTTACAAGACTATAAAACTATATGAAAGCAAATGAGAATGAAATTTATTTTTCCTCTTCCAATGGATCAATAATAATTATGAAATTTCTTTATGGAAGTATCTAAAGATGTTCTGCCAAATAGGAGCAATTATATTATTTACCCTTACTTGGTTCTATAAAGAACATTTGTTAATTTGATGTTTTGAAATCTTGTAGATGGGTTAGGTAGGGAAGATACCAGCTCTCACTCTAGAGTTCCCTCTTCTCCCTCCACCAGAGGCTAACATCTCATAACAAAATTTAAAAATCAAACCAAGTTAGGGGCTTTAGCTTGTCAGACTAAAGTCCTCTAATTTTACTCCCTATTAAATAGCATATCTCTCTATTCATTTGCACTCAAATATATGCACTACAATTCTCACCATATAAATGCATGTCATTAACTCCAATTGCTGATTGAGACAATACCTCATTGGTTCTTACATGTTCTCACAACAAATTTTAAAATCTTAATTGGTCAAATCATGGCGTAAATGAAGCAAGGTAGTGGAATCATCACAACTTCTTCCAACATTAAACATCTATACTTCACACAACTTCCTTCCATAATTTAATTACTTCACCATTTAAAAGGAAAAAGATAAAGAAAACTACTCATAACTCATGGAGAAAACACACGCACAATTTAATTTGAAAGAAGAAAACATAGTGAAAACACAACAAGTCTTACTTAAAAACCAAATATAAAAACAAAAATAAAAACTTATCAGAAAATCCTCTCCACAAGACTCTTGAAGTTCCTCTGAAACTTTTATTTTCACTAGATAACTCCTTAGAGGTTGGCGCCCAACTCTAAGGATTGACTCTCCTAATTTCTAATACAAACTATAATAAAGTAAAGTGGAAAAGTAAAGAAAATATGGCGAGAAGAAGGCTCTCTTTCTTCCTCTTTCCCTTCAACCACTTCAAGCTTTTCTCCAACTTCTCCCACCAAAATTTTCTTTCAAAACTCTTCTCTTTTTCTGATCTTTAAGCTTTAATTTTATTAATTCTCTAAAAGGTGTTTTGGTGCCTTTTCAAATTATGTCCAGATTCAATAAATCTACCAGGAGATGCATCCATCCATTCAAATTTTAAATGAATTTTGGCGCCAATGAGAAGTTAGTGAAGTTTAAACCAAAGGGTGCTTCAAAAACTCCTTCAAATTTGTGCCAAAATTAGTTTAAATTTGTCACTTTAACTGTGGCGCCTATGTGCCAGCCATCAGGGCTTAGGCACCAAAGGCTAATTTTGCACACCTTTCAATTTTTGCTCCAAATTTGATCCTTTTTTTGCTCCTTTCATCATAATCACTCATTTTAATCATACATGTAAGGAAAACATGAAAATATCTTCCATAAAAGTGCAATATCATCAAAAATATGTATAAATATGTGCTTAAAAACACTATATATTATAGGTGTATCAGCGGTCAAATTAGGAAGCCACCCAGTTGGCCAAGGATAAGGTGAAGGCCAATGTTAAAGTGGATGAAATCCAACTGAGAGTGGCGGCGGTGGAAGAAAGACTCGCTACAGCAGTGGATAAAAAATTGGCTCAGCGGGTGAGGGGTTCCTCCTTAACAATTATGTTATCATGATCGTGATTCAAAGGGTCTCAACTCGGGTGGTGACCTTTACTACCATGAAAAGTAAGGTTCTTGCTAGTTATAGTACTTATATTATAGATGCAGTACCTTTTTGTTGTCGAGTTGTTGAGGGCTCATCTGAGTTATCCAGGAAATGTTTTGACATGAAAGGCTTTATAGAAGGGTGAGGAGCAAGATGCCTCCCCCTATTTGAGAAGCCTTTTGTCTCAATATTCTCACTAGTATTAAGACCAACTTACCAGTGATTCCTAAGGAAACTGGGTTCTAGAGTGATCCTGGGGGAGAGCATCTGAAACTCAGCATCGTGAAGGTAAAGAACCAGCCACTGAATCCCTGCTGCCTCCTTTGTCACTGAAAGAAAGGAGGGACTTTCCTTTGGGTTGGAGGCCATCTCTAGTCCCCAGGGCAAACATTTGGAATTTCCCCTATGGTCGGTTTACCACTATTGACTAATCGATTTCTTGATCCTCCAACTTCTCATCTGTTGAAATATACCCTTACATGCTCTTAGAGGCCATCTAGTAACCAGCATTTGCGAAGTATCTAATGGAGTTGGAGTGATCTAAGCTATTTAAGAGGGCAGCTCAATGCCATTTAAAATTTGGAGGCCTCCCATCTTCAATCAATGGCCTTAGACCTCCATGAGACTAAGCGGGGTGTTGGTATGAAGAGGGTCAAGGTCTTGGTTCAGCTAGCTAAACAGGCAAAGAGATAAGCTGAGTAAGTGAGAAGAAGCTTGCTGCAACAACTCAAGAACTTTCATCAGTATCTGAGTTAGTTTCATTCACCTTCAAAGAAAATCACAATCTAAAATAATGAATGAAGACCATGCGGACCAAGAAGGAGTTCTTCTCATCGCTTTCGTCCAACCCTAGAAGTTCAAACTCAATGAATAACTTTGTATTGAGATTTGATGGCAATTAATTAATTTTTCTGATCGGGTTTGCAACTCTATAATCTAGTGTCAAAGGGTCATCCGGGGACGATTTAGATGCATAAAATGAGCGAAGATCTTCCAATCGACTTCCGAAGCTTAAGCTTTTCCTTTAACCATATATATATATATATATATATATATATATATATATATATATATATATATATATTAATGGGGAAATAACATTTTATTGATAATCAAATAGTTATAGTTATATATATATACTGTAAGTATTTTTATAGCCAATGTTTTGTAAACAGAACAATTTGGTCAATGCACATTTCTTTTGTAATGACATGAAGTGATTCAATTTTTTTTGTACCTTATGATTTGTACCTTTGTTTCTTTTTGGTTTGTACTATTGTGGGGGTCTCATTTTCTCTTCAATGAAGATAATCATCCGGACTTTGCAGCGGAGTGATTCACACCATATTATTTGTTGCACCCATTGCAATTAGGCAGGGGAACTACCTTTTTTTGAAATTTTTGGACCATCATGGTGCTATAGCTAGCTGCTTCGGTCGGTTGCTTGCATACTTGGCATCAGTCGTGTGACCTTAGTGCCGCAATTGGACACATTTAATTTTCTGCTTAGTCGGGCAATCTTGGTGTCGTGACTAATCATCTTTTTATTTCAGCTCAGTTGGGTGAACTTGGAATCGTGATTGGTTTTCTTCAGTATTACTTGGTGCTCAGCGGAGCGATCTTGATGCCACTGCAGGCTATCTTCATTCCAGAGGTTGTATTATGTGATCTTGGTACCACAGTCTATCAGTCCTTAATTTGGGCCCAACCTAGTGATCTTGGTACCATGGTCTGCCGGTCTTTGAATTGTGCTTAGCTAGTTAATCTTGGTGCAATGATTGGCAATCTTCATTCCCTGGATCAAACCAGGCGATTATGGTGCCACGGTCTATCGGTCTTCAATTTGTGTTTAGTTAGGCAATCTTGGCATCGCGACTGGCAATCTTCATTCCTTAGGTTGAACTGGGTAATCTTGGCTCCACAACCTGTTAATCTTCAATTTTTGCTAAACTGAGAAATTTTGGCACCACATTTTCTAGTACTCATTCCTCAAGTTGGACTAAAGGATCTTGACACCACAGTCTGTAGTTTTTTGATTTGTGCTCATTCGGGCTATCTGGGCTTCAAAGCTAGCAGTCTTCATTCCCGAGTCAGACAAAGTAATCTTGTCGCCGAGCTCTGCTGGTCTTCAATTTGTGCTTAATAGATGATCTTGGCGCATGGCTAACAGACTTTACTCTCTGATCAGACTGGGCGATCTTGGTGTCATGGTCTACCAGTCTTCGATTCATGCTCAGTAGGGAAATTTTGGCACTCCAAGGTTGGAAGTCTTCATTCCCCAAGTCAGACTAGACAATTTTTGCATCGCAGTCTGTCGCTCTTTCATTTTTGCTCAGTAGAGCGATCTTAGCACCATGGCTGACAATATTCATTCCTCAAGTCGGATAAGACAATTTTGTTATCGCGATTTATCGGTCTTCAATTCATGCTTAGTCGGTCGACCTTGGCGCAACAACTAGTAATCTTCATTCCCTGAATTAGACTAGGCAATATTGACGTTGTGCTCTACCGATAATTGATTTGTACTCAGTCAGGTGATCTTAGTATCTTAATTGGCAGTCTTCGTTTCGCTGGTTTGACTGGGAGAACTTGGAATCATGATCTATCGGTCTTTTATTTAATGCTCAACTGGGCAATCTTCTTCATTCCACTGGTCAGACAGAGCAATCTTGGTACCGTGGTCTATTGGTCTTCGATTTGATCTCAGCTGATCAATCCTAGCACCATAACTATAAGTCTTCATTCCTCAAATCAGACTGGGCGATCTTAGCATTGTAGTCTAACAGTCTTTGATTTTTATTCAGTTGGGCGACCTCATCTCCATGGTTGACAGTCTTCTTTCCTCGGGTCGAACCGGGTGATCTGGAGTTCTGGTCTTTCAGTCTTTGATTCATGCTTATCTAGTTGACCTTGGTGCCATGACTGAGAGTCTTCATTCCTTGAGTCAAACTAGGTGATCTTATTGTTGCGGTCTGCTGTTCTTCGATTTATGCTCGGTTGTTAGCAGTCTTCATTTCTTGGGTCAAACCTTGCGATCTTGATGCAACGGTCTAGTTTTTTATTTATGTACAGCTGGGTGATCTTGGCGGAACTGTTGACAGTCTTTATTCATTGGTTCATTCTGGGTAATCTTGGCATCGTGGTCTGTTAGTGTTCGATTTGTGCTCAGCCAGACAATCTTAGTGCCACAGTTTGTAGTTTTCATTCCTCGGGTTAGACTGGGTGATCTTAGCACTACGGTTTACTAGTCTTTGGTTTGTGTTCAGCTGGGCAATCTTGGCACCACAGCTGGCAGTCTTCATTCCTCTTGTCGAATCAAGCAATCTTGGCGTCGCAATATGTCAGTCTTTGATTTGTGCTCAGTCAGGCGATCTTGGAGCCACAAATGACAGTCATCATTCACCAGGTCAGACCGGGTGATCTTAGCCTCTCGACTGGTCTTCCATTCATGCTCAGCTAGGAGATATTGGTGCCACAAATGATAGTCTTCATTCTCGGGTTAGATTGGGCTATCTTGGAATGATGGTTTGTCGGACTTTGATCGTGCTCAGCCGAGTGATAATGGAGCTACTGCTGGCAGTTGTTATTCCTCGGGGTTGGACCGAGCAATCTTGTTATTGTGGTATGTCGGTCTTCAATTCTTGCTCAACTGGACAATATTGGTAGTACGGCTGGTTATTTCTAGTGTTTTCTCAGACTCCTTTTATTTTCTCTAGTTCCTCAAGTGCTTTTCTAACCTGAATGTTTTAGCTTTTGAGTTAGAGTAGCGTTCATTAATTTCATACACATTTTTGTCAATACACTAAGTAAAAACTTTGAATTTCTATCAAAGTGAGGAAGTACATATTTTTTTTTTAGCTAAGGCTTTTTATGAGAGGGTATAGTATTGGATTCATGAAAGAGAGAAATAAAAGAAAATTTCTTTGGATGAATCAGTTGTGATAACAGGTGGCTTCCTTCACCTCTGCATGGATGCTAGGCTGTGTAACTCACTCGTCTTAATCCTCGTTTAATATCTCATCCGAGGGGTGTTTGTTCCTCCTAAGATTGCTCGGACTATCCCAACGATATGGAAGACTTCTGTTAGGATGGGCCCGAGCGAGGACTCCAGTGTTGGCCCTTTCCCTTATCTTTGACCCAAGTGTCTCTGGGCTACAAACTCTTTCAGCTTTTGCTCCTTGATTAGATCCTTGACAAGATTCTAGAGGAGTCTTCATTAGACTGTGTCGTAGCCATGATCCCGGTGGTACTTGCAATATTTGCTTGCATCTTGGATAAAACCTCCGGCTCTCATCGGTGCGAGTTCTTTGATGTTTTCCTTATCATGGATGCTATCCACGATTTATGCCATTCACAACCTCAAAGGGGTAGCTCGCAAGCCCTCATTATCTCCACATGGTTGTTTATAACGCTGCATCAGCCTCTCGTAGTACTAGGCTAATCACAGGTCTTGATTCCTCGCTTGTCTGTCGTGCTGGTCATATCATCTCTCGAGAGGGTTGGGTGTTCAAAACTGCATCAAAAGAGTGGTATGCATTCATATCTTGGTTTCGACCTGCCCTTGGGGTAGCTCTCTTCTAGGCATGGTGCACCTTTCGGTTCTCATTTGGGAGTACTTTCCTCTGCTGGCATGTGCTTATTGGCCCTTTCCAATAGTTAAGCCAAGTCTTTGGGTTTATTGATGCTGAGGTCATTGGAAATCCTCTTGAACCTTAAGACTTGCTTTAAGGAAAGTACCGGTGCGTCGACTTTGAGATCTTTCACCTCCAACATCTCTCATAGAAGCACACGATGAATCTGCATAGACATTCATGATCACCTTGCTTGAGTTACCACAAGGACTGCATACTTTTGGTGGGTTTCCAGGTGCTGGTGAACTGCGCTAGAAACAATCTCTTGGAATTAGCAAATCTGTTGATGCTTCTGACCTGACCCCCACGCTTAACGCAGTAATGTTTGCTTCCAAAAGATAGCCAAAAAGCTTTGACTCGATTTATAAATAGTGGCTAGTGTATAAAATTAATATTATATAATTTAGTAATATTTTTACACACTAGAGGTACTACGCAAGTATACGTATCGTTTCGAAGTAATATAGGGTTTTTAAACAAAGACCTCGGTATCGATCCCACGGGGAAGATTTATAGAAATAAATTTTCTATAAAGTGAAAGCGAAATAAAATAGTAAAAATATTTTTATTTTGATTATAAATTACTTATTAATTTACTTAGATGCAATTAAAGAAAACAATAATAAGAAAATGATTTTATAGACTCTCATATAAATAAACAACTTTCTTTCCTTCAATTAATCTAAGATTTTTAAGATAATTTAATATTCGTTGGAGAATTTAATTTATGGTATTGTGCCAAATAGAAGCATTCATATTCTTTACCCTTTGATCCAAGTGCGAAAGAACATTGACTAATTTACGAGAATAGGTCCGGATGTATTGTTAGTAGAATGGGTTAATCTAGGCTCACACTTCTAGATGTCCAGGGTGGCTATGGTCGGCCCTACTAGTGACCCTTTCCTAGTCTATAAATCAAATTATAAGAATTTAGTCTGTCACTCTAAAAACTAATCAATTCTAGGCCCTTTCAATATTATCTTCCTATTTATTTGCACTTCACCATGAATAGCCCGCGCATGGCCTACGACTACCCGAGGATTCATGTGACATTTACAAGTTAAGAGTTCTTCTCCTTCAAGGTTTCTAAACTCTTCAACAGGTTTTAACAATTCAAACGGCCAATTTAAAAAGTAAAGTAAGATCAGGTATTAATGTCATCACAATGTTTTGAAAATATTTTGAATTTTAATTCTCCATCGAATCTTTATATTATCTTATCTATCTCTTCATAATTGAAGTAAGAAAGTAACTAACTACTCGGAACACATTGAAAATAAATAACAAAACATGATAATTAAACTTTGAATCGAATGTAAAATATACTTATCTCGAAATATTTCTTCTACGGATCTTCGATTCCTACCGACTCCACGATGTAATGAACTCCGGATGCGATAACTTGAAAATAAACTCACTAAACTAAATAAAAGTGGCCCTAAATTTCTCTCTCTAATTCTCTCTCTAAGGATGAGAGATCCTAAAGTAGATAAGAGAAAGGGGTACAATGGGAGGGGCACGTTTTCCGAAGAATTGGACCTCTTGTTATAGGTTTCGAGAGTTGTCTTGAGGAACCTCTTCAAAACATGTCCACATTCAATGAATCTTCTAGAAGGTCGGTCTGGCGCCTAGGCGCCGGACACCGCATCCAGTTCTTCGTACCTCTTCACTTTGGCTCGCACCTCTTCGCGATTAACACCATTTTGGAGCGTCCAAATGCAATGTATCACATGTCCTATTATCGAGGAACAGCTGCCGACCTCTAGAATGTCCGATAACCGCTCACTCGGTCGAAATAGCCGATCGAAACGTTGTCGAAAGCTTGGCCGGTTCTCGTATCGAGTCTGGCGCGTAGGCGCCAGTTTCTAGCGCCTAGGCGCCAGGCCATATTTTTTTATACTTTTGGTATTTTGCTCCATTTTTGCTCCTTTTTGCTCCTTTTTCCTTCTTAGACCTTTTTACATCACCTATATCCAAAAACACAAAAATATCTTTCATTAAAGCATAATATCCTTAGAAATTAATAAGAATTAAGACATAAAGAAATAGGTATTTTTTTATAGATCAACATCCCCCAAACTTAAATGTTACTTGTCCTCAAGTAACTCTTTTTACTACATAAAATATAACTTTTGGAAATAAAAGATAAATATTTAAGATTCCTTATAATTTTTTATTTTATAAAGTCTTTAGTAAATTATTAACCCAATTTCACTAACTAGGTTTAATTTTAAGAATTTAAAGAATATTTAACTACCAAATCATAAGATTTCAAACTTTTCATTCATTTTGAAAATAATAGAAGTCTATTATATTAAGCTTTCATAGATTATTTACAAGAAAAAGATCTTCTTGAAAAATCTTTTCTAAATAAATATTTATGCATAAAAATTAAGTAAAGTATGTAATTAGTTTTCTTCCTATAAGATAATTCAAGTGAAGCCAATTTTTGATTAGGCATTTCCTCAAGCTTCTCCTCTCTATCTCTTTCTTTTTTTTTCTTCTTTTTTTTTATTTTTTATTTTTTATTTTTTTTTATTTTTTTATATAGAGAGGATTACTATATCTGGATAGTCTGTTAATGGTTTTGAACTTCACTATCCTTAACTTATATTTTCAAAACTTATACATCTCCACTTAATTATTATAGCATAAATAAAAATTCAAAAAAAATTCCAATCTTTTCTTTTTCAAGTGATAATTTTTTATTACTTAATATTTCTAAAATTCTATTATTTTTATCATGAATAGAAAAATTCTTTTTCTCATTCTTCTTTAAGTTAAATAATTCTATTCTTAAAATCAATCAAAGTTAGTAAAATTTTGGTTAATTTCACTAAATTGTTTATAATTTCAAAAATAAAAGTGATCTCAAATAAATTCTTCATTCCTTAAGTTATGTTAAAAAGTTTCTATTTTTAAGAAAGTATTAGCTCTTTAAGGACAAATAAAATTTAATTTTGAATGGATTTTCCCTTCCCCCAAACTTAAGTTTTGGTATACTTATGATAATTTGAAAGTAAGAGAGAAAGAAAATCATAAGTATTTTTAGTAAGTATGTAAAAAAAACAATCTTAAAAAGAAAAATTAACTTCTAAACATGCTTTTATGAATAATTAAGATAAAATTGAAGCATGTATATAGAAAAGTAAGTAGGCTAATTTTATGATGATATTAAATTTGAAACAGAATTAAAACAAAGCAAAATAATTAAGTACTAAACATTAAACTAAAACAACATATAAACTAATTCTAAATTCAGTCTCAACACAACGGAATCCTAATACTAAACGATTAACATACATCAAATACAAAACTAACAAACAATCCAAATAAAACAAACTAACAGAGTAACACATCAAAGAAATCGATAACAACTAATCACTAGTTGTAGCCTCATCATCATCTTCATCACCAAAGGAAAATTCTACGTCCTTAGGATCAACAAATGGTGTGAATCTAGGAAAAGTAGGAAAACTAACATCATGTTCACCCTTCGAAATCGACTAGGGCTTCATCATACTCGGCATCATAATTACTCTTCCTCTGGGTATAATCAGATAAATGATCTAGTTTTATATCAATAGTATCAATCGTGCAGTGAGTTTGAAATAACTCCTGTTGTTGCTCTAAAAACTGATCATGCATTGATTCCTAGAAATCTGATGGTGGCTCAGCAAAAGTAGAGGGTCTAGAAGTAGAATGTCTACCTAAAGTATGTACAGAAGTAGAAGGAGCGGTCGATCTCTTCCCTCGAAGACGATCATAGATACTAATACTCTCCTGCCCAATTGGCTTAGTAGACTTCAGCTTCTCCTCAAAAATATCAACAGTGACTCCATTACTAACACATAATGAATAGATCAAAGATGGAAATCCCAGTCCAACATAAGTGTTGGAGCTCCCAGTAGACTCCACAGAATCATAAATAATGCTCCCGACATCAATAGGCTTCCTCTCCGAATGCGGTAATTTAAGATCGCTCGATCTCTAGATCACTTCACTCAGGTGGTTGGAAGGTAACAATCTTGCAGATATAAAGTAGTTCCATGCTTTAGATACACCATTTAATTCAGAGGATTTGAAGTTTACCCTCTTTCCATTCCTGATCTTCCAAGATCTAGTACCGTTAGTCAGATAAGCAATAATCATGTCCAAATCTCCCTCAGATGGTGATAATCCAGAATAATAGCATTCAATAGTTGGTGGCAGGCCATAGAATATGTTGATTCTTTCTGGAGTAAATCCTACTCCGATTCCTTTAATAAAGACTTCAAAATCCTCGGCATCCAAAAAATTTGCATAAAATTCTCCAACAATCGGGATAACAACAATAGCAGTAAAGTAACAAAATCGTTGCCAGTTGTGCGCAACGATAGTGTTTTCGATTATCTCCCCAGGATGATAAAAACTTCGTTGCGAGATGAACTTTCTTGACGACGCAAGTTCGTGGAAGCGAAAATACGCAGCCGCAGTTGGAAATTTGCTGCTATCAAAATTTTCTCGTCCTTTCCTACGCTTAGATTTTGGAGCCATCTAAACGTGAAAGAAAACAAGAACTAATTTAGGAATCAAAGATTTAAACTCTTTTTAAGTTTATAAAACTTAAAATAAGTTTAAAAATCCAAAGAAATAACTAAAAATTGAATATTTTTTCAAATTTTCGGTTCTTAGCAAAACTTAGGGAAATCTATGGTGAAAATCGAAAATAAATGGTTTAAAGTGTAGATCTTACCTTGAGACGAAGAAATCGAGTGTTTTCGCGCTCAAATCCTTGATGTCTTGACCTCAAAATGGATTTAGAGGATGTATTTTCGCAAAAATGGGAAAGAAGATGAAGCTTAGACGTCAAAAATGGCTTTTGAGGGTTTAAATGGTAATTTTCGGGTACAGACCGAACTGGCTCTTAGGCGCCGAATTCTGGCGCCTAGGCGCCAGACTTGCCTTTCACAAAAAAATTTTTTAAAATTTATTTTTCCACCAAAATTCATAAATTCAACTTCCAATGACTCATATCAGAGTAGAGCTTCAGTTTCTAACTTCCACAACATTTTTTTCAAAATTTTATAAAAATTAAATATTGAATCCACCAATCAAACATAAGGTTTTCAATCAAACTCACTAATTTCCATTTAAAATCTTCAATTTTGACTCAATACATTCCAGATAAGTACTACATTTGATTCAAGTTCCTAATACACACTCAAACATAACAATTTCAAAGCAAATACAACATAGATTGAACATGAAAGCAAATACATAAACAAACACAATCGATTCTCTAAATCGATACAACGCCTCAACAAACCATAATAACTATCTCTTTACCAGAATATTCTCATCTTCACAAGGGAAATTGTGTATTCCACTTGGAAAGAATACTAACGCTCTCGAGAAATCAGTAGCTGTCTTTTCATCAATCCACTTGTTCTTCGCATTCATTTCAACTTGAGCATCTTGATAAGCCGCAATATGATCAAATTGAAGTTTCATTTGCCATTCTAGATGTTCAACTTGATGAAACATCTCATGAAGGCGATCTCCAATCCTTTTAAAATCTTCTTCAAACTTATCTAAACGACTAGAAATTTTCTCTAAACTTACAGTGATGAAACCATTGAAGTAGGGTTGAGGATCCCTTGAAACCTTGTCCCTAGCCTCTTCTCCATGATTTCCCCTTTCCATTTCTTCAAAAATTTCTCAAATCTCTCAAGAATGAAATGTAAGGGACGTAATTTTGATTGTTTGATGGTTAGGGAAGAAGATGGGTTGATTTAAAGGGGAAAATCGTGTGAAAAACTGAAAATTTTTGGTATTTGCACGACCCAGTAACCGTGGCGCTTAGGCGCCGAACCTGGCACCTAGGCGCTGGACCTATTGATACATAGTTGATTCTTGCACTTAGGCGCCGAATTCTGGCGCCTAGGCGCCGAAACTATGTTCAACTCTGTTTCGCCTAATCGTCAAATTTTCAAAATTTCATTCTCCAAGATAGGTAAATTATACTTGGTAAGAGTAATTTAGACTCGATAACATAAATTATAAGCAATCATAATGAAGGTTAACTTGATCTCCTTTTTACTCATATTTAAAATAGAGTGATCCTTTTTTTAAATCTTACATACTTCAAAATCATTTTCCGCCAAAGTCAACCAAGACTTATGAGCATCAAATTTTTCTAAAGTAATATAAAATAAATCAAGATCGAGGCATAACCTTACTTTAAAACACAAAAATACAAGATAATTATGGGTTGCCTCCCACAAAGCGCTTGGTTTAACGTCGTCAGCCCGACTTAAGTAAATCTTTAATCAGGTTGACTCAATTCATAAGCCTCTTTATAAATCTTCTTAATATCTCCCAAATAAGGCTTTAATCTTAATCCATTTACTTTAAAAAAATTTCCAATTTTGGGATCTTTAATATCCACAGCTCCATAATGGTATACTTTCTCAACAAAATAAGGTTCAATGAATTTAGATCTTAATTTTCCAGGAAAAAGTCTTAAACGAGAATTAAACAGTCAAACTTTTTGTTCAGGCTCAAAAATATTTCCTGAAATTTTCTTATCATGCAACATCTTCATTTTCTCTTTATAAATTCTCGCATTTTCATACGATTCGTTTCTAATTTCTTCCATCTCATTTAGTTGCAATAATTGTTTTTCTCCTGTTTTATTCAAATTAAAATTAAACTCCTTTATCGCCCAATAAGCTTTATGTTCGAGTTATACGGGTAAGTGACAATGTTTACCATAAATTAACCGGTAAGGTGACATTCCGATTGGTGTCTTATAAGCTGTTCTATAAGACCATAATGCAGAATCAAGTCTATCAACCCAATCAGTTCTTTTAGGATTAACAGTTTTTTCTAAAATTCTTTTAATTTCTCTGTTTGATACTTCGACCATTCCACTAGTTTGAGGGTGATAAGCAGTGCAATTCTATGTTTGATTCCAAATTTTTGTAGTAATGATTGAATTCTTATATTCCTGAAATAACTTCCACCATCAGTGATAATTACCTTAGGCATTCCAAATCTTGAAAATATCATTTTCTTTAAAAATTTTGAAACACTTTTGGAATCACAGTTTGGTAAAGAAACGACTTCGATCCACTTTGAAACATAATCAGTTGCTAATAAAATATAAATTTTTTCGGATGGTGGAACAAATGGTCCCATAAAGTCTAATCCCCATATATCAAAAATTTCAACTTCCAATATGTAGTTTAACGGCATTTCATCTTTCCTAGATATATTTCCCATCCTTTAAGATCGATCACATGTTTTCACATATTGTCTCACATCTTTAAATAAGGTAGGCCAATAAAATCCAGAATTTTAAATTTTAAATGCAGTTTTATCTATGCCAAAGTGTCCTCCAAAATCAAAATAATCATGACATTTTTAAATAATAGCTAAAGTTTCCTCATAAGGTACACATCTTCGAATCATAGAATCTTTACCAATTTTAAATAAATGAGGTTCTTCTCAAATATAAGATTTAGCGTCATATTTAAATTTCTTAATAAATTTGTTATCCAAGTCATAAGGTAAAATATTGCTAACTAAATAATTAACAATATCAGCATACCACGGTGTTTTGTATCTTTGAATAACATATAAAGATTCATCAGGGAATTTCTCATTTATATCTTCTTATGAAATAATATCATTTTTAATTCTAGACAAATGATTATCAATTTGGTTTTCAGTTCCTTTTCTATCTACTATTTGAAAATCAAATTCTTGTAGAAGTAAAACCCATCTTATAAGTCTAGGTTTAGAATCCTTCTTAGATATTAGATATTTAATAGCGAGAATGATCGGTATGAACTATGCATTTAGTATCAAGAAGATAAGGTCTAAATTTATCAAAGGCATATACTATAGCTAGAAGCTCTTTCTCGGTGGTAGTGTAATTTCTTTGTGTTTCGGTGAGAGTTTTACTAGCATAATATACAACTTTGAAAACTTTCTCATATTTTTGTCCTAATACGGCTCCAATTGCAAAATCACTTGCATCACACATTAATTAAAAATATTTATTCCAGATCGAGTGCAACAATGATAGGTGCGGTTATTAATTTTTCTTTTAGAATATTAAAAGCATTAATACATTCTTTATTAAATTCAAATTGTGCATCTTTTTCTAATAAATGACAAAGAGGTTTAGCAATTTTAGAAAAATCCTTTATATATCTTCTATAAAATCCGAGCATGACCTAGAAAACTTCTCACATCGATAATGATAGTAGGTGGTTGCAATTCAAGCAATAATTTTCACTTTTGCTTGATCTACTTCCATCTCTTTTCGTGATACTTTGTGTCCAAGTACAATGCCTTCGTGAGCATGAATTGACATTTTTCCCGGTTAAGAACTAAATTTGTTTCTTCGCATCTTTTCGGAACTTTGGCTATGTTTTCCAAACAAGATTCGAAGAAGTTCCAAAGGTCGAAAAATCGTCCATGAATATTTCAATTTCTTTATCAAACAAATCACAAAATATTGACATCATACATCTTTGAAAAGTTGCATGTGCATTACATAAACCAAAAGACATTCTTCTAAAAGCAAATGTTCCATAAGGACTTGTAAATGTTGTTTTTTCTTGGTCCTCGGGAGCAATAAGTAATTGATGATAACCAGAATATCCATCCGTAAAACGAAATATGAGTGTCCAGCTAATTTATCGAGCATTTGATCCAAGAAAGGTAAAGGAAAATGATCCTTTCTAGTAGCTTTATTTAATTTCCTATAGTCAATACAAATTCGCCATCCAGTAACATGTCTTGTAGGAATTAGTTCATTTTTATCATTAACAATAACAGTTACACATCCTTTCTTTGGAACACAATGAATAGGACTTACCCATTGACTATCCGAAATAGGATAAATAATACCAGCATCTAACAACTTAATAATTACTTTTTTAACAACCTCTTTCATGATAGGATTTAATCTTCTTTGTGATTCTATAGTAGGTTTAAAATTTTCTTCCATTAAAATTCTATGCATGCAAATGGAAGGGCTTATTCCTTTTATATCGACGATAGTCCGACCAAAAGCTTTCTTATAATTCTTTAACACACCTAGTAATTTTTCTTCTTGATCTTTACTCGGTTCGAAGAAATAATAACGAGTAAAGTTAACGAATTTCCAAGAAAATCATATTTTAAATGGGAAGGTAACATTTTTAATTCCAGTTCAGGTGCTTTTTTAATTGAGGGTAAAAGTATATTATTTTGAGTTATGTCTAAAATTTCCCAATTATCTTTAATAAAATGAGTCTCTTCTTCTACTACTACTTCATCTTCATCAGTTAAAAATTCAAATTTTTCTTCAGAAAGAACTTTACATTTTTCTTGATAATGTTTTTCAATTAAATAATCAATTATATCCATTCGATAACATCTCTTTATCAGGGTACTTCATTGATTTAAGAACATTAAATTTAATTTCTTGATCATTGACTCTCATGGTTAATTTTCCTTTTTGCACATCAATCATAGCTCTTCCGGTAGCTAGAAAAGGTCTTCCTAAAATAATATGTATCTCTTTATCTTCTTTCATATCAAGTACTATGAAATCTACAGGGAAGAAAAATTTATCCATTTTAACAAGGACATCCTCTATAACTCCTTTAGGATAAGTGATAGATCTATCAGCTAACTGAAGAGTTACAGTGGTGGGAGTAATATCTCCTAAATCTAATCTTCGAAAGATAGAAAATGGCATGAGATTAGTACTTGCTCCTAAATCACATAAAGCTTTTCTGCAAAATTTTTCTCCAATAGCACAGGGTATAGTGAAACTTCCAGGATCCTTAAGCTTTTCAGGTAATTTCTTTTGAATTATTGACCTTGCATTCTTCACTTAATGCAACAGTTTCAAAAGCTTCAAATTTTCGTTTTTTGCTTAAAATATCCTTCATAAATTTTGTGTAAGTTGGCATTTGTTCCAAAGCTTCAGCAAAAGGTATGTTAATAGTAAGTTTCTTAAAAATTTCAAAGAACTTAGAAAATTGATGATCAAGTCTCTGCTGTTTAAGTCTTTGAGAAAAAGGTGGTGGTGGTTTTTCAACTTCCACATTAACAGGTATAACAGTCTGATCTTGACTAGGAGAGAGAGTTTCTTTAGGTTTTTCAATCTCTTCAACCTCAATCTCTTTTTCAATTTTATTCTGCAATCTTTCTTTTAATTCCTTTCCACTTCTAATTTGCACAGCTTTAACTTGTTCATGTTCTTTTCCAGTTTCCTTTGGATTGATTTCAACATTACTTGGAAATGTTCCTACAGGTCTGTTATTAATTAAAGTAGCAATTTGCCCCCATTTGATTTTCAATATTACGAATAGCCGTATTTTGATTTTATAATTGATTATTCATTTGCATAATTAATTCTTCTATTGATAACTTTTTCTGTTGATTATTAAATCCAGGAGGTTTATACTTTGAATTAACTTGATTATTCCAATTTCCAGTAGGATGAGATTGATTATTACCCCATTGTTGTTGTGAATTATTCCAGTTAAAATTAGGATGATTTTTCCACCTGGGATTATAATAATTTGAATAAGGATTATTTTTACTTGCAATAGCTTGTAAAGTTTCAATAGTTTGAGAATCTTCAACATTAGAAGAGTTATTATGCAAAATATTAATTGCAAAATTATCTAATTTCTTAGACATTGCTGCAACTTATGAAGCTAAGATAGAAAAGGCTTCATTATCTTGAATACTGGCCATCTTTTTAGGGTTAATCCTTTCGGAAGGCCATTGAAAATTGTTATTAGTCATTTCTTCAATTAAAGTGTAAGCTTCTTCAAATGATTTAGACATTAAAGAACCTCCAGCAGCAGCATCAATAATTGATTTAAAGATCCAGTTAATCCATTATAAAATGTTTTAATAATCAACCAATCAAGTAAAGCATGATGAGGACATTTTCTTAATAGTTCTTTAAATCTTTCCCAAGTTTCATATATTGTCTCCCCGTCAAATTGACTAAACGAAGTAATATCATTTCTTAATTTAGCAGTTTTAGAAGGAGGAAAATATTTAGCGAGGAATTTTTGTGCCATTTCAGCCCATGTTTTAATAGAACCAGTCGCTAATGAGTTAAACCACATCTTTGCTTTATCTCTTAAAGAAAAAGGAAAGAGTCTAAGTCTAATAGCATCATCAGAAATATTGTTATATTTAAAGGTAGCACAAAGTTCTAAAAAACTAACAAGATGTAAATTTGGATCCTCATTTGGTGATCCACCAAATTGATTGTTTTGTACCATTTGAATAATAGACGGTTTAATTTCAAAAGAATTAGCATCTACAGTGGGTATTTGAATAATACTATGAAGTTCATCAACTGTAGGGTTAGCATAGTCCCTTAATGGTTTATAAACATTTTGATCATTAAGTTCAATTGGATTTTGTAAAGTAGCCATTTCTTGAAATTTTTGAATTTGTTTTCCCATTTTAATTTTTCTAATTGTTCTTTCCAATTCAGAATCTAAAGGTATTAATCCATCAGAACAAATCTTCGCATAAAACAAGCAATAAAGTTTAACTATTCTATTTCTTTCTTCCTTTGATTTCTTCCCCGGCAATGGCGCCAAAAACTTGACCCGGCCAGAGCGCGCTTAACGCAGTAATGTTTGCTTCCAAAAGATAGCCAAAAATCTTTGACTCGATTTATAAATAGCGGCTAGTGTATAAAATTAATATTATATAATTTAGTAATATTTTACACACTAGGGGTACTACGCAAGTATACGTATCGTTTCAAATAATATAGGGTTTTTAAACAAAGACCCCAGTATCGATCCCATAGGGAAGATTTATAGAAATAAATTTTCTATAAAGTGAAAGCGAAATAAAATAGTAAAAATATTTTTATTTTGATTATAAATTACTATTAATTTACTAGATGCAATTAAAGAAAACAATAATAAGAAAATGATTTTATAGACTCTATATAAATAAACAACTTTCTTTCCTTCAATTAATCTAAGATTTTTAAGATAATTTAATATTCGTTGAAAAATTTAATTTATGGTATTGTGCCAAATAGAAGCATTCATATTCTTTACCCTTTGATCCAGGTGCAAAGAACATTAACTAATTTACAGAATAGGTCCGGATGTATTGTTAGTAGAATGGGTTAATCTAGGCTCACACTTCTAGATGTCCAAGGGTGGCTATGGTCGGCCCTACTAGTGACCCTTTCCTAGTCTATAAATCAAATTATAAGAATTTAGTCTGTCACTCTAAAAACTTATCAATTTTACGCCCTTTCAATATTATCTTCCTATTTATTTGCACTTCACCATGAATAGCCCGCTCATGGCCTACGACTACCCAAGGATTCATGTGACATTTACAAGTTAAGAGTTCTTCTCCTTCGAGGTTTCTAAACTCTTCAACGGGTTTTAACAATTCAAACGGCCAATTTAAAAAGTAAAGTAAGATCAGGTATTAATGTCATCACAATGTTTTGAAAATATTTTGAATTTTAATTCTCCATCGAATCTTTATATTATCTTATCTATCTCTTCATAATTGAAGTAAGAAAGTAACTAACTACTCAGAATACATTGAAAATAAATAACAAAACATGATAATTAAACTTTGAATCAAATGTAAAAATATACTTATCTCAAATATTTCTTCTACAGATCTTCTGATTCCTACTGACTCCACAGTGTAATGAACTCCAGATGCAATAACTTGAAAATAAACTCACTAAACTAAATAAAAGTGGCCCTAAATTTCTCTCTAATTCTCTCTCTAAGGATGAGAGATCCTAAAGTAGATAAGAGAAAGGGGTACAATGGGAGGGGGCATGTTTTCTGAAGAATTGGACCTCTATTTATAGGTTTCAAGAGTTGCCTTGAGGCACCTCTTCAAAACATGTCCACATTCAATGAATCTTCTAGAAGGTCGGTCTGGCGCCTAGGGGCCGGAATCTGGCGCCTAGGGGCCGGAATCTGGCGCCTAGGGGCCGGAATCTGGCGCCTAGGCGCCGGACACCGCGTCCAGTTCTTCGCACCTCTTCACTTTGGCTCACACCTCTTCGCGATTAAAACCGTTTTGGAGCGTCCAAATGCAATGTATCACATGTCACTATTATCTAGGAACAAGCTGTCGGCCTTCTAGAATGTCCAATAATCGCTCACTCCATCAAAATAACTGATCAAACGTTGTCAAAAACTTGACAGTTTTCGTATTGAGTCTGACGCTTTTCTGGCGCCTAGGCTCCAGGCCATATTTTTTTATACTTTTGGTATTTTGCTCCATTTTTGCTCTTTTTTGCTCATTTTTTCTTCTTAGACCTTTTTACATCACCTACATCCAAAAACACAAAAAATATCTTTCATTAAAGCATAATATCCTTAGAAATTAATAAGAATTAAGACATAAAGAAATAGGTATTTTTTTATAGATCAGCTTCCAACCGAAAGCACATGGAGCCATTTTAAGGGTTACAAACTAAAAGTGATGAAGAACATACAATACTTGAAAGCACCTAAGATTTGGAGCATGCACGTGGTCGACTCAAATGCGGTGATATGGTCGTTGGGGTTCAAACACCATACTTCCAAGGCTAGTAATTTGATTTTTCCAGCCACCCAAATGATTTGGAGGGAGAAGGTGTTCTCTAGCTGGCATGGAGCCTCAATACGCTCCACGTGTTGTCTTTACATCTGTGTGAACTCTGGTACTTCGAGTCTTCAGCCCCCTTAGGACCGTGTTTCGCTACCTACCATTGTGCGCCAGTGCCACATCCTGTGGCTGGTTTTGCTTTTGTGCGGCCCGATTTCCAGCCAAATCTATAAAGTCCCTCAAGACTTTGCAATCTGAACTGACACCTACTCCATAATTTAAGTCCTCATCTCCTGCATTCCTCTCCACATGTGTTCCTCGATATCATCTCGTGGGGGATCCACTTTGGTTGCTCCCTTCTCTCTATGATCGCTATGCTCCACTTCTTGTTGATGGCATGACTCCATGCTCACCGCACCATTTAGGATGTTGAATCCAAATCTATCCTGGAGGTCTGCATAATGAATATAGCATTTGAAGCAAGGGGGTGGGGGAGGGGGAGAGAGGGGAGAGCAATGAACAATAAGTTTGTGTAACCTTTATTTATGAAATGGAAACCTATTTATAAAGATAGGTCAATATACAATTACATATCGTACTCCTAAAATACATAGGTAGAGTGGAGGTATCTTAGTCCATACATAAGCTTTCCTCGTGGGGCTCATAAATGTGGCCAACCGAATGTTACTAGGTCAGATGGCGATAAGGCCAGACGGCTGTGTGGTCGTGTGGCTATAAGTAGGAAGACTTAGTGGCTGAGTAACTGCTAGGTCGGGCGACTACTTGCCAAAAGTCCATATCGACTGCCTTGGAGTTGGAGGACCCTTTTCTCCTCCCCAATCTATCTGAGTTGGAAGGCGACGAGCTCGACCAGATGGATCAAATTAGTTGAATTCTTTAGAGCAGATTATTCCCTTATCCATCTGATGCACACTATTTCCACGGTATAGGGAACATGTAATCTTGGATCATCCTTATTAGGCCCCATGAGAACATGTCACATCTTTCGCCATCTGTGAGATGTCTTTGCAATTCATGTTGACACGTTTTTTAAAATAAATAGTGACCCTAGATAGCAGTTAAGAATCTTCAAAAGTGATTTGATTCTTCCATCAAATAAAGAACATGTATGGGGAGGTTATAGAAGTTGATGTCTAATGTGAAATGATGCTTTCAAACTTCTAAAAAATTTAGTGGAAAATCATATACGAGAGGCTTGCGTGTTTATATTTTATAATTTTGGTTAGTAATTGGCCCTAAAATAAAATACACCAATACTAAAAATAATTAATAAACGTGTCAAAAGTTCAAAAGGAAATGCATGTTTCAAATTTATCTTTAGAATTTTGAATTAGCCATATGGAATTGGGCATAGGACAAGCAACTTCTTCATAAGTTGATTATTAAAATTAATTTTATTTTATTTTGGACAATAACAATCAAAATAAAAAGTTATTAGGTGAAATAATGTTTATTGAAGCTTAATGGACTCTTGACATAATTATAAATGTGGCAAACCATTATCAAAATTTTGTGAATAATGAGACCTAATTATTTCATTAGGTTATCAGAGTAAATTTTAGGTTCGGAGTCCCGTGGGCTCATGGTCCCACCCCTCTAAAAAATTTACCCAATCAATATATTACAATGAGATCATTTACTATGTGGTAAGTGCTAATTGAACTCCAACCACAAATTTAAGTATGCTATTCTAATGAAATAAGTGCTCAATTGGACCAAGTGGCTTCATGACAAGACATGATCCTGATCCCATATTTACAATTTGCGGTAGTAAAATGTAAGTTGCCGTAATCAACATGTAATAATTCACGCCACTAAATGTTATAATTTTAAACCCAATTTTTCAGAAATTACATTTGTGAATTGAAAAGAGTTGTGGTATGTTTGTGTATTCTCTAACTTTCTGTACAAATTAGCGACTCTCCAGTACACGACAGAGGAGAAAAGATTCTGAGCGTGAGCGTATCCTAGGGACGGAGAGATGGCTTTGGAGAAAGCGAAGGAGGTTGTTGCTTCTGATCAGGTCGTCGTCTTCAGGTCGATCTCTTGTGCGATTGTAGACTTCGAGTTTTTCGTTCTTTCATCCATGACTTTCATCGGTTTATTCCCCTTCTAGTAATCTTGATTGATTGTGAATTAGTCATTTCATAATTCATTTCGTTGACCGGTTTTGGATTATGTAAGGCGTTATAAGTTGGATTTGAAGTCCGCAGATGTTTTACTACTGCGCTTGAACCAAATTTGTGCGACGATGATCAAATTAAGCATAGGATAGCTCGTTATTATGTAAACGTAACTCCTAAAATTTGCACTGATGAAATTGAAGTGTACCTTTATTCAGTCGAAATGAAAAGAAGCATGAAAGTGCATAAATTCTTTCAATTGGGCTATCTGTGCATAACCAATTTTTTTTTTCTAGGAGGGAAGTTTTTTGAGTTATATAACATTACTTGTTACGCATTCATTCATAGGTTTTTCTCTTTCTTCCACTAATTTGCACTCTCGATAACTTTTATGTCAATGAATCTAGAAAAGGCTAATCACAGAGTCTAAAGAATTGTAGTTTTTTCATCTTTAGAAAGTTACTCGTATTGTTTTTGTTTTTAAACTACATATTTGATAATTATTTAAATTTTTATCTCAATGATTTGGAGCTTTGCGTTGAAGTGAAAGGAGAATTGTGTTGGGTGCAGAGGCGGACCTATAAGATATTTTTTCTGTGGGGACATTATATGAAACTAACATAATTATCGAAACTCCAATCCTTTCAAAATTTTATTAAAACATACATAAATTCTGGTTTAAACTATTTGTCATTTTTTTTAAGTTAATCATTGCAATATAATTGTCTGATTACATGTGATTCAGCAAAGATAGTGATTAGAAGTTTTCCTTTGTAATTATAGATTTGAAGTGATTTGAAAGACACTTCCCTCTCCCAATGCTGGAGAGGAAAGCAAGAGTGTTTTGTGACAACTTTCTTTTGACAAAATTTCTATGAGACTTACATTGTTTGAAGTTATAGTAAAGTTTTATTGCAAGGAAAAAAAAGAAAAGAAGTGGTCGAAGAGAAGTAAATGGCTTCACCAAAAAGCCGATGCAACGCTGAATTTGTCTTTTGAACAATCATCTTATGGCCTTTTAGAAACTTTGACATCTGAACTTTGATAATCCATTTCTGTTTGCATTTAATCACTGGACTATATGAATATATATAATTGTTAATATTTTAATTCAAATTTCTATATTGGTGGAGCATACCTTGGATGGCAATGAGAAAAATGAGGGTTGCAAAATTGAAAACAAGAAAATTGAGAGATATGGTGATGTTTCAGAGGCATTCCATCCCCTCACATAGTTATTGTCAGTTCTACAAGAAAACCACAAACCTCAGTCTGTTGTAAGAAATTTGCTAAATTGACATTTAAATCTGGCCATATAGTTTGATTACAGCCGATTTGTTTCCTCACCTTGTAGTATGATTTCTACGAATTTTCATTTTAATCAGCTCTGAATCGCTTTGTGTTGAGAATTAACTATTCATTAATAAAGAAATTATGAACTAATTAACAATTTAAGTGAGTTGTGTGTGATATCTTATATCAGATTTAATATGTAAGATTTGATAACAAATGAGATTTTTGGAGAAGGGACAATATTTAGCATGTTTGTTTTTATCATTTCATCTTGAATGGCAACAGTACAAACCCTTCGAAGGTGACTGCAAGAGTAGTGCGGACAGTAAAATAGATAGCAATCATAGCATGTATGCCTTTCCTCTCCTTTTCCATTGAACTAGTTAATTAGAACAACCGTGAGTGATTCAAGCAGTTCTTTTATGACAAACTTAGCATGAGTCAGAAAGACATAAGTCTGAGAAACAACCATTATTTGAACTTTGTTGGATTATAATGTATAACTTTAAAATGTAGGCCCCGTTTGGGATTACTTTTGTTTTCTTAATTTATTTTTATTTTGTTTTATTTATGTTTTTGATTTGAATTAAAGCTTCTTTAGTTGAAGTACTTGTTTTTAAAAACACTTAAAGCATCCATTAGGTGTCTGAGTGTTTTTAAAAACAAGGTTATTTTGTTTTTTTTTTTTAATAATAACATACAAAATTTGAAATAATCAAACATATTTTTAAAAGCTGAAGTATAAATGAAAACAAAACCAAAAAATAAAAGTGATGCAAAACAGACCCATAGGGTTTGAACTCAATTCTCTTCTTTCACAAGAACTTGTGCTGCTTACCTGTTGAAGAGAGAGATTGGGGTACCAAAAAATGATGAGCTTTGGGAGAGTATGACACGTCCAAGTAACAACCAGATCCCAACTCTGTTGAGTTATGATATAATTTTAAAATTTAGGGTTCAATTAGAGGAGGAGCTCGAGGGGGAAATGAGAGGAGATTGCATGACCCAAAGTATCATTTTTTTATAAAAATCCATCTGCTTTTTTGCAACTTAATAGCATCCCTCTTAATAGAAAGTGTGGCTCAATTCACATAATTACCAGAACTTTTAAAAGATTACAAATTGACCGTTGACATTTGAGTTACTGTAAACTGATAATGTAACTAAATATATGGAGTTAATTTAGCTTAGATATCCTTCTTGTGGATTCAACCCCCTTTTTTTTTAACTATTAATTTTTGTAACCTTAGATTCTTAACATGGTATGATATGCATTTTTACTATTGATATTGTCATCTTTTGATTAGACTGCCATGATAGTTTCAGCGCAATGGACATATCCCCTTATGAGAGGAATTTAGGAATCTACTAATTCTCGTTTTACTGAAAATTTTGTCAATTGGTGCTTACCATCAGGTACGTTGATATTAAAATTTGAAAATTGATATGTATTATTGTTCGGTGAGTGGGCTCTAAATAGCATTGAAATTTAACTTAGTACTAGTTGAAATATTTGATTGCATTTCGTTATCTATAATTTGAAGAAATTACTTTCACGGCAGTCAATAAGTATGAATAAAGGATGATGCGGTTATTAACTTGTTATACCCGTAAGTGAACCTGTTCCTTTTGAACCAATTGAAAGCCACCCAACCGGCCTGCCAAAATAGTAGGCGGGCTGGTCTTTTTCCCGCAAGCAGCGGGGCGGCACATTTGTCGCAACGGAAGAAATTAGGGAGGAAGCAGGGTCCACGAGGGCCTTAATCACATACGCAAGGAGGAGAAATTAAAGGAGTTTGGAGGGAAAGTTGCGAAGGAAAGTATGAAATGTTGTGGGAGGATTCTATTAAGGAGAATAACTTAGGTTTATTCTTTTTTATGCATATTTTGTTGGTTGTTGTATTCCTAGTGATGTCTAGGATTGTGGGAGAGATGATCTACCTCTCGAAAAGTAGATCATCATTTTATCTTGCTTGTTTTTATTTATTTTTCATAAGAGTAGCCCTCATTTGAATTGTTTCCATCTATCTGTTGCCGTTTCACTATTGTCCCTTGCTAATTTTGGTTCTGGAGCTTATCAAGTTGGTATCAGGGCTTAGATCTTGGTGGTATGACCGTAAAGAAAGTGGATGTGCTAGAAAGAGAGGTAGGGCAAATTAGATCGGGAATGGAAGAAAGGTTCGCCTCCATGAAGGATAGGTTTTTTTCCATTGAAAGTCGAATGGAGAATGGATTTAGGAGCATAGGAGAAATGCGGGAGATGATGAAAAAGCTCTTGGAGATGCAGTCAACTGTCATGCCGATTGTTCCAATTGCAAATCCTAAGGGTTGATCAGGGAATCCTTGGTCAGGTCAAAAAAGGAAGGAGATCGAATGAGAAGACAACGAGGAAGATATCATCTACCAACAATTGCGTCCCCTTAGGACTCAGAGAGGAGGGGGAGTGGAGAATTCTGATGGGGGTGATGGGCCGAAATTTGTAGGATGAATGGTGTAAGGGGCACGGAGGAGTACGATGGAGGAGGGAATCAGAAGTTGGGTATACCTATGACCGAAGTAGGGTGTTCCAGCCCAGACACATGGGGGGAAAGATCGGAGGAATATGAGGTTGGGGTGGAGATACAAGGGTCAGAAAATTGAAGATGCCAATCGTCAAAGGGGAGGATGTATATGAGTGGGTGTATCGGATGGAGCGATATTTTGCAATCAATGAGTTAACTGGGAAAGAAACTCATGGCTGCGAGGTTATGCTTGGAGGAAAAGACTTAGTGTGGTTTTATTGCATGGAGTCAAGGTATCCGATGCACTTATGGGAGGAGTTTAAGGATTGCTTGTTGGAGCGTATACGATCCATTCAGGAAGGAGGCCTACACGAGTAATTCTATGCTTTGACTTCGGATGCGACGTTATAGAATACCAGGAGAAGTTCGAGCTCTTGTCAGGGAGGTTGAGTGGTATTTCTGCAGCAAGACTGGAAAGAAACTTCTTGAAAGGCCTAAAGCCCAACATACAAGCAACCATTCGACCCTTGAGACTGCGTGGATTGAGGGAAACGATGGAGCTCACCCAGATGATGGAGGATAAGAAGCAGGTGAAAAAGACTAGCAAAACGACAACACCAGAGGATTCTGCAAGAGCACCTTGAAAGCCAGGACACCGAGGACCCAAACGGTGTCATTTTAGAAAGAGCGCCGAAGGAGAAGAATACAGGGACCCGTCCCGGGGATAATTTCAAGCGTCTCACAGATGTAGAAGTGCAGGATAAAAGAGTAAAAAGATTATGTTACTGCTGTGACAAAAAATATGCCCTATGCCACTGTTTCAAGGGACGCGTCCTTCAGATTCTTTTAGTTCAAGAGGATGATACATAGAGTGAGGAATCGAGCAGAATGCAGTGGAGGAAGAGCATATGCATTTGGATGTGCTGGAGATGTCCCTCAATTCGGTAGTGGGATTTATTCCGAATCACACCATGAAGGTGTGGGGGTGGATTGGGGGACATCTGATTGCGGTGTTTGTAGATAGAGGGGACAAGTATAACTTTATCTCAAATAAGGTCTTGAAGAAGCTAAGGTTGGAGCCGGTGACTCGGGCGTCATGGTGGGGATGGGGAAGGTGGAGAAAGTCGGGGAATTTGCAAGGGGTTGGTTCTGACACTACATGGCCTACAAGTGGTAGCAGATTTCCTTCTCTTAGTTTTGGGCAGTACAAATGTGATTTTGGGGATGAAGTGGCTCCAAACTTGGGGAGATAAAGATGGATTGAAAGTTTTTTATGATGGAGTTCCAAGTGGAGGTTAAGAAGGTGATGCTGAGAGGAGATGCTTGTTTATGCAAAACTATGGTGTTGCTTAATACCATGGTCTAGTCGATTTGAGGAATAGGGTTGGGCTATTTGTGGGGTTCCAGAGCATTGAGGAGCTTCGAGATTCAGAATCGATAGAGTTTCCTGAAGGGGTCCAGCAGCTCCTACAACAACTTACAGATGTCTTCCTACAGCCAAACATGTTATCTCCTTTAAGGGAGCACGAGCAAGCTATTATATTTAAGGAGAATGTCTCCCCATCGCTCTGCACCATACATGTAATCCCAAATTCAAAAGGATAGATAGAAAAGCCGGTCTGTGAGATGCTTCAGTTCGATATTATCAGGCCTAGTGTGAACTCTTTTTTCAGTCCAGTTTTGTTGGTGAAGAAAAATGATGGAAGTTGGAGAATTTGCGTGGACTTCCAGGCTTTGAATAAAGAAACAGTATTCGACAAATTTCTTATTCCTGTGATTGATGAGTTACTGAATGAGCTTTATGGTTTTGTCATTTTCTACAAAAATGATCTTAAGCCAGGATACTACCAGATCAGGATTAATCCAGCAGATGTGCACAAGATAGCGTTCAGAACACCGGTATGGCATTATGAGTTTGTTCTTTTAAGGGGAATAACCTAGGGTTTGTTCTTTTCTATGCATGTTTTGTTGGCTAATGGGTTCTTTTTCTTTTTTGTGGTATTCTTAGAACGTCTAGGGTCATGTGAGAGACGATCTACCTCTCAAAACGTAGATCATCATTGTTTCTTGTTTATTTTCATTTGCTTTTCGTAAGAGCAGCCTCATTCGAAATTTTTTTCCATCTATTTATTGCCGTTTCTTCATTGTTGCTTGCTGATTTTGGTTCCGGAGCGTATCAGAACCATCATAGTTTGAAGGAGAGAAATGGAGCTCTCTAATAAAGGATGATCTTAGTTGCACATTGGTGCATTCAATTATGTTTTTTTACATTAGCTCCCTGGCTCATAAGTTCTTTTTTTATAATTAATTTCTTGATTTGCTATTGCATATCTATTTTGATTAATTTTGTTCTGGCTGGTTACAGCAAGACTTATTGCCCATATTGCACAAGGGTGAAAGAACTGTTCTCCAAGTTGGGGGCTAAACACAAAGTAATCGAGTTGGATAAAGAAAGTAAGTGGAGCTTTTATTATTTCACGTTCCAATGATCTTACGTCTTGATAGGGCTTAGTTTATTTACCATTATATCTTAGTTTGTTATAATACATTATGACTTCTACTTTAATACCTGCAATGATTTATTTCTTTTAAATTGCTATTTCATAGTTTTTTTTTTTTTTTTTTTTACTTCGTTATTTGCATCACATCGAGTTGATTTGCTGGTTAGTATTCTTCTTTTGTTAACTTTCAAATTTTGGTTTCTGTAGAATCATATTAACAATTTTGGTCTCTTTACTGTAAAAGCTAACAATCTCTGTTTTTCTTTCTGAACGAACTTACATGTCCTTTTATAAGAAGTTTGATTTTTTAATTTTTTACAATTTGTAGTTACGTTTAAGTGAATATTTCTACCATTGTTTTAATTTGTTAGAGTTCTTTTAGAACTGTGGTGCCAACTCGTACAATGCTTGAAGAGATAATAAGAATATAAGGTTCCTGATATTTCCTTCAACTAGAAAGGGAAGCATTTTCAAACTACGTGAACTTGAATGTTGGGCTAATTGCAATATGAGATACGATGAACATAAAAGTAAAAAACTGATGGTGAGGAATACACAGAGTTGAAGAAAGATTAAAAGAAGGTGGAATAGAAGTAGTAATTGGATTTTCCACAAGTACACAGAACCTAGCCCAAGTCTTTCAAAGAGCTTGAATGAAAACAATTGCTAGTTGGCTTTTGGTTTCTTTACTGTAAAAGCTAACAATCTTTGTTTTTCTTTCTGAACGAACTTACATGTCCTTTTATAAGAAGTTTGATTTTTTAATTTTTTACAATTTTTAGTGACGTTTAAGTGAATATTTCTACCATTGTTTTAATTTGTTAGAGTTCTTTTAGAACTCTGGTGCCAACTCGTACTATGCTTGAAGAGATAATAAGAATATAAGGTTCCTGATATTTCCTTCAACTAGAAAGGGAAGCATCTTCAAACTACGTGAACTTGAATGTTGGGCTAATTGCAATATGAGATACGATGAACATAAAAGTAAAAAACTGATGGTGAGGAATACACAGAGTTGAAGAAAGATTAAAAGAAGGTGGAATAGAAGTAGTAATTGGATGTTCCATAAGTACACAGAACCTAGCCCAAGTCTTTCAAAGAGCTTGAATGAAAACAATTGCTAGTTGGCTTTTGCTTGATGCTTATGATGCATTAATTCATTGTGGCAAAATTATCTATGATTTTTGACACACTATGTGCTTGCTTGATTTCCCAACATCTTTATATTAGGTTTGTGGGATTTACATAAATTCCATAAAATTCCAATATAGTAACATAATTTGCACCTAAAACTTTTTTATTTATTTTTATATCATTTAAGTTTCCAATTCACATCCAAACATATATTTGAATTTATATATTTGATTCTAAATACGTTAATATCAGTGGTATTTATGATTTGATAAAGAAATTTGAGTTTTGAATAAACATAAAATTTTAGATGTTAGATATCTAAATATATTAATAAACTTGCATATGTATGTAAATTCCACTTTTTTATTTTCATCCATGTTAAGGCTTTTTTTAGTTAAAGCTTAGTTGCTCTTGTGCGCAAAAATAATTTAGGTAGCTCCCTAGAAAAACTTATATGAATTTTAACCAATCTATTTATTACTCAATTAATCCATAGTTTTATCCAAATGGACTAATGATTTTATCCACTTATATATATATATATATATATATATATATATATATATATATATATATATTTGGCAGCAAATATAATCATGCATTGATCATGCCCAAAAAAATTACAAAATAGGGCATCAAGGTTACCACCTAGTAAACGACTTCCCGAGGTTATCCCCATTTAAAGAAACTTGCGAAAGAGGAGGTGGAAAACAATCAACAATGAAGTTAACCATTAGCACCACTTTTAGGAAGCCAATCCGCACCCTTGTTACCTTCTCTATGAATATGAGTTCAAATCACTGAGACGTGTTGAGTGAACTTGAAAGTTCTGTTCTTGATTATAGTAATAGAACAAGGGGTAGCAATATTAGTTTTTAACACTTCCACCAACAACGGTGAGTCCATCTCACAATGATGAAATTTCAGTGCATCTTTGTGGCAAGTTTTAAAGCAAACAGTACAGCCCAAGCTTCAGCTATCAAATAGTCACTAGCCTCACAAGGAGATTGAAAGAACATCATACATTTCCTATCTTGATTCTGAAGATGCTTCCAGCACTAGCCCCATTAAAGCACCCAATCCCATCATTAATAGCTTGCTCCACGGGTTCTTAAGTCTCTTCCAGAGAACTAGCTTCATCATCCACTTCTCGGATACCCTGACAGGGAAATGTAAAGTTTGGAGAATCTCATCAAGTCCACTGAAAAATTCCACATTTTGATTCCCAAGCAACAACACCTTGTTAACAAAAGCTAGTATATTGTGCATCACCACCTTAGGTCCCCTAAAATTATCATCATATTTGGCATTATTCATTTCCATTCAAATGAACCGAACTTTATAAAAGGCATTAAGTTAAGCAGGTGCAGGACATACTATGAGTTATGTTGCCACAATTGTCTGCAATGCTCTAAATCAATGTAACCTTCCTCCGAGCAAGTAAAGTTAAAGAAAATTTCCACTAGTTTTCATATTTGTAAGGTATAGTCACATGAAAATAAAATACAATTAAAAGATTCTTCTTTCTTCTTGCACAAATAACACCTAGAAGGGAATTTCAAACCTTTGAGTTTCAAGATATCATCAATTGGTAAAAATCTGTATAATAGTCTTCAAGAAAAGGTCATAGAGGGGAAAAACACCCCCTCCAAATCAGCTTACCCCAAAGCACTTATGGGAAAGGAAACAATTTCTTCGCAAATGTTTGAGCAATCGAGCAACTAGGGGTACCCTTATTAATAACTATATCCTTCTTAGCGGACATAATAGGAATAGCTGCAATTGAATCATTTATATTACCTGGCAACAGATCACACAATTTGTCTTTCTTCCAAGTATTCCCATTCCAAAGATCTTTAAATAATAGCTGTTGATCATGAATACAACCATTCACAGACATTGAAAGTGGCCCATCCAAACTCCAGTTGTCCCACCAAAAACTAATATAGCCTTCCCCCAACACCCAATAAACATATCTTCAGCATTACTTTTTGCTTCCAACATGTCTTTCCGAACAGCAGAGTCACTCAATGTAGGAGCAACTAAAGTAGGGTGTTTAAATGTATAATACTTATTCTTTATAAACTGAATCCAATGGGATTCTTGGGATCTGAAATTAATCCACAGTTTCATATAATTGTTGTGGGAATAAATAATAAAATCATGGAAACTCAGCCTCCCCAGCTTCCACCAGTTTGCAGTTTCTTCCAACTTACCCAATGTATGTTTTAAGAATTAACAGTCCAAAGAAACCTATTGAACAAATTCCCCAACTGAGCCTGTATTTTCCTCATCTTCAGTACTTGAAGTGTGTAAAGTGGTCTGGAGTTCAATATGCTTGTAATTAAAGTTATTTTACCACCAATGGATAAAAAGAATTGGTCCAGCAATTAATGTGCTCCCTAATTTTATCCACCACTTTTTGAAAGTGATTAAACTTCTTCGCGCCTTTCATGAGTTTAATCCCAAGATGGTGAATTGGAAGTTCTGAAAACGTGAAGCCATTGTGTTCTATAATCCAGTTCTTTAGCATAAAAGGAATTTTTTTTTCCACAAAATAATTGCATTTGCTTTTGTCAAAACTCCATCCCAGAGCTGATTTCAAACACATTCAAAGTCTCTCAAGCCTTCTTAATGGATTCTTTGCTTGCATTAATGAATAGCACCACATCACAGCACAGACAAGATGGGAAACTAAGGATTTAGCTTTATGAGAGTATCTGGTATATAGCAGCCTTGCGACATGTTTATAGTTCTAGACAAATAATCAAATGCAAGAATGAAGATTGTAGGAGATAATGGATCACCACCCTTTTGAGTCCTAAAATAACCCCAACGTGAACCATTAATCAGCATAGTGCAATAGTTGTTGTTCAGCCACCTATGTATGAGATTACAGAAATCTTCCAACACCTCTTGCTTTAAAAATAACAATAATGAAACTCCAATCGATAGTATCATAAGCTTTCCTTATAGCTAGCTTGATCATCATTACCCTCTCTACAATTTTTATCCAAATCAGTGATCATTTATTGGCACAGCAGAATGTTCTTCATAATGTTCCTCCCTTCGGTGAAAGCAGATTGGTTGGGGGTGATTAAGGCAAATGAGGTTGCAGTCAATTAACAATGATCTTGCTAATAACCTTGGACAAAAACAGAAGTCAAGCTAATGGGTCGGAAGTGATTCCAACAGTCCTTTTCATGATCCTTAGGATTAAGTGTAATAGTTGAAGTTAGGAAATATTTGTGTGGGTCAGCATCTAAGAAAAAATATTTTATGACATCAATCACAGGGCCTTTGATGATTTGTCCTCAGGAACAACAGTCAGATTCAAACTTTCAATATATGCTGTACACTCATCAAACAGAGACTATTCAATCACAGGCTAGACAGACCCCTGGTTGGAAAATAATTGTTGGAAGAACTCCACCCCACATTGTTGGATGTTAGGGAGCTTCTCAACCCATTGTCCCCTCTCATTCCCGATTCTCAATATAGCATTCCTTGTTCTCTAGCTCTTCTGCAAGCGTGGTAATATTTTGTATTCCTACCCATACAAGTTAAATTGGTTGTTGCAGCTTTTTGCCTTAAGAAATCCTCCTCCCTTCTAATAAATTGAATCAAATCAACTTGGGCCATAACAAGCCCTTAATCTCCCTGATCCTGGATCCCATTTTCAGCAAATTGTATCTAACTCCAAATTTCTCACTTCTCTTCAGTATTAGCAACCAATTGATGGACATCACTAAAGAACTTTCTATTCCATACTTGAAGTTTCCTAGCCGTGCATTTGTGAAGCTGTCAAAGATTGATCCAACCGTTCTCAGAAAAACTGCTCTTCCAAATATCCCTAATACAATCCATGAAGTCGCCATGATTAGTCCAAGTGCTCAGAAATCTGAAAAATATATGTCTATGATTTGGAATAGCTAATGGAGACAATAAAAGGGGTTATAGTCTGAACCGGTTCTAGGCAAGTGTAATACTTCATAAGAAGGAAAACTAGTCATCTATTTTTTATTAGCTAAAATTCTGTTTAGATGCTCTTGCAACTTCCCTCTTATCCAAGTGAAGTCAAAATAATCGTGCTCCATCAATAGCATCATTGAACTGTTTAACCAGCAACTAGTCACTTGTCTACCCCCCTTCTTGTCGGCTTGATTACAGACAATGTTAAAATCTCCACCAATGCAACGAAGTTATCAACACATTGCCCAATCTTCACCATAGCTCCATAGTTCGCTCCTTGCTTCCATAGTGCAACCAACATAAACAAAGTTAACCCAGCTAGAGATACCATGCAACTTGGGCTCCACATGCAAAAATTGTGCATTGTCAATCTATTATTTAAAATGATTCCCTTCCTTCAAAACAACCAGATTTTATTATTGCAGTTTACTATGTGCTTAAATCTACCAAATTTCCTAATGATCTTCTCTTTGTAAAATTCTATAAATCCTAATAATAGACTTTAAACGATTAAAGGAGTTGGGATCTGCAACACCTCTAATGTTCCAAAACATAGCTTTAATCATAGTATTATGACTTACATCTCCTCAAAAGTCTAGTAGTCTAGTAGAGGAAGGATCTCCCAAATCAGCAGATGGTAGGGGAGGATTTCCAAGTATATCTATTTGTCGCGGGTTCTGAAGCTCTTGTGTACCTTTATTCTTCTTCTTTCTTGATTTTTGCACAACCATTCTTCCTCAAGATTCTAACTAACAACATTAACGGCATTAACTGCTTCCCCATCCATAGGCAAATCAACTCTCCCATCATCTCCATTGTGCTGTCATATTAGATACATCAACTCACAGTTTCCAAAAACAAATCAACTGAAAACCCGTTCTAAGAAGATCTCTTCACTCATCTCCAAATTTATGATGTTGTTGGTCATAATTCTTCTTTATACCCAAATTTGGATTCTCCTCATTTGGTCTAATCTCCTTTTCGGATGCTCCCTGTAGATGTTGAATATTTTTTTGGGCTTCCATAACTGAATAGTTTCCCTAGTGAAAGTTGGATGAGCTTCCCTCCCTCCTTGTGGATGCTGAATTTCTGCTTGTGCTTCCATAACTTGAATAGCTTCCTCAGTGAGAAATGGATGAACTTTCTTCGACTGTTGTTGATCAACCTCATTCTCGATATCATCCCATCTATTGTTTGGGGTAGCTCTTCTCATTTCAGGGTAAGCTACATAGCAGTTTTCAATTGAGTGTCCAATCATCCTGTAGTGACCACAATAATATGGTTTATGTTCCACCATAACTCGCTGCTCATATCTTTATGAGTGGAGCCAATTCAGATCCCATCTGGGACAGGTTGAGGAATATCCCTTTTAATTAGAATCATTGCAGCTGATGGTCTACTCAGATTATAAGTTGGATAATCAAGTTTCATGGGTATTCCAAATATATAGCCAATGTAGAAGAGGATTCGAGCATTAAACAAATGCAATTTAAGCCTGGGAAATTTGAAGAACATCGGTACAATAGGAGGCTCTAATGGGACATCAAAATCTGGGGTCCACTTAACACTTTCATCATCATATTTTTAATATGTAGGATCTTCTTGGAGAAGACTTCAACATAGTTTTCCTTTCTGCTTAGATGAATCAGGTCAGGCATCAAATAAACTCATTTTCTAACTTCCAACTAATTTTAACGCATCAAAAAATCTTCTAACCACTTCTCTTTTTGGATGTCTTGGTTTAATTTTACCAGTAAGAATGTACTTCACAGGCTCAGCTAACTTACTCAAATTGCCTCCGAAATGTTGATCGCTGGTTTACCATTCTTCCTTCCTCTTTCCTTAACAATGTTGAGTTGCTATCAATGCTATCATGAAAATTCTAAAGGAAGATTAAGTTGGATGCTTGAAATTCCTTCGGAGGAGTAATATTAGCCACAATCTCAGCAAATGTTGTGCGATCCATGAGTAATAAATTGGTAAATCAATGGAATAGCAGACATTGTAGAACCCTAGACGCGCAGACGCAGCCGCCGCCCACCATCCTGTCCTTTTATATATATATGTATATGGATATCATCTTGCTAGCTCATCAGTGCTGTAATTTTTTTTATTTTTTATTTTTTTATTTTTTACCAAACAACAGTTAGGATTTAGGATTTACGGTTTAGGGTTTAGAGAACGTGCACTTTAAAGAGCAATTTTAACATGATTTTATTTGAAAAAAAAAAGAAAGAAAGACCTAATTGCTAATATTTGTGCAAATGTTTTCCATTTAAAGGTGATGGATCAGAGATACAAACTGCTCTTGCCTCATGGACCGGGCAACGTACAGTTCCTAATGTGTTCATTTCCGGAAAGCACATTGGTGGCTGTGACAGTAAGATATCCATTCTCTATAATCATTAGCAATTCGCATACTTTGTGCTGCTACATGGCATTTTCTCACTCAATTTCTATGCTGCTTTTTATATTATTATTATTTTTTTTTGCATCTACATACATATTGCCCAGTTCTTATGTATTTACCCATTTAGCACCTAGACTATTGTTTTTATATTTATACCCCCAAATCTTTCATATCACATAAAAAATATCATAATTTTAACTAAAAAAAAATTGAAATACACCTTTATGCATAGGTAAGGCGAGAATGTATGTAAAAAATGATGTAGGTGTAGATATATAAATAAAGACGATTTAATTGTTATCGATGTAAATCTTCCTTTTATTACTGCAGATGTGATGGAAAAGCACAATGAGGGTAAGCTTGTGCCCCTACTGACCGAATCTGGTGCTCTTGCTCTCTCAGCTGAATCCTGAAGAGTGTGGTGAATGAATGAATAATGAGGCCTGGAAGTTTCAAAAACTGGCTGTAATGAATGTGGTTTGTCTTAATTCTACTGAACGGCTCATGAACCTATGTGCGCTTGATGCTATTTTCTAATAAATTAAGTAGCTGAAAACTTGAATCGACTGCTTGATTTTGGGAAGAAGGTGAGAGGAAAACCATGGTCTATGATTGAATAAAGTTGTTTCTTTAAAAATATAGATTTGAGCCACATTTTGATGTCGGCTACTATTAAAAAAAAAGAACTTTGGTGAGAATAAATGGCCAACTTTATTTTTTGCTGATATTTTTTAATTGTTATTTTTAAGAGGTATGATTTAAAGTATTTTCTTGTGATACTTCACGAAGTAGTCCCCTTTTTTTCATTTTAAAGTTGTTTTGACATTTATTGTCAACTATTAGAATTTGTTTGTTTCGGCTATGGCAGATGAAATTTCAGTTCAAAAGTTGTAGAAAATATGTTACGCAGAAGCTCGCATTTTAGTAGTTAGTCTGTTTGAAAAGTACAGTTCTGAAAATGCTGTCTTTGGACTAATGTCTGTAACATTCTTCAGTACATATTATGTAGATATTATAGGTGTTTTAAATGTATGTAATTTTCTTTTTTTTTTTAATTGTGTAACTTTAATAGACGAAAATACGAAAGCAACATCAAAATCAAACTACTGAATAAAGAGAATGCTAGAAAATTATTTTTTCTTGCAAAAGGGTAGACATTAAGTAAAATTTAAAAGAATTAGTTATGAAATAGACATGTGGAATAATTCCAATGATAACACTCAAATTATTATAGCTGACAAGATCATCATCATGAAAATATTGAAGTAAAGAGAACATTAATTCAATTTTTTTTGCTCCCAAAATAGTCATACAAATAAGAGTTCAACATAATATCTTCAACATAGGTTACATCACTACGAGTTTGGTTATTAAAAAATCTTACAATAGTAAAGCTTATCTTCGAAAATATGTTAACATCAGAAAAATAAATGCAACCCTTACAATAATAATAGAAATACTACTATCATAAAATCAAATAAAAGTAAGTTTTTCATAAGAAATTTCAAGTTTTCAAGATTCTTCACGATGCATTTATGTCTTCATCACCTCGCTCCAAAATTGCATCTTCATGCACCCATTGAATAATATTGCAATCTTTGTTCGTTAGATTTTTGGGATGTGTGTATAATTTTATGCAAGTTTTAACAACTTTATGAGTCCTTAGAATAATGCATAATAGTTTGCATCACAAAATATTTGTCGTTGTTTCATTCCCTTCGAACTTGTCGAATAGTTTGAGCTCGTTTTTGATAATATGCACATGTAAATAAATCATTAGCATATAAATAATGAGAATGAAGAAATAAATTGGTTAAGAAAATATTTGTCAATACTTCAAATTTGACTTACAGGCAAGCTCTAGACAGCTTGGTTCTGTAGTCAAGGTTAGTATTCCATAATGGAATTATGAGGTCTTTACAAAATAATTATGTCATTAAAAAAGGGAAGATTTATATAAATACCACTCAATTCTCATGTAGTTACATATGTAACACCTAAAATTTTTTATCACTTCCACGAAACACTTTCTGGAACTGTGGATACAAAGAGGTTAAATTCATGAGGTCACTAATTTTGAACAACCTTGGGCAGACCAATTTATTGTGGGCTTGAATCTTCTTTGCTTGATAGAGTTTCAAATTCTACTGCGTGAGCAATCATTGTCCTTCAAGGCTATCTAACTATGCAAGCCGGAGTTTGGTATTGTCTTTTGTCGTAATTTGATTAGCGATGGCGATCCTGAGAAACATCAACTGAACTTCTAGCACAACTGCCTCAGACCCGTATACAAGTGAGTAAGGTGTGCATTGTGTCGGGGTTCTAACGGTCGTCCTATAAGCCCACAAAGCTTCCAGTAACTTCTCGTGTCATCCTCTCTTGTTGTCGTCGAGTGTTTTTATTACAATCTGTACACGTGTTTTTTTAAGAGCTGTCAATCCGTTGGCTTTAGGGTAGTAAATTGTGGAGTACTGCCAGTTTATCCCTTGACGTCTGATGAAGTTATTACTTTTCGTGCTCTTGAAAGTGGACCTATTATCAAAGATGATTTTGTGCGGCACACCAAAGCGGTAAACGACCTAATTGTAGCAATTTTTGTATTGTAACTTCTCGTAACGGAACTGCTTCTATCCATTTGGAGAAGTAATTCGTAGCTGCAAGTATAAATCTATGTCATTTTGAAGATGGAGGGTCAATTGGACCTACTATATCTGTGCCCCAATACTCGAATGGCCACGACGCAACCGTTTGATGTAGCATATTTGAATGTTGGTGCAAGACCACTCCGTGCACCTGGCACTGGTGACACCTCTTTGATATTTCCATGCAATCTGTCATCATTGCTGGTCAATAGTATCCAAGTCGCTTAATTTTTATTTTCATCTTTAGCCCTAACTAGTGTACTCCACACAATCCGACATGTACCTCTTTGATGATATTTTGTGCTTCTGCTCTATTAAGACATCTTAGCTACATCTGATCGAATGATCTTCTGTACAGGCCATTGTTGATCAGGGTGTATGACATTATATGTTTCTGAATTTGATGCGCCACTGACTTATCTTTTGGTAGTTTCCCTTTGTAAATATTCTATTAATGACTGACGCTAATCTTCAGTATCTTCTACCACTATAGCCGCTAACCATTCATTTCCCAATTCATGTAGAGTGTCGAGGTCTAATTGCGATAGCACTTGACGTCCTCGTACCGTGATGTCTATGGAATCTTCCCGTGGACATGCAAATTCTTTAGCCTAGCTAAGGCGTCTGCATAGGTATTGTCTGCTTGAGTAATTCCATAGAATGTCACACTTGGGATCTGTTCCAGTAATTTCATCATGTATTTGTGGTAGTCTTCTAATCTTGGTTTCAGAATCTCGTATTTTCTAGCCACTTACTGAATGAAGAACTGCGAGTCACCATATATGGAAATGTCTGTTATTTCCATTAAGATTGCAAATTCCAATTTGTGATTAGTGCTTCATATTCTGCTTCATTATTAATGCACGGCTTTGTCAAGTGGTAGGAGAATCTTAACATTCCCTAATCTGGTGTCATAAAGTTCAAACAAATTCCTGCTTAGCCTGATATCACTATCTACTGTCCTTTGTCTCTTCTGGGTGATGAAGCTCCATCAAAGTACATTTCCCAATGTCTGGTACGTTGTTGTTCCACTTGTAGTATCTGCTCATCTGGTAGCTCATCGTCGAGTGGGGACCCAGCTGGCAGTGGGTGTGCTGTGAGTAATTCGGTGAGAATCTGCCCTTTGATAGATCAAAGGGGCATAAAAGTTCTTTGAAAGCTCGTTGGCATGACATTCTTTCAAAGTAAATTCAAAAAGGACAAACACCTTCCTGATAGATTAGATATAAAGAGTCTCAGGTATGCCAATTTACCTTGAAAAGAATGTAATTGTTTCAAGGCTTTGGGAGGAGGCATTTCCAAGATGGCTTTAATCTTCTCTAGGTCGATTTCGATTCCCCGGTGACGAACAAAGAAGCTTAGAAATTTCCTGGAGGTAATGCCGAAGGCGCACTTTAAGGGATTCATCTTAAGATTATATTGTTGTAATCGTTCAAATACGATCCTCAAATCATATAAATGGTTTTCCTTTTTCTTGCTCTTGATGACCAAGTCGTCCATGTAGCATTCCACTTGGTTGTTGATGAGGTCATTAAAGATCATAGTCATTGCTCGTTGGTAAGTTGCTCTGACATTCTTTAACCCAAACAACATCACGGTGTGGCAGAAGATCCCAATCAGAGTTCTAAAGGCTGTGAATGTAGCATCTTCTGGAGTCATCTTGATCGGATTGTAGCTTGACGATTCATCCATGAGTGAGAAGATTTCATGTGACGATGCAATGTCCACCATTAATTCCGGTATTGGTAACGAGAATTTTTCCTTTGGACATGCCTTGTTTAGATCTCTGAAGTCAACACACACTTGAATCTGTCAATTCTTCTTTTAAACTGGCACAACGTTGGCTAACCATGTCAGATATTTCTCCTCCCGTACGAAGTTAGCTTCTATTAGTTTCTTTATTTCTGTTATAAATTGCTATTATATATCAAGACGCATCCTTTTGGGAGCTTACTTTACCGGTGTTGTATTCTTGTCCACTTTGAGATGGTGCATTGCGACCTCTTGAGATAGTCTTGGCATTTCGTCGTAGTTCTAAGCAAAAGTACTCCTTGAATTATGACAATAACTTGACAAAGTTTGTGGATTTTTCTTCACTAAGTAATGAACTTATAAAAGTTGGTTGGGGCTGCTCCTCAGTCCCGAGGTTGATTTCCTTCAATTCATCCACTGTTGATTTAATTTCTTCTTCGAACTCTGGCGGAGCATAATCTATCGGTTGATCGTCAAATTCATCTCGGATGCCTAAGCAATCTTTATCTGTTTGGCTAGTAACAACCATGCAAAATTATGAATCATCGATTGGTCCTATCGTACCAAACCCAAGCCCTTCCTTTGAATTGAGCTTCTGACCTTTCGCATTCCATGGTTTCTCAAACAACTGTAATTTGTCATTTGATATTCGCTTTGGTACATATCCTTGTTGAATTAATTTTTGTACACATTGTGAAAAGTAACCAAAATGTAATTCCATTAATTCGTTATAATCACTTTCTTTAAGAATTAGACAATGTTCAGAAGTAGAAGGGGAATCTTGGTAAAATTTAATTGATTTAAAACCACCATTATGGACTTCCTTGACCTCCATACTCTCGATATTTTGAGGATGGGTTAGAGTTAGGTTCATGGCTTGAACATAATGGTTAATCTGATCGTACATTGATTCATACTCACTTTTCTTTATATCATCCAAGGAAATTTCGAACTGGGGATTCTTCTGGCTTATCATCATTGTTTCTTCATCATATTTATCTTCTCGGAGCTTCCTTCTATGTCAATGCTGATTGCTGGCTTCGTCCGTCCGACAACCTGGTGAGTTCTTTCTAGCCCGCGTCCCCAGGCTCGTCCTCAGATGCGTGGGCTAAAAGAACCTCCACCAACTCATTGTGAAGGAGTGGTGAGAGATTGTTAAAGCGGAGGAGAATGGTCATGTTCTTGTGATCTTTCTGAATCTTCAGTCTCATTTAGCATACTTTCTCTTGAAAATACTATTTTCTTTAGGGGTGTGTAGTTGGCGGCATCTTCGTGAAAGCCTACTTCATATATCGATAACAGTTGCAAGTCTTCCTTGATACAATGTTCTTGTTCATCTTTGTAATACTTGATGCATTAATAAAGCGACAACGGGACCATATTGTACTCATGAAGCCACGGTCGACCAAGCAGGGTATTGAACGAAGTGTATGCGTCGATGACATAGAATTTTGCAGTCGTTACCAAGTCTCCAACTTTCATCTTTAGAGTTATAGATCCAAGGGCTTTCTCTCCTTTCTGATTAAATCCTCTTAACATCATCTTATCGGTAGAGTGCTCTCTTGCGTCAATGTCCAAGTATGCTAACGTTTATAAACTCATTATGTTGATAGACTCTCCTAGATCAACTAATACTCGGTGAGCACATACTTGCTAAAGTTGACTGAAGTGTAGAGCAGACGGTTGTGGTCAGCTGTACCGAGTAGCAAGACTTCATTGTTGAAGTTGACGCTGGACTGTTTTTTTAAAGTACAAACTCCATCTAAGGATGTGCTGGCCAATTGACCTAAGTAAATTTTTGGATCAAGTAGAGCCTTGACAAGATTTTCTCTAACCTCCTTTGACAAGATCAGAGCGTCATATATGCTTAGTTTGGCTGGCAGTTTCCTCAGATTAACTAATACATCATAATCCATTTTATTCGTATTTTTAATTTCCTCTTGAATTTGTATTTCTTCTGTCACCGGAAGCGGTTCTTGAGTGATTATTTGTTTTCCTTTTTCCACTGAAGTCATCCTTGGATGTATTATTTTTCCACTTCTGAGATTCACTTATGTTATTTCTTCTTCCTATGAACTAGGATGCTTTTATGATGTTGCAATTGATTCTTCTGGTATAGTTCTCGTGTCGGACAAATCCAAGTAAATTGCAAGTGGAATTCCCTTACATTTGAGGACTGGTCCCTCACTTCTTGAACTATCGTATCCGGTATCCTCGATATCTTCGTCTTTGTCGTATTTCTGATGCATCAAAAATATATACGGTTTTTGCTATCTAATTTTACCCATTATTGGTGATATTGCACTTTAAAGAAAGATATTTTTCATAATTTTTTGCAGGTATGATGATTTTAAGTGATTGGAACGAAAAGATGCAAAAATAAACAAATTCGAAGCAAAAAGGAGCAAAATAGTGAAAAAATGTTCTGGTGCCGCCGGCTTCCAAAGTCGAAGGAATTTAAAATTTGAGAGTTTTGGTGAAATTTTGAAGGGATGCCTATGAAATCTCTTGGGATTTCATCCCTAACTCTTAAATAACTTATTTTGGACGAGAGAAGGGGGCTCTCTTGCATTCTATTGCTCTCTCTTAGTGATTTAATGTGTGTTAAGTGTTAGGGTTTAGTAGAGTAGTCTGTAGAAGAGAGGATTTGAGAGGAATTCTTCTCTAAGGAGTGAAGGAGAAGAAGTAAAGTGAGAGATTGCTTCTTCCTTTCCATTCTAAAGAGAGAATCAAGTGTTGTAAAGAAGAGAGAAGAGGATTCAAAGGAAGTTCAAAGGGATTGCTTTGGGGAAGAGAAAGAGATAAGTTGTATTTTCTTTTGTGGTTTGTATGACTTCTTTTATATATAAAATCCATGTTTTATTATATCTTCTCCATGAATTATGAGTAGTCTTCTTTGTCTTTCTTCTTGCTTAGAGATGTGATGATGGTTTGATGTGGATTTGATGTGCTTTTAATGTATTGAAGAGAATGTGATGGTTTATCATTTAGAACTTAATTTACTTTCAATTTGGCCAATTGAAATGTTAAAATATGTTGTTGAACATTAAGTTTGAAAGGATTTAATGTCCTAGAACAATAATGAAAGATCCATTCAATTTCCATGGATGAATTACGTAGTTCATGGGAATTGCGTGCAAATAAATTGAGAAATGTGTTTTGAAGGACTTCAATGTGGAGATTTCAGGGCGACAGGCTAAAATCCCTAAATTGGTTCTAAGATTAGTAATTAATATCAAAGGTTAGCCTTCGAGTAAAGGGTGAGTGGGAGCTCTGAAGTGAGAGCCAGTATCCTCCCAGCCTAGCCTTAGAGTTAATGACTAAACTTTGAATATGTCAATGTTTTTTTCTTATTTAGAGGAGGGGATACTCTTATAAAGGTAAAGAATCATCTATGCTCCTATTTAGCACAATAAATTAGATAACTGATCCATATCAATCCACACATCATATTCTCATTGCAAGAAGAAAGATACTTTTCTCATATATATCAAAAACCTTTCAAATACTTAGTTTAGTGTGTCTGTTAGATAATTCTGTTTTCAAGTAATTTGAAGTAATTGTAATTTAGTTAGTTGTTACTGTTTTCTGCATAATAGTAGTAGAAGTAAGAATTGAACTTTAATCGTAATTAGAGTATAAGATTTAGGTGCTTTATTATAACTTGTGAAACTTTTTTACTTTACTTCAACTTAAAACCTCCCTGTGGGATCGATAACCAGGACTCCATTAGAGCCCTGTATTACTTGATACGATACGTATACTTGCATTGAGTACACGGACTTTACAAAATCATTATAAAAATATAAATTTGAGTTCATAAATTATTACATATATATAAGCCCCTCACGATCAAGTTTTTGGTGTCGTTGCTGAAGCTTAAAATCTCCTTACAGTGGTAACAAATTCTTGCATATAAATATATTAAATTAAAGTCCACGTGTGTCAAGTTTTTGGCGCCTTTGTCGGGGAGGTAACGAAGTCAAAGTAAGAAAAAAAAGTATTTGTGTTATTGTATATGTGTAGTAGTGTATCTATAGGTTTAGTACCTTACGATTCAAAGTTAGGTACTGTCAGAAAGATTAGAAAACAACAAAAATAAATCAAAAATCATTGCGAAATGGCGAATATTCAAGATAATCAGAGAAATGATATTGGAAATTTGCCAAGACCTTTATGAGATTATGCTAACCCAACAGCAGATGAAATTCATATAACTATTCAAAATACTGATGTTGCTGCTAAGTCATTTGAACTTAATCCTGTTATTATCCAAATGATACAAAACAATCAATTTGCTGTAACACCTAATGAAGATCCAAATTTACATCTCGCTAGTTTTTTAGAACTGTGTGCTACTTTTAAATATGATGGAGTGTCTAGTGACGTTGTCAGACTTAGACTTTTTCCTTTCTCATTAAGGGATAAAGCTAAGGCGTGGTTAAACTCGTTAGCACCTGGATCTATTAGAAATTGGGGAGAATTATCTCAAAAGTTTCTATCAAAATATTTCCCTCCATCAAAGACTACTAAGCTAAGAAATGATATTAAATCTTTTTGTCAGTTTGAAGGAGAGTCAATATAGGAAGCTTGTGAGAGATTTAAAGATCTTCTTAGGAGGTGCCCACATCATGCTTCAATAGATTAGTTACTAATTCAAACATTTTATAATAGATTAGTGGGATCATTGAGATCTATTATAGATGCTGCTGCTGGTGGATCATAAATGTCAAAACCTTTTGATGAAGCATACGCATTAATTGAAGAAATGACTACTAATAATTTTCAATGGCTCTCTGAACGGGTAAATCCTAAGAGAGTAGCTAGTGTTCATGATTCAGATATGATGTCTATGGTAGTTTCTCAAATTGCAGCCATTTCTAAAAAAATAGATCAATATGGAATGAATTATTCTCAACCACCTCAAATGTTAGAGAAAAATTCATTTGGACAAATAACTGAATCTCAAACTCCTTATGAGACTATAAATGTTATTAATAGACCTAACAATCCTTATTCGAATTATTATAATCCTGGTTGGAAGAATCACCCAAATTTTAATTGTAATAATAGCAATGCTAATGTTAACCCACACTGGGCTAACAATTCCATGAATCTAATTGGAAATTCAAACAATCAAGGAAATACTAATTTTAGACCATCTTATCCCCCTGAATTCAATAGTAACCCACAATTTAAGGATAAGAAGTTGTCTACTGAAGAAATGATTTTGAATATGGGAAATCAATTACAAGCTCAAGGTGTTGCTATGAAAAATATTGAAAATTAATTAGGACATATTTTCACTGCACTTAATAATAGACCTTCTGGAAAACTTCCAAGCAATGTTGAGATCAATCCAAAAAATCAAAATAAGGAATAAATTAAAGCTATTCAATTAAGGAGTGGAAAAGAATTGAAAACTAAAGTGCAAAAAGAAGTTGAAATAGAAAAGGAGGTGGTGGAAATTGAAAAAGGTTCAAACAAGATTTATCCAGACTTAGATTATCCTCTTGAGCCAATGAAGATAACTGTTGAAAAACCACCACCTCCATTTCCTCAAAGATCGAAGAAACAAAATAGGGATAACAAATTTGGAAAATTTTTGGAAATCCTTAAGAAATTAACAATAAATATTCCTTTTGTTGAAGCATTAGAACAGATGCCTGACTATGCCAAGTTTATGAAGAATATTTTAAGAAAGAAAAGAAAGTTTACAGATTATGAAACTGTTGCACTTAGTAGAGAGTGTAATGCAAAAATTCAAAAGAAGCTTCCTGAAAAACTTAAAGATCCTGTTAGTTTCACTATTCCGTGTGCTATAGGTGAAAATTTTTTCGGAAAGGCGTTATGTGATCTTGGAGCGAGTATTAATCTTATGCCTTTATCAACTTTCAAAAGGTGGGGAATAGGAGAAATTTCTCCTACATCTGTGACTCTTAAGTTGGCTGATCGTTCCATTACTTACCCTAAAGGAGTGGTGGAAGATGTGTTAGTGAAAGTGGATAAATTTATCTTTCCTGTGGATTTTATTGTACTCGATATGGAGGAAGATAAAGAAATTCCAATCATTTTGGGAACACCATTCCTTGCTACTGGAAGAGCGGTAATTGATGTTCAAAAAGGAGAATTAACTATGATATTTAATGATCAAGAGGTGAATTTTAATATTTTAAAATTTATGAAGTATTCCTCAATGGAAAAAGATAATGAATATTTTAGGATGGAGGTCTATGATTATCTGAGAAACGATCATTTCAAAAATATATTTGAAAAAGAAGAAGAATATAAAAAAATATTTGAAGAAGAAATTAAAGATGATGAAAATTCAGATAATGAGAAGAATGAAGATTTGGAGTATGTTCAGGAGAGATTCAAAATATTAGACACTATGGAAGGTGGAAATAAAAGCTTAATTTCATTTATCATAAAACCTCCTGAACTTGAGATGAAAATTCTCCCTAATCATTTAAAGTAAATGTTTTTAGGAGAATCTTCAACGTTGCCAGTTATAGTATCTTCGGAGTTAAATGATTATCAAGAACAGAAACTGTTGGAAACTTTAAAAAGATACAAGAAAACTTTTGGATGGACTTTGGCAGATATTAAAGGAGTTAGTCCTTCGATTTGTATGCACATAATTTTATTAGATGAAGAACATAAACCAAGAGTTGATCCGCAAAGGAGATTGAATCCTATAATGAAAGAAGTAGTTAAAAAAGAGATTTTAAAATGGCTGGATGCTAGAATTATTTATCCTATTTGGGATAGTGCTTGGGTAAGTACAATACTTTGTGTACCTAAAAAGGGAGGAGTGACTGTTGAAGTAAATGAATGTAATGAAATTATAACCACAAGACAAATTAATGGATGGCGAATTTGTTTTGACTAAAGGAAATTAAATGCCGCCACCAGAAAAGATCACTTTCCTCTTCCTTTTCTCGATCAAATGCTAGATAGACTTGTTGGACACAAGTACTACTGTTTTCTAGATAAATATATTGGTTACCACCAAATACCTATTGCTCCTGAGGATTAAGAAAATATAACATTTACTAGCCCTTACAGAACCTTTCCTTTTCGAAGAATGCCTTTTGGACTGTGTAATGCACCTGCAACATTTCAAATATGTATGATGTCTATCTTTAGTAGTATGATAGATAATGGAATAGAAGTTTTTATGGATGATTTCTCTGTATTCGGGACTTCTTTTGAAATTTGTAGGAAAACTTAGCAAAAGTTTTGGAGCTTTGTAAGAAAACCAATCTAGTTCTGAATTGGGAGAAATGTCAATTTATGGTTGTAGGAGGAATTATGCTTGGGCATAAAATTTCTGAACATGGTATGGAGGTCGATCCTGCTAAAATTAGAGTGATTGAGAGATTGCCGCCACCCACTACTGTGAGAGAGGTGAGGAGTTTCTTAGGACACGCTGGATTTTATAGGAGATAAATTAAAGATTTTTCTAAAATTACTAAACCTTTATGCCAACTTTAAGAAAATGATATAAATTTTTATTTTAATGATGAATGCTTAAGAGCTTTCGAATTACTAAAAGAAAAGTTAATCACTGCACCTATAATTGTTTCACCCGATTGGGAGAATCTATTTGAACTGATGTGATGCTAGTGATTATGCAATCGGAGTAGCATTGGGACAAAGGTATGATAAAGTTTTTAAAGTTATTTACTATGCTAGTAAAGCTCTTAATGAGGCTCAAATTAATTATACCACAACAAAATAAGAATTATTAGCTATAGTATTTGCTTTTGAAAAATTTAGACCTTATTTAATTGGAACTAAAAGTATTGTGCATACAGACCATTTGGCTATCAAATATTTAATGCAAAAGAAGGATGCAAAAACCTAGACTCATTAGATGGATACTTCTTCTGTAAGAATTTAATTTTTATGATAGTTGATAGGAAGGAAACTGATAACCAAATAGCTGATCATTTATCCAGAATAGAAAATGATAAATTATCTGAATTTGAAAAAGAAGTTATAGAAACATTCCCTGATGAGCAACTTTATACTATTATGGAAAGAAATTTGCCTTGGTATGGTGATATTTTGAATTATATTGTAAGTGATATTGTACCACCTGATTTAACAAGGCAACAACAAAAGAAGTTTAAATATGATGCAAAATTCTATTTTTATGATGAGCCCTATCTGTATAAATAATGTAAGGATCTGATTATTAGGAAATGTGTACCACAAGAAGAAAAAAATTTGATTATTCAACAATGTCATGATTCTGAATTTGGAGGTCATTTTGGTGTTGATAAAACTGCTTTTAAAATTTTACAATGTGGATTTTATTGGCCTACTCTATTTTAAGATATTTATAGTTATATTAATCATGTGATCGATGTCAGAGAGTAGGTAATATATCTAGAAGAAATTAAATGCCTCTAAATTATAATTTGGAAGTTAAAATTTTCGATGTATGGGGATTAGATTTCATGGGACTATTTACTCCTTCATTAGATTTCATGGGACTATCGAGTGTCATCGGCGCCCAAATTCTGCTTGACGGCTTTTAAGTTTCAAAACACGAGTTTTAGCGATTTTTGGCAGGATCTTCGTCCTTATAACTCCCCAAACTCCATTTTTGACTTCTTAACTTCATAAAAACGAAAACCACCAATACCAATTCGGTTCCTATGAATTCCTACGCCTTTGAAACCTCTCGATCTCGCATTTACAATAGAAGGAAGTTCATAAGTTTCAAAGCGCAGCATTTATTCAACAAAGTGATGATGAAAAGCCGGATTATCAAGGAAAGGGGCTTCATAAATTGAGGTATGGATAATCCTACAACTAGAACCAAAGAAATTATTAAGGAGAGACGTTGAGAAGTCCTTTGTTTCACTGCCGCTACCGTTGTTGTTCCTATCGTGAAAGAATTCTATGTGAATCTTCATGGGATTAACCAAGGGTTTGTATTTGTGCATGGTAGATTTGTGCAATTCACTCCTACACGAATCAACGATCTCTTCATGATTGAAAAAGTTCATATTTGTTGTTATTCTAATTTCAATGCCACGAAGGATAATATGAATGATGTGTATTGATATTTGACGGATGAGAATGAGGAATGGGAAATTAGGGAGAATGGATATATTAGTTTCTCAACTGCATCTCTCAATCCAGTATCGAAGCAGAGACATTTATTCATTTCAGCAAAATTGCTTCTGACGTTAAAGATAAGCAAGATGACCAAGGAAAGCGCCATTTTGAATTTCTGCATTCAAACTGGAGCGCCGGTTGACATTGGTAATCTTACTGTGAAATCAATACTTGGACTAATTGTGCATGGATCTAAATATGGACTTGGACACCCGTCCACCATATTCCAGTTATGTAGTCAGTCACAGGTTCCAAATGAAAGTTAGGAAAAGGTTATTCTTCCATGGAGACCTATTGATCCAACCAATCTCTACGACTACCAGACAGTTGGAGATGAAGATGACATGAATCTACTTACTGATCAACCGATGCAGACTTCGCAGCCGATTCAACCTTACATTCCTAAAGGTTCCAGAATTATATTGCAGAGGATCAAGCAATTGGAGAAAGAGGTATGAAACGTTATGAACACGATCAATAAAATTTCTGATTTGTTCGATTATATAGATTGGAGAATGAAAGAGTAGTTCAATCACACTGGTCGAATTGAGATGGGATTGATCAATATGATGAAGAAGAACACGGTGATTGCTGAAGAATCATCTGATGAATTTCCATTTTGTCCATTCTATAACTTGTTTGTGCATCAGTAATCAATTGGAGACATTAGAGGAGAGGATAGTTCTGAAACTGACATGGAGTAATATGATGGATTATACTTATATATGTTGTGTGATTAGTTTGCTTTGATTAGTTATGTTTGGTTTGTGTAGTATTTTCTTTGCTTTGAACTTGGATTTGGATGTGCTTGCTTTTATTGTGTGCTTAGATATTAGTGCTTGCCTATCGTAGAGTACTTGCTGCACTAAATATCTAAGAATAGTTGGTTTGAATGAACTTATTTGGTGTGATTGATGTAACTTGGATTATATATATATATGATTATTGTGTATTGTTTAGGTGAAGAAATGTGTTAATTATTGCTTATGGGATGATATAAATGCTTATTGAAGTGTTAAACATCATTGTGGACGTCAAAACGATCGAAATTATGCAAAAATTTTTGGACCCAGAAAATATTTTGGACTGGCACCGCCGGCACCCAAATCTAGAGAGTTTGGCCAATATTTTTAAATAGAGCGCCGCCGGCGCCCAGACTCAGAAATAGGTCTTAAACCCTCGATTTCGCAATTTTTTCCCTAGGACCCGCAATTTTTTTCCATTTTTTTCGTCTTCTTCCTCCATTTTCATGATTTTGAAGATCTAGGGCTTGCTAGATCTCAGATTTACGGAGTTTTCAAGGTTTTTCGACACCGGATTTGCACTTCTCTTGGTAAGAGCTTCACTTTAAGTTAAAATTTTTGTATTTTCACCATGGAAATCTCTCACGTTGCTTATGTTGGAATTTTTGTATTTTTAAAGAGATTTTGAGATTTCCATGATGAAATTTGCTCTTACTTATTTAAGATAGTGTTTGGAGTTGATACATTGTGAATTTGTGATTTATTATAATTTTCTTGCAAATTTTAGAAATTCACATAGCTCCAAGGAGTAAGATAAAATTGGATTTTGATGAGGAGAGAGTTGTCAATATCAAAGCCCGATTTCGCTATAACTCTATCCTTCACAACAAGAAGTGTATCCAGGATTGAGCTTTTGATAGTCCTGGCAGATTTGTAGAACAATTAATTGCAGAGCAAAACTGGGAAAGATTTTGTTATTTCACTGCGAATGCTGTTATGGGAGTTGTTCGAGAATTCTATGCGAACGTACCCTGGACTGAGACTGAGTATGTGCTTGTTAGAGGAAAGATGGTTGAGTTTACTCCTCAACGCATCAATGCTTTTATCAGACTTGGGAAACATTCGTGTGTGAGTACGAAAACTTTAACACTGGAAGGGAGAATATGAGAGAAGTTATTGATTTTCTGACTGACGGGCGAGGAGAATGGAAAGTAAGTCAAAAACTGCTGATAAATTTCCCCGCTTCCACTTTGAATGTTGCTTCAAAAGTCTGGTATTATTTCATTTCTTCAAGGCTATTACCATCTTATCACCACAGCGAAGTTACTAAAGATAGGGCGATTTTGAACTACTGTATACAGAAGATGAAAAAGATTGATATTGGATCTATTATTTACAAGAATATTCAGACGATTGTGAAAGGCGAGACAACTGGAGGATTAGGACATCCTGCTTTAATCCATGCCTTGTGTGTTCAGTCTGGAGTGGAGTTTTGTAGTTCTGAGGAAGTGGCTATACCATTGAGACCTATTACAAAGAATATTGTTCATACTTATGAGTCTCATGTAGGAGCCAGAGTTGAGCGTAGGAGTACTGATATTCCTACTACGAGTTATGATGTTCCATCTACATCTGAGCCGCCTACCATATCTGATATTATGGAGCAGCTGAGACTACAGAGTACTAGTATGGATAGATTCTATGTTCGGATGGATGTATTTGAGACGAGGAGTGATGTGAACGAAGATTATCTGCAAAGGAGAGTGGAGTTTGATATTGCTTATTATGATGCTCAGGTCAGATTTATGAGAGGGGAGTCTGATGTGATTTTTACTACTTGCCCCAGCTATACACCATATAGACCGGACCCTGCTGATGACCCCGCTGCTGATCCTGGTGATGGAGACTGGTAGATAGTTTGTTTTTTTTGTTTTTTTTTTATTTCAGTTGATCTTGTTGTGTTGTGAAGTACTGATGTGATTTAGTGGATATTTACTTTTCATGTGATGTGTAACCCTGTGTTGTACTGTGTGATGTAGTGTTATTTACTTTTCATGTTGTATTGTTATGTTGTACTGAAATTTAAAAATTGTTAGTTGTACTGTTAGTAGTGTGATTGTTTTTTCATGTTGTAGTGTTTTGTTGGATGTTTGGATGTTTAATGTTAATTTCTCTTTACCCATGCAAATATTTAAAATTGTTATATCACTGCTACTAATTGTTTCATGCCTGCAAGTTGTAAATTTTGATTAATAGCAGATAGCTATTGAAGATTTCAGAATCCCAGCATAAAGAGGTTAGTTTTCTTATGCTCTCAACTATTTTAAATTTATTGCAAAACGTATGTTTGGGGGAGGGTAGAGAAATACTAAACTTTTACTTGTTCTCAACTATTATATATATATATATATATATATATATATATATATATATATATATATATATATATATATATATATTAAAAGTTATTAGCATAACTTCAGGCAATTGAACTTCATTGTAAGATAACTAAAACTTTTTATTTCAGTTGAATATTATGGAAGGATAAGATGAAAATTTTTTGTAATAAAAGTTGATTTTATAGAAGTAAGATATTTGGTATGAAAGGATTTGATTATAGTTAACTATTTAAAGTAAAGAAAAATGTATTTTTGAAATGTTAAGGGACTTAAAGTATTGTGTATTAAGAAGAGATTGTGACTTTATGAAAAATAATAAAGCTTGTGCCTAACTATAAAGTAAGGTGATGTTTCAAGTTTAAACTTTAGAAAGAGGAGAGTGAAGTTCAAAATCATTAAAGGCTATCCAGATATAGTAATCCTCAAGAAAAGAAAAGAAAAGAAGGATTGAAAAACAATCCCAAAAAAAAAGAAAAAGAAAGAAAAGAGAGAAAAATGCTTATGCGGAGAAGCTTGAGGAGATATTTAATCAAAAATTGGCTTCACTTGAATCATTCTAAAGGGAAAACTTGATTTCATTTCTGAATTTATATTTAAAGTACTAGCCTACATTTTATTAAATTTTGCATGAACTCTTTTTTCACATATTCTCTTAAGGCACTCTTAATATGATAAATTATGGTTTATCTTGAAATAAATAGAAGACTAGAACTCTTAGACTTGATTACTGAATATTCTTATACCTGCAATGTTGACTTGAGATACTAAATTTTTTCTGAAAATCTAACCAATATATTCTTTTGAATGAAAATTTTAGTGTCTTACAGTTGAAAAGTACATTGCCTAGAGTTATATTTTATGTAGTAAAAGGATTACTTGAGGACAAGTAATAGTTTAAGTTTGGGGGATTTTGATGCACCAAAATTAATTACGGTTTTTGCTATCTAATTTTACCCATTTTTGGTGATATTGCACTTTAAAGAAATGTATTTTTCATGATTTGTTGCATATATGATGATTTTAGGTGATTGGAACGAAAAGATGCAAAAATGAACAAATTTGGAGCAAAAAGGAGCAAAAAGGAGCAAAATGGTGAAAAAGTGTTCTGGCTCCGCCCGCGCACAAATCTAGAGACTCCAGAAAAAATTGGCACGATAGAGCGCCGCCGGCGCCCTATCTGGCGTCGCCGGCACCCAAAGTCGGTGGAATTCAAAATTTGAGAGTTTTGGCAAAATTTTGAAGGGATGCCTATGGAATCTCTTGGGATTTCGTCCCTAACTCTTAAATAACTAATTTTGGACGAGAGAAGGGGGCTCTCTTGCATTCTATGGCTCTCTCTTAGTGATTTAGCGTGTGTTAAGTGTTAGGGTTTAGTAGAGTAGTGTGTTGAAGAGAGGATTTGAGAGGAATTCTTCTTTAAGGAGTGAAGAAGAAGAAGTAAAGTGAGAGATTGCTTCTTCTTTTCTATTCTAAAGAGATAATCAAGTGTTGTAAATAAGAGAGAAGAGGATTCAAAGGAACTTTAAATGGATTGCATTGGGGAAGAGAAAGAAATAAGTTGTATTTTCTTTTGTAGCTTGTATGAATTTTTTTTTATATATAAAATTCACGTTTTATTATATCTTCTGCATGAATTCTGAGTCATCTTCTTTGTCTTTCTTCTTGCTTAGAGATGTGATGATGGTTTGATGTGGATTTGATGTGCTTTTAATGTATTGAAGAGATTGAGATGGTTTTTCATTTAGAACTTAATTTACTTTTGATTTGGCCGATTGAAATGTTAAAATATGTTGTTGAACATTAAGTTTGAAAGGATTTAATGTCCTAGAACAATAATGAAAGATCCATTCAATTTCCATGGATGAATTACGTAGTTCATGGGAATTGCGTGCAAATAAATAGGGAAATGTGTTTTGAAGGACTTCAATGTGGAGATTTCAGAGTGACAGTCGAAATCCCCAAATTGGTTCTAAGAATAGTAATTAATATCAAAGGTTAGCCTGTGGGTGAAGGGTGAGTGGGAGCTCCGAAGTGAGAGCCGGTATCCTCCCAGCCTAGCCTTAGAGTTAATGACTAAACTTAGAATATGTTAATGTTCTTTTCTTATTTAGAAGAGGAGGTACTCTTCTAAAGGTAAAGAATCATATATGCTCTTATTTGACACAATAAATTAGATATCTGATCCATATCAATCCACATATCATATTCTCATTGCAAGAAGAAAGATAATTTTCTCATATATATCAAAAATCTTTCAAATACTTAGTTTAGTGTGTCTGTTAGATAATTCTGTTTTCAAGTAATTAGAAGTAATTGTAGTTTAGTTAGTTGTTATTATTTTCTGCATAGTTGTAGTAGAAGTAAGAATTGAACTTTAATCATAATTAGAGTATAAGATTTAGGTGCTTTATTATAACTTGTGAAACTTTTTACTTCAACTTAAAACCTCCATTAGAGCCCTATATTACTTGATATGATATGTATACTTGCGTTGAGTACATGGACTTTACAAAATTATTATAAAAAATATAAATTTGAGTTCATAAATTATTACATATATATAAGCCCCTCACGATCATGTTTTTGGTGTCGTTGCTGAAGCTTAAAATCTTCTTACAGTGGTAACAAATTCTTGCATATAAATATATTAAATTAAAGTCCACGTGCGTCACTTTCCTATCGGGAACTGATATGATTTGAGAGTTAATTTTGGAATCGAAATTAGAGTTAGAAGGGTTGTATTCAGTTATGTCATCACTAGGTACAGTAAGAATGTAGATGGGACCCTGGAGGGGCATAGACATAATCGTACAAAGTCAGGTGTTCAGGGGATTTCACCCCCGAATCTGAGACAACCAATCTAACAGGGGCAGCTCCTATCCTATCCTTCGCGCTATCACCCTCAATTTCATCTGTGATCTTCTTCTTTGTCTTATGCTATGGTGAGCTCTTTGATGAAATCTCCATCTTAGGCTGGGCTGGTAGTAGACTCTAGGCAGTGGCTTACCTTGAAGCAGACTGGATCTGATCCAAGACTCTGAGCTCATTCTAAATCATACTACATCTACCTTTGCCAACATAAGGATCAATCGGAGATATTGCCTAGGTCGAAATCACATTTATAGAACCTCTCACAGGTTCTTTTAATTATTCATTTGGGATCATTATATTTCCTTCCTTGTAATTCCTCTCAAGCCAATCCCTGAAACTGAAGCACCTTTCTATCATATGTCCGAGTAACATGTGGTTTGGACAGTATTGAGGGTGATCCTTCAGGTTGACCTCTTTCGATTTCTTTGGCTCTGGCAACTTGAACTCGGGCTTTTTAATCAAAGTCTGGAATATCTTTACCACGACATCAACATTGAAGGAATAATTCCTGCATAGATGTTCTTAAATTGTCGAAACTTATTGTCCATCTGTCCTGTACGGCCTCTACTGCTGACTAGCCTGACTGATCTACTGCGGAAGGGATTGACCATACAGCTGAGACTAACTATACTGTCAAGGCCGACGATGACGGGGAAACTAATTGTACTGTTGTGGAAACTGCTCGGCCTGAATTTTCATCAGTTGTTTCCCTTTGTCCACCGTTGCCACTACGCTGAATCTCTTCTCGCATGCTTTGACTGGTCTCGATTTCTCTATTTTCTCTGAAGGTTCCATTTGTTTGACTTCTTCCTTTAGACTGCTGGACTTGCTGAGTATCTTCTCGAATGATTTAATCGTCAAACCTTTAAGCATGAATGCTACGGGACCATGGATACTCTTGAGTAGCATCTAAATCGCGTGTTGCTTCTGTAGCTGAGGCTTACACTCCATGCTAAGGTTTCTCCATCTCAAAATATAGTCACTAAGGTCAAATTAGGCTTCTGTCGTTCCACTATGAGATCTCCTATGGTAACATGGTGCTGGGCTTCGGCGAATCTTTTCACAAACATATTTTCCAATTCTGCGAAGGTCTTGACCGATCCATTGAGCAATTCGGCGTACCAATCAAAAGCGATCCCTGACAAACTGCTGACAAACTAATGGAATAACAATGCTTCATTCCCCCTTGTGTTGCAACAGCTGGCTCTAAAGTGGGTAATGTGTTGGCGATGATTTCCTATCCCATCAAATGTCTCGAAGGTCGGGGGTACGAAGCCTTTTGGGTAAGGTAAAGCATCAAATTCCTCTGGGTAGGTGATGCGATGCGACTTTGTATATGCCTTAAAATACAAGAATTTGATACCACTTTTTAGAATATTTAATTTCTGGCAAATGGCTTCAAAAACTTGATGTGCGAGGTTTACTTTTATTAATTTATATTTAGATTTTATAATAATTATTGTAAAAGTCACAATTTTAAACGCAATTATACGTATCATTCAAGTAATACAGGGCTCTAGTGGATTCTTGGTTATCGATCCCACAAGGATAGTGAATTTATAAAAAGTAAGAAATATAAGTAATATTTTGGATTTTTCAAATGCAATATATATATATATATATATATATATATATATTAAAATTTAATTTACTAACAATTTTTACTAAAAGCAAGTAAGCAGTAAGCAGTAAAGTAAAGTAAGCAGTAATTAAAATTCAATGCAAGTATAAAAATGATTTTCTCCTTTTTCAACTAATCCAAGAATTATAGAGTAATTATCTTTTGTAGGGAATTAAGATTATGGTACTATGCCAAATAAAAGCATTCCTATTCTTTACCCGTTGGTCCAGGTGCAAAGAACATTGACTAATCTATAGATAGGCTCAGGATGTTTTATTAGTAGAATGGGTTAATCTAGGCTCACACTACTAGATGTCCAAGGGTGGCTATGGTCGGCCCTACCAGTGACCCGTTACCTTTCTATAAACCAAATTATTAGAATTTAGTCTGTCACTCTAAATACTAATTAATTTTACGCCCAATAAATATTATCTTCCTATTTATTTGCACTTCACCTTAAACAATCCGCTTATAGCCTTCGATTACCTAAGGATTCATGTGATATCTACTAGTTAAGAATTTATCTCCGGATAGGTCTCAAAATTCTTCAACAGGTTTTAACAAATTAAATGGTCAATTTAAAAAGTAAACTAAGATAAGGTTTTAATATCATCACAATGTTTTAAAATGTTTTATATTTAATTCTCCTACAAAACTTAATTAATTTATATCATAGTTGAAAGGAGAAAGATAACTAACTACTCAGAAAACATTGAAATAACACAACAAAACATATTTATAAAACTTTGAAACAAAGTACAAATACTTATCTGAAGTGTTCCTTCAAGTGATCCGCTGACTTCTATTGATTCCATAGCAATGATGAAAGACTCTAACAGCAATAACACACAATAAATACTTAAAATAAACTCACCAGATACAAAATAAAGTGGCACCCTAAGTATGGAAGAGACTAAATAAAACTAGAGAGGAGAGAGAAGATGCTAAAATGAGTATGTATACTAAGAGGGGGGGTTTGGTGTGATTTTCTCTGTAGAATGGGCTCCTATTTATAGAGCTCTGAATTTGACTAGGGGTTGCTTAAGGCACCTATCGGCATATTTTTAGGTTGTGTTTTATTTTGAAGAGGGGTCGCCTAACAGAAATCTGTCGGCGAATTTTTAATTTAATTAAAATAAATAATTTGAAAAGTAATATTTGATTTCGAAAATAATTTTAAATTTAAGGTTTTAAGATATGAGACTAAACCAATCTCACATCCCAAATAGTTTATATAAACGAGCACCACACCACGTACCGTGTATCTATCCCTAAAGATAGTACACACCGCTCGACGGTGGGGCTCGATTAAATAAACTAGAAGATTTGTGACATCCGTTTGGTCCGCGAACCAATTTTATAAGCCGACAAAATTCCCCGCTTAATATGAAAACATTAAACAGGGTTTATATTACTCAGGTTCTTTAAAATTCCCTATAAGGGCAAGCCCCTATAGTTAATTACATCTTAAGTGATGGGAATCACCTAAGAAAACTCTCGATAATAATCAATAATCTCGCTCTCAAGGATTTCAAAGTTTAAGTTTTCAAGGGATTGAATTTTGGAATTTCAATAGGGAATGGATCAAACTTGGAACATTTTGTTTTGTGAATCCAAAGGAAGAAAAGTAGGAGAAATCACTGATTCGAAGTGAACTTCGGTAATTTCCCGACTATCCTATTGTTTGGCTTGAATTCGGGAAAGTCCTAATGTTTATTTAGTATTTCAATCTCGCCAATTTTAATTAATTAGGGCTTATATTTGTTCGATAAAATCAAACAAATAGACTCTAGAAGATGTGAGGGTTTATTGTCGTATCGGACGACTACCTCGTAATCCTAAGACCTGGTTAGGGCTTAATTTGCAATGCAAATGCCTAACGAAGAGTCGAGGATTTATGTTGCACTAGGCAAGCTACCTCGAAATCCTATGGCTTTGTTATTTTAATTCTAAGAAGATTTTGCTGAAGTAGGTTCAAGTTTTGTTGATGACGATGGCCGTGCTGCCCACCATGCTCCAAGCTCCTTGTTGTTGCAGAGGTTTAGTTTTAGAAATTATGAATCAGGAGATGAGAAAAGTGTTTTGGTCTAGAGAAGTCTTAATTTCCAAGTGTTTTGTATTTTGATTAAAACAAATCTTAAAGTTGATTATAACGACACCGGTTAAGATCCCACTCGCTCCATCCTTCCGCATCATTATTTTTATCGGATTCACTTAGTCCGGATGAATTTGCTAAACTCAACCGAATGAGTTCCACACTTTCATTTAGACCGTGGGAAATCCCGTTAGCAACACGTAGGTTACATCATCCGAGGTATTCCCGATCATCCAACAGACGTTTTAATTTAGTTGCAATTGTAGTTTTGTGTTCTGTTTGTGATTAAATTTTGAGTTGTTTTATATTTTGAAATGTTGTGGCGGTGAATTTTATCTTCGCAATGACTTTTAACTTAGTTTTGGTTTCAGCTTTAGGGACTATCCTAAAGGTGTGGGTTTTCATGCAACTGGTTGTTTTATCATGCAAGAAAAGTAAAGTGCATCTGCAATAAAGTAAATTGCAAGAAAGTAAATTGCAAGAAAGTAAATTGCAATAAAATAAAAGCGTACCTGGAGGGTCTTCCCGTCATCCCAAGCTACACTTAAAACACAATTAGAATATTTAAGCAAGTTCCTAGGTAAAGCTAAGGGAAAGGTTATGGTTTTCTACCAAATTCCTAATCCTATAGCTAGTCATCTCCTATGACGTCTAGGTTCTTTGTGTTTTTGTTTGAGGATGATTTTCTTCATCAAAGAACAATTAAGTCCAATTGTTCTTATAAATATCCTATCATATTGAGGAAGTGCTTAAGAAGAATCTTAAACATCTTTTCAATATTTCCAGGATTGTTTTAAGTCCAAATGAATTTAATTATATAAATGAATCGATCGTCCGAGGTTTTCAAGTTTTGTTAACTTGCTTCGGTGAACTGAGACATTCGAATATCCTATGAGTGAGGTAACACTTCATTTGATGTTCCATTTAGGAGTTATAATACTCAAAGCTTTCAAGGGTAAATTAGTATTCAAATGATTTGATTTAAGTTAAAGGGTTTAAATTTGGAATAGTGTTCAAGTTGCTTTATATTTAATTTCTTTTATGTCTTAGGTGATGTTATATTTAATTCAATTTAATTTGATTGAGTTTTAATTTAATTTAATTTAATTTAATTTGATTTGATGTTTAATTAATTTGATTTAATTTAATTTAATTTAATTATTTAATTTAATTTAATTTAATTTAATTTAATTTAATTATTTAATTTAATTTTAATTTAATTTAATTTAATTTAATTTAATTTAATTTAATTGTTTAATTTAATTTAATTTAATTATTTAATTTAATTTTAATTTAATTTAATTTAATTTAATTTTAATTTAATTGTTTAATTTAATTTAATTTAATTATTTAATTTAATTTTAATTTAATTTAATTTATAATTTTAATTGAGATTTTAAAAGAGTTTAATGATTTAATTAAGTCTTTTAATATTTTAAATTTGAGTTATCATTTTAATTAAGAGTTAAATGTTAATGATATAATTAGTTTAGGGATTTTTTAAATTAAAGAATAAATCTCTTCCTAATAAATATCCCTTATTTTAATAATTCCAATTTTATTATTCTTCCAAATTTAATTTATTATTTAATTAAAGTTTAATTATTTTAAAATTATTTAATGGGTTTCTATCCTTTAATTATTTAAATTTCAATCATCCAAACCAGATTAAGATCAAATATTTTACTTGTTGATTTTTTTTATTAAACCTAAAGTTTTAATTAAGGGTTGAAAGTTTAATTACCATTTTACCCTTCAGCTTAATAATTTCATAACTCACTAAATTGAACTTAAATGAACTTGAAATTTTTATGTGACTTCACTCATATGTCAATAAAGACATGAGAGGATAAAATGTGATTTTTCTGTATTTAATTTATTTATATAATTATTTTTGGTGGAAAATAGAGATTTTCAAGGAAAATTTGATAACATGACCAAAGGAAAGTTTCTGTCCTTAAGAAAATTAGGGGACATTCCTAATGACCAGAGAAGCACTTGGACCAATTTTGGTGATTTTTTGAATTATATTATTTTTATTATAATTATTTTGAGTTTTGGAGTGTTAATTAATTTAAAAATAAAATAAATGTTGAAAAATGGATTTTATATTTTTCAAAAATCTCTCTGATATCAAGGAAACCAGAGAAACAAATTTTGCAATTTTCCGATTTTTTTATGATTTATTATAATTATTTTAGTGAAAATGCTAGAAAATACATTTTTTTAATTTTAAAATTACCTTAAAACTTTAAAATTCAATATCTCACTAAATAGACCTAGGAAAAATGTGGGATTTGTTCCTAAGTGATTAAAATTCAAAATGTGACATTTTGGTGAACTTTATTATTTTTGTGATTTTTATTATTTTTTAATTATTAAAAATATTAAAATATTATTAAAAATCAACTTTTTCAGAAAATTGAAATTTTAATTTTCTTAGATTCCCCTGATATCAGAGAGGCTCCAAAACCAATTTGGTGAATTTTTGAAAAGTATTTTAAAATTTATGAATTTTTAAAGTTTAAAATGGCTAAGTGGCTTAATTAACCCAATTAGTGGGGCTAACCAAGTCCAATTGACCTCAAATTTTTATGGTGAATTCCTCTGATCCTAAAGGTCAGTGGAGAATTGATTTCAAGTCAATTTGATGCTTGGTTAACTCTAATTAATTAAAGACCTATTTTGGGTGTTTAAGCCAATTAGAGTTGTTCGAGTGAATTAACTCAAGTCCCATTTTTCCTAGAGTTCTCCTGGTCATAAGGAATATCACCAAATTTTTCTAGAATTTATTTCACAACATGCTAATTTTTGGAATTAAAATACTCAAAACAAGCAACATGCATTTGAAAAATAAATAACTTTTCACTGAGATGGCCTCGACCTTGGAAAATTCGGGAATGTTCCCAAGTTCGGAGGCTTCAAAAGCCTCTATGGTCTCATGCCATGGTGAATTGTATACATGCATGGAGAATTAAATGTATGCAGAGAGTAAATAAATTATAAAAAATAAAATACTTGATGAAATTAGATGATTTCTTTTCCACATTATTCTCCTATGTTCACTGAGCAAGAGGGTATTTTTATTTTATTTTTGTGATTTTTCTAGACAAAGATATGGATTTTTAAAGTTTCTGATATTTAATAAATACATTAAATACCCTATTTATCTACTTATCCACGCGGCGCCGCCGAAACATCTGCAGCTCCGAAGGGGTACGTGTCGCGCCGCGATTGGGCGCCGCCATCCGAGTCATCCGTCCCGGCCCCGCGGTTCACGTAACATTCCCCGGTCCGGCGCAATCCGAATCGTCCGCTCGATACACGCGCGATCCAACGGCTCCCGGTCATCGTCTACGATCGGTGTGCACCCGTGACCGTCAACCTTTTAACCCTAATTTCTCACTCGATTCTCAACGGATTTTCGTGTTCTTATGCTTCTATGGATTCGTCTCGAAGAGACGAACACATCCATACGGTAAACATGCATTTAAATCGACTCAAATTAAAATGAGAATCTCTCGGAAGCTCGGGAAGAAGAGGGAGTCCATACCTTTGCTCGCAGAAGTGAAGCTTCGATCCGAGAGTTGTTACACCTTCGATCGGATCCTAGTAAGCTCCGGATGAAGTCTCCCGGTCCGGTGAATTGTCTAGGTTGGACTTCGACCATGCTCGATCACAAAGCTTGGAGGCTGGAACAACCGGGTGGCCTAGAGATGGGGCTTTCGGTGGGGAACTTCTCCTCTTGGTCCAGTGAAGGTGTAGGACCAATCAATTTGGGAATTGGCTCACCGCGAAGAAGTGTCCCGGTTTTGGGCTAAAGTTCGAGCTCAAAATCGGGCTCGACTAGAGGGAATCGGGGCTGGAATTCGATGCGGGATCGTGTGCTCTATGTATGGAGAGTGATCTCGGAGTGATTTTGCGCAGTTTTGGCAAGGTTTTTGCTTAGCCCTTCCTTTGGCCGAGAGGGTGAGGGGTTTAAATAGGCATGGCTGGAGGCTCTCCGTGGAGTTTAATGGTTGGGATCAGCCGCTCTGGTGAGGAGAAGAACATACCGCAATGGCCATTTGGAGTGAGGCGGCTCAACGAAGGTGGAATTCAAAATTCGGCTCCTCCCAAGGTTTCGGGCATGGTGTTTTCCGACGATCGGGTGGCCGGCCGGCCAGAGTCGGGTCACCCTCAAGCTCGAGTGGGTCGGGACTGGAGGCTTGTGCGATCAATCGAGGTTTGACATGTGTAAAGGAGTTTGATTTAAATGGAATGGGAGAAGGCTCACTTTGGCTTGGTTTGGGTCAACCCACCATTTTGGGCTTGGTGCACCCTTCCAAGCTCTGATTTTGAGCTGAGGGAATCATTTAGGTCAGCTTAGAAGGAGTGGTGAAGTCTCCATCCATGATGAGGTGGCTAAACATGGTTTAGTGTGTGACATGATTAAGGTAAAAAAGGGTTAAAGGAGGTTTAAGAAAGAACCCCTCTTCTTGCCATAAATGGACTAATGACAAGTCAAAGCCCTCATGGCTTCATGTGGCTTCGAGAATGGCTTGTTCATGGCTTCATTTGGCTTGGGAAAAGGTTGATTTGTTTCATGAAAAGGGTTTTAGAAATTTTTGACATTTAGGGGGTAATTTGACATGTGGCTTGATTTGGAATGGTTTAATTGATGATTTTGAAACTTAGGGGTGATTTTGATCAAATGGATGATGAGGGGAAGTGTCATGTGGGCTTTAGGATGATTTGGGCTTTTAAAATTTAATGAAGATGGGCTTTTAAGAAGGTTTAAGGGAAGTGGGCTTTTAAGTTTAAGGATGTGTTCATGGATGGGAATTTTTGTAGAAGTTTGGGCCAAATAGTTGTTGGTTTTGGTTTAGGGATGTTTCATGGATAATTTGAAATAGATTTAAGGTGGTTTGGGTTTGAATTGGGTTGAATTTGGGTTTATTTGGTAAATGGGCCAATGTAGGTCAAATTGGGCTAACTTGGGCCAATGTTGGGCTAGGGTTGAAATTGATGTAAAATAAATGTTGAGAAATGTTTATGGGAGTGTTTCAAAGAGGTTTTGGTTTTGGTTGGGTTTTGATTTTGAGGTTTGGGCCTATTTGGGTTAGGTTTGGGTTTAGGTCAAAATCGGGCTTTTTGATTTTGGGTTGAATTTGAGTGGGGTTTGGGTCAAAATCTTGGGCAAATCATGTTAGTGTTTTGTTTATGGGGATTTTAAGGAAGGTTTAGAAAAGATTTGGGGTTAATTGGAGTTGAATTGGGTTAGTTTGGGCTAAGTTTGGGTCATGGGTCCAAATTTAGGCTTTAAGGCCCAAAGTGAAATTGGATCCAAATGTCAATCAAATTGGACTTGGATTTGGTTTAAATTGGTATTGGGAATGTTGAATTAAAGTTTAAAATTGAATTGGACCAAAATTGGGGTCAATTGGGTAGGTTTGGTTTAACATTGGGTTCACTTTGGGTTAAAATGGGTCAATTTGGGGGTTTTGACAAAAGTAGGGTAAATTGACAAAATTGGCCCATGGTGTAGTTGGACAAAATGAAATTGGGAATATTTAGGATTTTCTGGAATTTTCTGGGAATTTTCTGAATTTTTGGATTTTTAGGCCAAAAAGGGTATTTTGGGTATTTGGAGGGTATTGGGAGGTTTTCTTGGAATTTTTGGTATTTTTGGGTATGGATGATCAATTTGAGTGATGTGGAGATGTTTGGGATTGATTTTGGAAAATTTTGGGTAATTTGGAAATTTTGCAAAAATTTGGGTAATTTCAAGAGTTTTGGGTAGGTTTAGTAGGTGTAGGGTCTCGGGGTAAAAAATTGAAAATTTGAGAAATTAAAAATTGGGTGAATCTAGGTGGAAAGAAATCATTTTGGTTGAGCCATGAAGCCATATCAAGCCCATATGATCCATGAAAGGACTCATTTGAGGCATTCACTATGTTGTTCCTAACCCTCTTAGCCAAAGGCTTAGGGGTTAAGGACCATCCATGTGAATCACCTACATGAGTCGGAGGTTAAGTTGGGTATGGGTGTGGTTTTAGGAAGTGTGTGGAAATGTAGTGTGTAAGTGTAGTGTAAGTCAGCCCCTTCACTGCGACCGAGCCACCTGTGAGCGGTCCTAAGGCCAAAGAGTCCTATGGAACTCATCCTTTAAACTTCCACATTTCGATTTCAACCCTCTAGGTGATTAGGGGTCTATAGTCAAGTTTGTGGAGTTTGCAGGGAGTTTAGAAGTGGTTTGAATTTCTAAAAGGCGGGTCCCAATTCTAGTCCTCTAAGATAGTCAAAGGAAAAGCCTAAGGCTAGATCCTAAGCACTAAAAAGAAGAAGGGAAGACCTCATCAAAAATGAGGTCAACAGAGACCTCTTTAAAATTCATCCAAATTAAATGTATCTTTTAGAAGGTAACTGTAGCGCCTAGGCACAGGGATCTGGCACCTAGGCGCCGTAATCCGTGACCAGGTCTTTCGCACCTCTTCACTTTGGATCGTACCTCTTTGAAATCCAGACTGTTTCCTTGTGGCCAAATACATTGTATCACATGTCCTATATATTAGAAGTAACTTGCAGTCTTCTAGAAGCTCCAATAATCGCCTAACACAATTAAAATAACTACCCAAAGTCATCAAAAAAACTTGACAGCATCTGTTTCGAACTGGCGCTTAGGCGCTGGATTCTGGCACCTAGATGCTAGGCCAATCATTCCAAAATTTTGCTCCATAAGCTCCATTTTTACTCCTTTTTGCTCCTTGTTCCTTCTTTTTCTCTCTTGGACTCTTTTTAAATCATCTACATCCAAAAACATAAAAATACCTTTCATTAAAGCATAATATCCTTAAGAATTGAATCATAAATAAGGCATAAAAATGGGTATTTTTAGGTAGATCAAATTCCCCCAAACTTAAACGTTAATTGTCCTCAAGTAACCCTTTTAATTACATAAAATAGATAAAATTTGGAATGAAGTAAAAAATATTTAAGATTCCTTGTAATTTTTGGTTTTATAAATGCTTTAGCAAATCATTAACCAAATTTCACTAATTAAGTTTAATTTTAAAAATTTAAGAATATTTAACTACCAAATCATAAGACTTCCAATTTTTCATTTATTTCAAGAATAGTTGTAGTTTATCATATCAAGGTCTCATAGAATATTTACAAGAAAAATATTCATGAAATATTTTTCTAGTAAAAATATATGTACATAGAAATTAAGTTAAAAATGTAATCAGTCTTCTTCTTATAAGATAATTCAAGTGAAGCCAATTTTTGATTAGGCATTTCCTCAAGCTTCTCCCCAGTTTCTTTTCTTCTTTTTTTTCTAGATTGTTTTTCAATCCCTTTTTTTTTAATGAGGATTACTCTTTTTGGATAGCCTGTTAATGATTTTGAACTTCACTATTCTTAACTTATTTTCAAAAACTTATACATTCTTACTTAATGAATATGACATTAATAATTTATCATTTTTCATATCTTATTTCAATTTTTTTTTTTTCAAGAAATAATTTTGATTCCTTAGTATTTCAAAAATACAATTCTCTTTACTATAAATAGAAAAATTTTGATCTTATTATTCTTTAAGCTAAATAATTCTATTCTTAAAATCAACCAAAATTTTTGAAGTTTTAGTTAAGTTTACTAAATTATTTATAAATTCAAAAATTTAGGTAATCTTAAATGCATTTTTCATTCCTTATGTTATGTTAATATATTTTTAAAGAAAATATTAGTTCTTTAAGGTAAAATAATATTTAAATTTGATAAATGTTTTCCCTTCCCCCAAACTTCAGCTTTAGTATAAATATGAATCATGAAATTTTCTAAAGCATGAGAGAAAGAAATAAACAGGAATTAATCTAAGTACAGTAATGATGTAGTAACGAAAAACTAACTTCTACTTCTACACATGCTTCAATATGAATTTAATAGAAATCATTAAGCATATATAGAAAAGTTTTGCAGAGCAGGATTTAATTTTTAAAAATAAATTTTTTTTTTATATTTTTTTATATTTGAACATGCAAATTTGCTAACTATTCATGAACACTAAACAGTAAGCTGAAACAGAAATAAACTTTTATAGAAATTCATTCACATTTCAGTCTTAAACACACATCAGATAATTTTAAAACAGTTTTAACATAAAAAGTTCACATAAATACTAACAAATAACATCCCACTAAACAACACAAGAAACAAGAAAATACACTAAAAACAGAATCAACAATCTCTAGAGATAAGTCAAGCTACTAATCACTGTTTGTAGCTTCATCATCGTCATCACCAAAAGAAAACTTCATATCCTTAGGATCAACATATGATGAAAATTTAGGACAAGTAGGGAACTGAACATCGAGCTCACCTTTCAGAAATCTCACTAAAGACTCTGAATACTCAGCATCCTAATAACTCTTTCTTTGTGTATACTCTGAAAGATGATCAATCTTCTTGTCTATCGTATATACTGTACAATGAGTTAAGAATAACTCATGTTGTTGCTCTATAAACTGATCATGCATGGTTTTCTAAAAAGTAGATGATGGCTCAGCAGAAGTAGATGGTCTAGAAGTAGAAGCTCTACCTGAAGTAGGTAATGAACCAGCAGGTGCAGTAGAACTCTTACCTCTCAGTCGATCATAAATGCTAACGCTTTCTCTTCCTATAGGCTTTGTCGACTTGAGCTTTTCCTCGGAAAGCTCAGCAACTACTCAAACACTTTGACATTGAGAATAGATCAGAGATGGAAAACCAGGTCTAATAGAAGTGCTAGAACCAGCAGTAGCCTCTACAGAATCATAAATAATGCTCCCTATATCAATAAACTTTCTTTCTTGAATGTAGTAGTTAAGAATAGCTCTATCTTTGGTAACTTCGCTCAGATGATTAGATGGAAGGAGACGAGCAGAAATAAAGTAGTGTCATGCCTTTGAAACACCATTAAGCTTAGAAGATGAAAAATTTACCCTTTTTCCGTTTCGAATCTTCCAGGCTCCAGTACTATCAGTCAGGTAGGCAATGATCATATCCAAATCTCCCTCAGATTGAGATAATCCTGAGTAATAACACTCTATGTTTGGCGGCAGGCCATAGAAAATATTGATGCGTTCAGGAGTGAATCCTACTCCAACTCCTCGAACAAAAATCTCGTATTCTTCCGCATCCACGAAATTAGTATAAAACTCTCTAACAACCGGGATAACGACAACAGCTCTGAAATAGCAAAATCGTTGCCAGTTGAGCGCAACGATTGTCTCTCAATTCTTCCTCTAGGATTATAAAAACTTCGCTCTGAGATAAATTTCTGAGTTGTAGCAAAATCATTGTATCGGAAGTGTGCAGCAGCAGTGACGAACTTTCTATGATCAAAATTTTCTCTTTCCTTTCCTCGCTTAGATTTGGGTGCCATCTAAAAGCAAAAATTAAAACGTGAAATAAATTCAACAGATCTAGAAAAATAAACTAATTTAATCTTTTCAAACTTGAAAAAGCTTAAAAATTCATGGATTTAACCATAAAAAATCAAAATTTTTCTCAAAATTTCAGTTTTTCTTAATGAGAGCAAAATTCATGGTGAAAATAAAAAATAATGAGTTTAGAATGTAGATCTGACCTCGAGATGAAGAAATCGGGTGATTTCAAGCTCAAAAACATGAAAATACTGCTTTAAATGGGATCTCTAGGTGGTATTTTAGTGAAAAAATAGTGGAGAAGGAAGCTTAGGTGTCAAAAATGGTGTGGGGGGTTTAAGAAGATGAGTTTTCAGGTTCAGGCCGAACCGGCGCTTAGGCGCCGAATTCTGGCGCCTAGGCGCCAGACTCGTCTTTCCAAAAATTCGATTTAAATTAAATATTTCCACCAAATCTTATGAAATTTGACTCCTAATTACTCTTATGAGAGTATTAATCCATTTTATATCCTCCAAATATTTTCACAACAAATTAAAAATGATAGTATAGATCCACAAAAAATGTATCCAAATTCTTCAATTCTAAATCTTAACATCCATTCAAATTCAATAACTTTCAGTAAAAGACTGTATCATGGTTCATCATTTTTTAAATAACACAAACAACAACATATTCAAAGCAAACATTCAAATCCAACAACACACATTGAACAATTAAGCAAACACACAAATTAGATATTCAACACACTAAAATAAGACTCGATCAGACCTAAAACACATATAGGATCAATTTAACACCGATATTCAATTACCATCTCTTTCGCAATGAAGTTCGCTAGGACCGAAGGGATAGAATACCAACGCCCTTGGAAATTCCAAAGCCATCTTTTCATTGATCCACTTGTTTTTCGCGTACATTTCTACTTGAGCGTCATGATAGGCAGCCATATGATCAGATTGAAGTTTGGTTTGCCATTCCAAGTGTTCGTATTGGTGGTACATCTCATGGAGACGATTACCAATACTTTGAAGTTCTGCTTCAATCTTATTCAATCAACTAAACATTTTCTCCAAACTAACAGCAATAAAACCATTAAAATAAGGCTGAGGATCTTTAGGAGATTTATCTCTTACCTCATTTCTATGATTTCCTCTATCCATTGCCTCCAAATCCTTCTTAACTCCTCCAAAATGGATTGCTCTAGTCAAAATTAAGGTTTCTATGGGATTGGGGATGAAGAATAGGCAATATATAAAGAGATTTCGTGTGAAAAATAGAAGAATTTTGGTTTTTCCACGATCTATAACTGCGGCGCTTAGGCGCCGGAATCTGGCGCCTAGGCGTCGGATCATCGATACGCAGGACACTCTGGCACTTAGGAGCCAACTTTTGGCGCCTAGAAGCCAGAACCTTGATCGACTCTGATTCCCCTATCGTCAAATTTTGCAAAGTTTCGGTCGTAAAAATAAGTCTAATAAATGAGTGTGATCCACACACAAACACTATTACAAAAAAAATCAAATCACAAACAATCTCAAACGAAGGTTAACTTGATCTCCTTTTTACTCACATTTGACAAGGAGTGGTCCAAGTCCAAATTCTATATACTTCAAGATAATGTTTAGCTTAAGCCAATACAGACTTGTTAGCCTTCTATTTCCAGAAGTTATATATAAATTTAGTCAAGACCAATGCCTTACAACAATAATTAAACTCAAACTAATAAATATGGGTTGCCTCCCTCAAAGCGTTTGGTTTAACGTCATCAGCCCGACCTAATTAATTGAATTAATCAGGTAGACTCAGCTCATAAGCCTCTTTGTAATGTAATTTCATTTCTCCCATATAAGGCTTCAGTCTTAATCCGTTAACTTTAAATACTTTTCCAGTTTTGGGATCTTTAATATCCACAGCTCCATAAGGGTATAATTTCTCAATTATAAATGGTTCCATCCATTTAGATTTTAATTTTCTAGGGAAAAGTTTTAAACGAGCATTAAATAATAATACTTCTTGTCCAGGCTCGAATATTTTCCTTGAAATCATTTTGTCATGCAATTTCTTCATTCTTTCCTTATAAATTCTTGAATTTGCATAACACTCATTTCTTATCTCTTCCATTTCATTCAGTTGTAATAATCATTTTTCTCCTGCAGTATTCAAATTATAATTGAACTCCTTTATCGCCCAATAAGCTTTATGCTCCGGTTCAACGAGTAAGTGACAATGTTTACCATAAATTGGCCAGATAAGGTGACATTCGATAGGTGTCTTATAAGGCCGTTCTATAAGCCTATAATGCGAGAATCGAGTCTATCAACCCAGTTAGTTCTTTTAGGATTAACAGTCTTTTCTAAAATTCTTTTAATTTTTCTGTTTGACACTTCAGCCATTCCACTTGTTTGAGGATGATAAGCAGTTGCAATTCTATGTTTAATTCTGAATTTTCCAACAATGATTGAATTCTTATATTTCTGAAATGACTTATCCTGGGCATTCCAAATCTTCTAACAATCATTTTCTTTAAAAATTTTGAAACACTTTTGGAATCACAGTTAAGTAAAGCTACAGCTTCGATCCACTTTGAAACATAATCAACTGCTAATAAAATATAAATCTTTCCAGATGATGGTACGAAATGTCCCATAAAGTCTAAACCCCATACATCAAAAATTTCGATTTCTAATATAAAGTTTAGAGGCATTTCAACATTTCTAGATATATTTCCCATTCTTTGACATCGATCACAAGTTTTCACATAATGTCCAACATCTTTAATTAAAGTAGGCCAATAAAATCCAGATTTTAAAATTTTAAATGCAGTTTTATCCACTCCAAAGTGTCCTCCAAATTCAGAATCGTGACATTTTTGAATAATTGGAAAAGTTTCTTCATAAGGTAAACATGTTCGAATCATAGAATCTCTTCCTAATTTAAATAAATGAGGATCTTCCCAAATATATGATTTACAATCATTCTTGAATTTCTTAATGTATTTATTATTCGTACCATATGGTAAAATTTTGCTAACCAAGTAGTTAACTATATCTACATACCAAGGCATTTGTAATCCTTGAATGACATATAATTTCTCATCTGCGAATTTCTCATTTATCTTTTTTCATAAATCTTCTCATTATTATTTTTGATTCTTGATAAATGATCAGCAATTTGGTTGTCAGTTCCTCTTTTGTTCACAATTTCAAAATCAAATTCTTGTAAAAGTAAAACTCATCTGATCAGTCTAGGTTTAGCATCCTTTTTAGACATTAAATACTTAATAGCAGAATGATCAGCTTGTACGATACATTTTGTTACAAAAAGATATGGTCTAAATTTATCAAAGGCATATACTATTGCTAAAAGCTCTTTTTCAGTAGTAGTGTAATTTAGTTGAGTTTCATTAAGAGTTTTGCTAGCATAGTGTAGAACTTTGAAAATATTCTCATATTTTTGTCCTAATACAGCTCTGATTGCATAATCACTTGCATCACACATTAATTCAAAAGGTTTATTCCAATCAGGTGCAACCATGACAGGTGCAGTGATTAATTTTTCTTTCAGAATATTGAACGCATTCAAAAAATCTTCATTAAATTCAAATTTAGCTTCTTTTTCTAATAAATGGCAAAGAGGTTTAGCAATTTTAGAAAAATCCTTTATATATCTCTTATAAAATCCAGCATAACCCAAAAAACCTCTCACATCAGTAACGGTAGTAGGTGGTTGCAGTTCAACAATAATTTTCACTTTTGCTTAATCCACTTTCATCCCAATTTGTTAAACTTTATGTCCAAGTACAATGCCTTCTGTGACCATAAAAATTGACATTTTTCCCAGTTTAAAACTAAATTTGTTTCTTCATATCTCTTCAAAATTTTTGTTATATTTTTCAAGCAAGATTCAAAAGAAGTTCCAAAAACTGAAAAATCCTCCATAAATACTTCAATTTTTTTATCAATCAAATCACAAAATATTGACATCATACATCTTTGAAAAGTTGCAGTGCATTGCATAAACCGAAAGGCATTCTTCTAAAGGCAAATGTTCCATAAGTACTTGTAAATGTTGTCTTTTATTGATCCTCAAGAGCAACGGGTAATTGATAATAACCATAATATCCATCTAGAAAACAGAAATATGAGTGTCCAGCTAGTTTATCCAGCATTTGATCCAAGAAAGGTAAAGGAAAATGATCCTTTCTAGTGGCGTTGTTTAATTTTTTATAATCAATGCAAATTCTTCATCCAGTAACTTGTCTTGTTGGGATTAATTCATTTTTTCATTAACAATGACTGTTACTCCTCCTTTCTTCGGAACACAATGAATAGGACTTACCCATTATCATGAATATTGGCTATTCTTTTAGGATTAACCCTTTCAGAAGGCCATTGAAAATTTTTATTAGTCATTTCTTCAATTAAGGTGTAGGCTTCTTCAAATGTCTTAGCCATTAAAGAACCACCAGCAGTAGCATCAATAATAGATCTAAGTGATCCAATAAGTCCATTATAAAATGTTTGAATAATTAACCAATCTGGTAAAGCATGATGAGGACATTTTCTTAATAGTTCTTTAAATCTTTCCTAAGCTTCATAAATTGTTTCTCCATTAAATTACGTAAATGAAGTAATATCATTTCTCAATTTAGCAGTTTTAGAAGGAGGAAAATATTTAGCAAGGAATTTTTGTGCTGTAACTGCCCATGTTTTAATAGAACAAGTTGCTAATGAATTAAGTCATATCTTTGCTTTATCTTTTAAGGAGAAAGGAAAGAGTCTAAGCCTAATAGCATCATTAGAAACATTATTATATTTCAAGGTAGCACAAAGTTCTAAAAAACTAGCAAGATGTAAATTTGGATCCTTATTAGGTGTTCCTTCAAATTAATTATTTTGAACCATTTGAATAATAGAAGGTTTATGCTCAAAAGAATTAGCATCTACAGCTAGAATTTAAATTCTAACATGAAGTTCATCAGCTGTAGGGTTTTCATATTCCCTTAATGGTTTATAAATATTTTGTTCATTAATATCGATTGGATTTTGATTATTGTTATGTAAGTTAGCCATTTTTTGATATTTTGAAATTTGTTTTCTTTTTTTAATTCTTTTAATTGTTCTTTCTAATTCAGAATCAACAGGTAGTAATCCTTCAGATCTAGAACTACGCATAAAAATTTAAAATATTTTTGTTTTGTTTTGTTTTTGTTTTTTTTTGTTTGTTAATATTTTACGTTCTTTTCTTTTTACTTTTTATTATACTCTATCCTATCCCCGGCAACAACACCAAAAACTTGATGCGACGCAACTTTATATATGCTTTAAAATACAAGAATTTGATACCACTTTTTAGAATATTTAATTTCCAGCAAATGGCTTCAAAAACTTGATGTGCGAGGTTTACTTTTATTAATTTATATTTAGATTTTATAAAAATTATTGTAAAAGTCACAATTTTAAACGCAAGTATACGTATCGTTCAAGTAATATATGGCTCTAGTGGAGTCCTGGTTATCGATCCCACAGGGATAGTTAATTTATAAAAAGTAAGAAATATAAGTAATATTTTGGAATTTTCAAATGCAATTTATATATATATATATATATATATATATATTAAAATTTAATTTACTAACAATTTTTACCAAAAGCAAGTAAGCGATGCATGATAAAATAAAGTAAGCGATAATTTAAATTCGATGCAAGTATAAAAACGATTTTTTCCTTTTTCAACTAATCCAAGAATTATAGAGTAATTATCTTTTGTAGGGAATTAAGATTATGGTATTGTGTCAAATAGAAGCATTCCTATTCTTTACCCTTTGGTCCAGGTGCAAAGAACATTGACTAATCTATAGATAGGCTCAGGATGTTTTATTAGTAGAATGGGTTAATCTAGGCTCACACTACTAGATGTCAAGGGTGGCTATGGTCGGCCCTACCAGTGACCCGTTACCTTTCTATAAACCAAATTATTAGAATTTAGTATGGCACTCTAAATACTAATTAATTTTACACCCAATAAATATTATCTTCCTATTTTTTTTCACTTCACCTTAAACAATCCGCGTATAGTCTGCGATTACCTAAGGATTCATGTGATATCTACTAGTTAAGAATTTATCTCTGGATAAGTCTCAAAATTCTTCAACAGGTTTTAGCAAATTAAATGGCCAATATAAAAAGTAAATTAAGATCAGGTATTAATATCATCACAATGTTTTAAAATATTTTATATTTAATTCTCCTAAAAAATTAAATTAATTTATAATATTTTCATAGTTGAAAGGAGAAAGATAACTAACTACTCAGAACACATTAAAATAACACAATAAAACATGTTTATAAAACTTTGAACCAAAGTACAAATACTTATCTGAAGTGTTCCTTCAAGTGATCCGCTGACTTCTACTGACTCCAAAGCAATGATGAAAGACTCCAATAGCAATAACACACAATAAACACTCAAAATAAACTCACTAGATACAAAATAAAGTGGCACCCTAAGTATGGAAGAGACTAAGTAAAACTAGAGAGGAGAGAGAAGATGCTAAAACAGGTATGTGTACTAAGAGGGAGGGTTTTGGTGCGATTTTCTCTGTAGAATGGGCTCCTATTTATAGAGCTCTGAATTTAACCAGGGGTTGCTTAAGGCACCTCTTCAAAATTTGTCTAAATTCAATGTATCTTCTAGAAGATAACTGTCGCGCCTAGGCGCTGGACTCTGTGACCACGTCTTTCGCACCTCTTCACTTTGGGTCGCACCTCTTCGCAATCTAGACCGTTTCCTTGTGTCCAAATACATTGTATCACATGTCCTATATATTAAGAGTAACTTCCAGTCTTCTAGAAGCTCTGATAACTGCTTAACACCATCAAAATAACTACCCAAAGTCATCAAAAAAACTTGACAGCGTTTGTATCGAACTAGCGCTTAGGTGCCGGATTCTGGCTCCTAGGCGCCAGGCCAATAATTCCAAAATCTTGCTTCATAAGCTCCATTTTTTCTTCTTTTTGCTCCTTTTTTCTTCCTTTTCTTTCTTGGACTCTTTTTAAATCATCTGCATCCAAAAACATAAAAATACCTTTCATTAAAGCATAATATCCTTAAGAATTGAATCATAAATAAGGCATAAAATGGGTATTTTTTAGGTAGATCAGTAGGGTCTACCCTCTGAAACTGATTCCCCGCCTTTGGACTAAGCCAAAGCCTCTCGTATCTACTGCTCGACCATCTGCTTAATCTCCTTCTCTGAAAAGCTAAACTGAATCCTTCTTTGGAGTTTCTTCTTCGTTGTTGGAGAAAATTTCTCTTCTTTCATTTTTAATGAGAACTATCTCGGGTTGGTTGACTTCTGGGGATGCTGTTGGTCGTGACTGTGTCTAGCCGTGTGATCCATGAAAAAAATACTTATTTTTATGCCTTGATTTTTATCAAATTTTTAAGGATATTATGCTTTAATGAAAGGTATTTTTGTGTTTTGAATTTAGGTGATGCAAAAATGTTCAAGAAGGAAAAAAGGAGCAAAAAGGAGCAAAAAAGAGCAAAAAAGGAGCCAAAATGCAAAATTTTCAAAAAAATTACCCTAGCGCCTAAGCGCCAGTTCGATACAGAATTCTGTAAGATTTTTGATAACTTTTGGTCAATTATTTTGACTGTGTTAGCGGTTATTGGACCATCTAGAAGATTAGCAGTTATTCCTGGATTATTGGACATGTGATACATTGTATTTGGACGCTTGGAAACGGTTAGGATCGTGAAGAGGTGCAATCTAAAGTGAAGAGGTGCGAAGAACTGGACGGAGAGTCCGGAGCCTAGGCGCCAGATTCTGGCGCCTAGGAGCCAGACACACCTTCTAGAAGATTCATTGAACATGGACACATTTTGAAGAGGTTCCTCAAGGCAACCCTTGAAGCCCATAAATAGGAGGCTACTCCTTCAGAGAAAAACGCCCACAAACCACCAACACCCAACCTAGTCCCCTAGCCCCATAGTTCCATTTAGAGAGAGAAATTAGAGAAATATTTTAAGGGCCATATTTATAGTTTCTTTTATTAATTAGTGAGTTTATTTTAGAGTTTGTATTGAGATTATTTGAAGAGTCGGTGCTTTTGAAGTCTATTTACTTTGGAGTCAGAATGATTCAGAGGTTCAGTTGGAAAAACACTTGAGATAAGTATTTGTATTTTGATTCAAAGTTTTATTTATATGTTTTGTTGTTTAAATTCAATGTGTTTTGAGTAGTTACTTTACTTTCTTCTTTCAATTATGAAAAGATAAATAAAATAATATAAAATTTATTGGAGGATTAAAAACTATATATATATTCTAAACATTGTGATAATATTAATACCAGATCTTAATTTACTACTTAAATTGGCTATTTAAATTGTTAAAATCTGTTGCAGAGTTTTGAGACCTAGAAGGAGATGAATTCTTAACTAGTAGATATCACATGAATCCTTGGGTAGTCGAAGGCCTTGCGCGGGTTATTCAAGGTGAAGTGCAAATAAATAGGAAGATATTATTTAATGGGTGTAGAATTGATAAGTTTTTAGAGTGACGAAGCTAAATTCTTGTAATTTGGTTTATAGAGAAGGAAAGGGTCACTAGTAGGCCGATCATAGCCACCCTTGGACATCTAGTAGTGTGAGCCTAGATCGACCCATTCTACTAACAATACATCCAGACCTGATCTATAGATTAGCCAATGTTCTTTATACTATCGAGCAAAGGTAAAGAATAGGAATGCTTCTTTTTCGCACAATACCATAAATTTATATTCTCCACGAATATTAAATCATCTAAAAAGTCTTGGATTAATTGAAAGGAAGAAAGTTGTTTGCTTATTTTTATTTACATCAATCATTGCTTTGTTATTGCTTTATTTCTGCATCTAGTAAATTAAATATCAATTTTTTAACTTTAAAAGAAATACATAAAAATAAATTCAAAATATTTAAAAAAATCTATAATCCTCCTCGTGGGATCAATATTGGGGTCTTTATTTAAAGCCCTATATTACTTGAAGCGATACGTATACTTGCGTAGTACCCCTAGTGTATAAAATATTTTTCATAAAACTATATTTATATACACTAGCCGCTATTATTATTTGAGTCAAAGTATTGGCTATAACATATTTTTGATAGCATAAAGTACTGCATTATTTGGCAATTACAAACCAAGTTTTTGGTGCATTGCTGAGATCGAGGGTCAAGTTTTTTGCGCCGTTGCCGAGGAGGCAAAATTTATAGATTTTAAATATTTTATTTTATTTATTTCTTTTATTGTCAAAAATATAAAATACAAAAACATTTTTTTAAAAAAACAAAAACAAAAATAATAATAATAATAATAATAATTTTATTTTTTGTTATTTTACTTTTTATTTACTTTTTATGAGTAGTTCAAGATCTGAAGGATTGTTACCTTTAGATTCAGAATTAGAAAGAACTGTTAGAAGAATTAAAAAAGGAAAACAAATTCAAAAATATCAAGAGATGGCTAATTTACATAATAATTTACAAAATCCAATTGAAATTAATGAACAAAATGTTTACAAACCATTAAGGGATTATGCTTAACCCTACGGTTGATGAACTTCATAGTAGTATTCAAATACCTACTGTAGATGCTAATTCTTTTGAGCTTAAACTATCTATTAAATGGTTCAAAATAATCAATTTGGGGGAACACCAAATGAGGATCCATATTTACACCTTGCTAGTTTTTTAGAACTTTGTGCTACCTTTAAATATAAAAATGTTTCTGATGATGTTATTAGACTTAGACTCTTTTCTTTTTCTTTAAGAGATAAAGCAAAGATGTGGTTGAACAAATTAGCAACAGGTTCTTTTAAAACATGGGCTGAAAAGGCACAAAAATTCCTTGCTAAATATTTTCCTCCTTCTAAAACTGTTAAATTAAGAAATGATATTACTTCATTTAGTCAATTTGACGGGGAGACAATTTATGAAACTTGGGAAAGATTTAAAGAACTATTAAGAAAATGTCCTCATCATGCTTTACCTGATTGGTTAATTATTCAAACATTTTATAACGGACTAACTGGATCACATAAATCAATTATTGATGCTGCTGCTGGAGAATCTTTAATGGCTAAATCATTTGAAGAAGCTTATACTTTAAATGAAGAAATGGCTAACAGCAATTTTCAATGGCCTTCTGAAAGGATTATTCTAAAAGAATGGCAAGTATTCATGATAACGAAGCCTTTTCTATCTTAGCTTCACAAGTAGCTATAATATCTAAGAAATTAGATAATTTTGCTATCAATATATCACATAACAACTCTGCTAACATTGAAAATTCTCAAACTATTGAAACTTTACAAGCTATTTCTAGTAAAAATAACCCTTATTCCAATTATTATAATCCTGGATGGAAAAATCACCCTAATTTTAACTGAAATAATTCACAACAACAATGGGGTAATAATCAATCCCATCCAACAATCAAGTAAATTCAAACTATAAACCACCTGAATTTAATAATCAACAGAAAAAGTTATCTATAGAAGAATTAATTTTACAACTAAGCAATAAATTACAAAATCAAAACACTGTTATTCGTAATATTAAGAATCAAATGGGATAAATCTCTAATTTAATTAATTACAGACCTCCAGGAACACTTCCTAGTAATGTTGAAGTCAATCAAAAAGAAATTGGAAAAAAACATTAACATGTTAAAGCTGTGCAACTTAGAAGTGGAAAGGAATTAAAAGAAAGAATGCAGAATGAAATTGAAAATGAGATTGAGGTTGAAGAGATTGAAAAATCTAAAGAAACTCCTTCTCCTGATCAAGATCGATCGTTATTCCTATTAATGTGGAAGTTGAAAAACCACCACCACCTTTTCCTCAAAGACTAAAATAGCAGAAGCTTGATCATCAAGTTTCTAAGTTCCTTGAAATTTTTAAGAAACTTACCATTAACATACCTTTTGCTGAAGCTTTGGAATATATGCCAACTTATGCAAAATTTATGAAGGATATTTTGAGCAAGAAACGAAAATTTGAAGCTTTTGAAACTGTTGCATTAAGTGAAGAATGTAGTGCAATAATTCAAAAGAAATTACCTCAGAAATTTAAAGATCCTGGAAGTTTCACTATACCTTGTGCTATTGGAGAAAAATTTTGTGGAAAAGCTTTATGTGATTTAGGAGCCAGAATTAATCTCATGTCATTTTCTATTTTTCCAAGGTTGAATTTAGGAGAGATTACTCCCACCACTGTAACCCTTCAGTTAGCTGATAGATCTATCACTTACCCTAAAGGAGTTATAGAGGATGTTCTTGTTAAAGTGGATAAATTTATTTTCCCCATGGATTTCATTGTACTTGATATGGAAGAAGATAAAGAAATACCAATTGTTTTAGGGAGACCTTTTCTAGCTACAGGACGAGCTATGATTGATGTGCAAAAAGGAGAATTTACCATGAGAGTTAATGATCAAGAGATTAAATTTAATGTTCTTAAATCAATGAAGTACCCTGATAAAGAAAAATGCTATCGAATGGATATTATTGATTATATAATTGAAAAACATTATCAAGAAAGAAGTAAAGTCATTTCTGAAGAAAAAATTGAATCATTAACAGATGAAAATGAAGAACTAAAAGAAGAAGAATTATTTAAAGAAACTCATTATATTAAAGATAACTGGGAAATTTTAGACATAACACAAAATGATATACTTTTACCCTCAATTAAAAAAGCCCATGAACTGGAATTAAAAATGTTACCTACACATTTAAAGTATGCTTTTCTTGGAAATTCATTAACTTTACTTGTTATTATTTCTTCTAAACTAAGTTTAGATCAAGAAGAAAAATTGATAGGAGTGTTAAAGAATTATAAGAAAGCTTTTGGTTGGATTATTGCTGATATAAGAGTAATAAGCCCTTCCATCTGTATGCATAGAATTTTAATGGAAGAAGATTTTAAACCTACTATTGAACCTCAAAGAAGATTAAATCCTATCATGAAAGAGGTTATTAAAAAAGAAATTTTAAAATGATTAGATGCTGGAATTATTTATCCTATTTCGGATAGTCAATGGGTAAGTCCTATTCATTGTGTTCCGAAGAAAGGAGGAGTAACTGTCATTGTTAATGATAAAAATGAACTAATTCCTACAAGACAAGTTACTGGATGGAGAATTTGCATTGATTATCAAAAATTTAATGACGCCACTAGAAAGGATCATTTTCCTTTACCTTTCTTGGATCAAATGCTTGATAAATTAGTTGGACACTCATATTTCTATTTTCTGGATGGATATTCTGGTTATCATGAATTACCTATCGCTCCTGAGGACCAAGAGAAAACAACATTTACAAGTCCTTATGGAACATTTGTGTTTAGAAGAATGCCTTTCGGTTTATATAATACATCTGCAACTTTTCAAAGATGTATGATGTCAATATTTTGTGATTTGATTGACAAAGGAAGTGAAATATTTATGGACGATTTTTCAGTCTTTGGAACTTCTTTTGAATCTTGTTTGGAAAATATTTCCAAAGTTACGAAAAGATGTGAAGAAACAAATTTAGTTCGAATTGGGAAAAATGTCGATTTATGGTCACGAAGGCATTGTACTTGGTCACAAAATTTCACAAATAGGTATGGAAGTTGATCAGGCAAAAGTGAAAATTATTGCTGAACTTCAACCACCTACTATCATTACTGATGTGAGAAGTTTTTTGGGTCATGCTGGATTTTATAGGAGATATAAAAAGGATTTTTCTAAAATTGCTAAACATCTTTGTCATTTATTAGAAAAAGAAGCTAAGTTTGAATTTAATGAAGATTGTCTATATGCGTTCAATATTCTAAAAGAAAAATTAATCACTGCACTATTCATTGTTGCACCTAATTGGAGTAAACCTTTTGAATGAATGTGTGATGCAAGGATTTTGTAATTGAAGCTGTATTGGGACAAAAATATGAGAAAATTTTCAAACTTATATATTATGCTAGCAAAACTCTAAATGAAACTCAAATAAATTACACTACTACTGAGAAAGAGCTTTAGCAATAGTATATGCCTTTGATAAATTTAGACCTTATCTTCTTGGGACCAAATGTATCGTACATGCGATCATTACTGCTATTAAGTATTTAATGTCTAAAAAAGATGCTAAACCTAGATTAATCAGATGGGTTTTACTTTTACAAGAATTTGATTTTCAAATAGTGGACAGAAAAAAGCTGACAACTAAATTGCTGATCATTTATCAAGAATTAAAAATAATATTGAAAAGATTTATGAAGAAAACATAAATGAGAAATTCTCTGATGAACAGTTATATGTTATTCAAGGATTACAAATGCCTTGGTATGCAGATATAGTTAACTATTTGGTTAGCAATATTTTATCATATGGGTTGAATAACAAATATGTTAAGAAATTCAAGAATGATTCTAAATCATATATTTGGGAAGATCCTTATTTATTTAAAATAAGAAGAGATTTTGTGATTCAAAGATGTGTACCTTATGAAGAAACTTTTGCAATTATTCAAAAATATTACGATTCTGAATTTGGAGGACACTTTGGAGTGGATAAAACTGCGTTTAAAATTTTAAATTCTGGATTTTATTGGCCTACATTATTCAAGGATGTTGGACATTATGTGAAAACTTGTGATCGATGTCAAAGAATGGGGAATATATCCAGAAAAGAAGAAATGCCTCTAAACTATATATTAGAAATTGAAATTTTTGATGTATGGGGTTTAGACTTTATGGGAACTTTTGTACCATCATCTGGAAAGATTTATATTTTATTAGTAGTTAATTATGTTTCAAAGTGGATTGAAGCTGTAGCTTTACCTAACTGTGATTCCAAAAGTGTTTTAAAATTTTTAAAGAAGATGATTTTTACAATATTTGGAATGCCAAGGGTAATTATCACAGATAGGGGAAGTCATTTCAAAAATGTAAGAATTCAATCATTACTGGAAAAATTCAGAATTAAACATAGAATTGTAACTGCTTATCACCCACAAACAAGTGGAATGGCTGAAGTATCAAACAGAGAAATTAAAAGAATATTAGAGAAGACTGTTAATCCTAAAAGAACTGACTGGGTTAATAGACTTGATTCTGCATTATGGGCTTATAGAACAGCTTTTAAGACACCTATCAGAATGTCACCTTATCAGTTAGTTTATGGTAAATATTGTCACTTACATGTTGAACTGGAACATAAAACTTACTTGGTGATAAAGGAGTTCAATTATGATTTGAATGCTCCAGGAGAGAAACAACTGTTACAACTGAATGAAACAGAAGAGATAAGAAATGAGTCCTATGAAAATGCAAAGATTTATAAGGAAATAATGAAGAAATTGCATGATAAAAAGATTTCAAGGAAAATATTTGTGCCTGGACATGAAGTATTATTATTTAATGCTCGTTTAAAACTTTTTCTTGGAAAATTAAGATCTAAATGGATGGGACCAATTATAATTTAGAAAGTATACCCTTATGGTGCTGTGGATATTAAAGATCCCAAAACTAAAAAAATATTTAAAGTTAACGGATTAAGACTGAAGCCTTATATGGGAAAAATGAAACCAAATTACAAGGAGGCTTACAAACTAAGTCTACTCGATTAATACAACTGATTAGGTCGGGCTGACGACGTTACACTAAGCGCTTTGTGGGAGACAACCCATATATTATCATTGTGATTGTTTGTGATTTGAATTTATCTTTATCGATGTTTGTGTGTTGATCACACCCTTTTAATAGACTTATTCTTAAGACCAAAAATTTGTAAATTTGACGATAGGCAAAACGGAGTCGAACGTGGTTCCGGCGCCTAGGCACCCAAAGTCGGCGCCTAAGCGCCATTATAACCAATGGTATCGATAGTCCGGCGCCTAGGCACAAGATTTCGGTGCCTAAGCGCCCCAATTATAGATCGTGTAAAAACTGAAAAATCTTCTGTTTTTCACACGAAATCTCCTTATAAATTGCCCTATCTTCGTCCCCAATCCTTAAGAAACCCTATTTTCGACCAAAACAATTCATTTTGGAGGAGATAAGAGAGGTTTGGAAGAAATGAAGGAGGAAATCATGGCAATGAGGTAAGAGACAAATCTTCCAAATATCCTCAACCTTATTTTAATGGTTTTATTGTAGTCAGTATGGAGAGGTTATTTAGTCATTTAGAAAAGATTGAGGCGAAACTTCAAAACATTAGGAATCGTCTGCATGAGATGTATCATCAAATTGAGCATTTGGAATGGCAGACGAAACTTCAATTTGATCATATGACGGCCTATCAAGATGCTCAAGTAGCAATGTATGCGAAGAACAAGTGGATTGATGAGAAGATGACTTTGGAATTTTGAAGGGCGTTGGTTTTATATCCATGCGCGCCTAGCAAACTTCATTGCGAGAGGGATGAAAATTAAAGTTTGGTGTTGAATAGATCTTTTATGTGTTCTAAGTGTGATTGAGTCAAAGTTTAGTGAGTCAAAGATTAGGATTGTATGTTTGCTTAATTGTTCATTGTGTGTTGTTGGATTGAGAATTTGCTTTAAATTTATATTGTTTGTGTTGTTTATAGAATGATGAACCTTGTTATAGTCATTTTCTGTAATTTATGGATCTTGGAATGAAAAATATGAAATGGAATTGAAGAGTTTGGTTATATCTTGAGTTTGAAACATGGATCTAATTTATCATTTTAATTGATTGTGGAAATGTTTGGAAGTTAGAAATTGGAGTAATACTCTCATGTCAGTAATTAGAAGTCGAATTTGATAAAATTTGGTGGAAATTATAATTTTTAAATCAAATTTTTGGAAAGGCGATTCTCGTGCCTATGCGTCAGAATTCGGCGCCTAAGCGTCGGTTCGACCTAAACCCAAAACTTCATCTTCTTAAACCCCCCCCCATGTCATTTTCAACGCCTAAGCTTCATGTTCTTCCCGTTTTTGCAAAAAAAGAGCCTTATGATCCATTTTGAGGCCGAATTTTCAAGTTTTTAAGCTTGGAATAACTCAATTTCTTCATCTCGAGGTCATATCTATCTTCTAAACCATTTATTTTTGAATTTCACCATGGATTTTGCTCTCTTTGAAGAGAACCGAAATTTTGAGAAAAAATTTGATTTTTAGAGTTAAATCCATGGATTTTTAAGCTCTTTCAAGTTTGAAAAGCTTAAATTAGTTCATTTTCTTTGATTCTATAAATTTATTTTGCGTTTTTATTTCACATTTAGATGGCACCTAAATTTAAGCAAGGAAAGGAACGAGAAAATTTCAATCATAGCAAATTTGTCACTGTCGCAGCACATTTTCATTACAACGATTTTGCTACAACAAGAAAGTTTATCTCGGAATGAAGTTTTTACAATCCTGGAGGAAGGATTAAGATACGATCGTTGCACTCAACTGGTAATGATTCTGTTATTTCACTGTTGTTGTTGTTATCCCTGTCGTCAGGGAAATTTATGCAAATTTCTTGGATGACGAAGAGTACGAGATCTTTGTGAGAGGAGTTGGAGTAGGATTTACTCCAGAGCGAATCAACATTTTCTACGGCCCGCCACCTAACACCGAGTGCTATTACTCTGGATTATCTTCATCTGAGGGAGATCTTTAACTAATGGTACTGGAGCTTGGAAGATCTGGAATGGAAAACGGGTAAATTTTTTATCTTCTAAGCTTAATGGTCTTTCTAAAGCATGGCATTACTTTATTTCTGTTCGCCTCCTTCCATCCAACCATTTGAGTGAGGATACTAAGGACAGATCTATCCTCAACTACTGCATACAAGAGAGGAAGCTGATTGATGTTGGGAGTATCATTTCGGTCTGCAGAGAGCGACTTGCTCGTTCTAACACTTCGTAGGACTGGGATTTCCATCTTTGATTTATTCTCGTGTGAAATTGCTTGGAATTTTCTGCGAGCTTTCAGAGGAGAAGCTCAAGTCTACAAAGCCCATTGGATGAGAAAGTGTCAGTATCTATGATCGACTCTGAGGTAAGAGTTCTACCGCACCTTCTAGTTCATTACCTACTTCTGGTAGACCGTTTACTTCTGGACCCTCTACTTCTGTTGTTGTGCCACCATCTAATTTCTGGGAATCTATGCATGATAAGTTTATTGAGCAGCAAAATGAGTTATTTCTAACTCATTGTAGAGTAGATATGATCAATAAGAAGATCGATCATCTTTCTGAGTACACCCAAAGGAAGAGTGATTATGATACTGAGTATTTTGAGTCTCTTGTTAGATTCCTGAAGGGTGATCATAATGTTCAGTTCCCTACCTGTCCTAGAATCTCACCTTATGTAGATCCGAATGATGTAGAATTTTCTTTTGGTGACTACGACGACGAGGCTACAGCTAGTGATTAGTAGTTTGATTTCCCTCCTGAGATGTATTGATTCTATTTTTACTATTTTATTTCTAGTATGTTAGTACTTATGAGTCTGATTTTATTTTTATTTGTTAGTGTTGATTTGTTTAATTAACTTTGTGTGGACTTTTAATGTTAAGACTAATTTAGATCATCTTATGTGTTATGTATTAAAGACTGAAGTATGGATGAATTTTTATTTTCTATGATAAATGTTTGTTTTTGTTTCAGCTTACTGTTTAGTATTCATGAATAGTTAGTAATTTTGCATGTTTTAAATTAAAAAAGAGAGAATCATAATATATATATTTGAAAATTTTGTAGAAATTAACTCTTGCTCTGCAAACTTTTCTATATATGCTTAATCATTTATTTTATATACATATTAAAGTATGTGTAGAAGTAGAAATGAGTTTTTCCTTACTACATCATCATTGTACCTAGATAATTTTCTGTTTTATTCTTTCTCTCATGCTTTAGAAAATTTTATGATTCATTTTTATACTAAAGCTGAAGTTTGGGGGAAGGGAAAACATTTTCAAATAATGAATATTACTTGTTCTCAATGTACTAATATTTTCATTTAAAAAATAATTAAATAACATAAGGAATGAAAAAAATTCTATTTAAGATTACTTAAATTTTTGAATTTATAAATAATTTAGAAGGCTTAACTAAAATTTCAATAATTTTGATTGATTTTAAGAATAGAATTATTTAACTTAAAGAATAATAAGAATAAATTTTTTTTCTATTTACAGTAAAGAGAATTGTATTTTTTAAATACTAAGGAATCAAGATTAATACTTCAAAAAGAAAAGATTGAAATAATTTTTGAAAAATACTTATTAAAAATTTCATATTTATTAAGTGAAAATGTATAAGTTTTTAAATATAAGTTAAGGATAGTGAAGTTCAAAATCATTAACAGGCTAACCAGATATAGTAATCCTCACAAATTAAAAATAAAAAGGAGGATTGAAAAATATCCTTAAAAAAAGTAAAAAAGAAGAAAAGAGCAAAAAAAATGTGAGGAGAAGCTTGAGGAGATGTTTAATCAAAAATTGGCTTCACTTGAATTATCTTATAGGAAGAAAACTAATTTCATTTTTAACTTAATTTTTATGTACAAATATTTTTACTAGAAAAAATTTTTTTAAGAAAGACTTTTTCTTATAAATATTTTATGTGACCTTAATATGATAAATTACAATTAATTTTGAAATAAATGAAAAAATTGAAAGTCTTATGCTTTGGTAGTTAAGTATTCTTTAAATTCTTAAAATTAAACTTAAATAGTGAAATCTAGTTAATGATTTGCTAAAGTGTTTATAAAACCAAAAATTATAAGGAATCTTAAATATATAAACTTCATTCCAAATGTTATATATTTTATGTAATTAAAAGGGTTAGTTGAGGACAAGCAACGTTTAAGTTTGGGGGAATTTGAACCACTTTAAAAATACTTATTTTTATGTCTTATTTATGATTCAATTTATAAGGATATTATGCTTTAATGAAGGTATTTTTATGCTTTTGGATGTAGGTGATAAAAAAAGAGTTCAAGAAGGAGAAAGGAGTAAAAATGAGCAAAAATAGAGCTTAAAAGCAAAGTTGCCGAAATTTTAGGTCTGGCGCCTAGGCGCCAGAATCCGGTGCCTAAGCGCCAGTTCGATACTAAAGCAGTAAAGAATTTTTGACAACTTTGGGCAGTTATTTTGATGGTGTTAAGCGGTTATTAGACCTTCTAGAAGACTGGAAGTTACTCCTAATACATAGGACATGTGATATAATGTATCTGGAGACGGGAAAACAATTTTATTCGCGAAGAGGTGCGATCCAAAGTGAAGAGGTGCGAAGACTTGGTCACAAACTCCGGCGCCTAGGCGCCACAGTTACTTTCTAGAAGATATATTGTATTTGGACGAATTTTGAAAAGGTGTCTTAAGCAACCCCTGGTCATTTTCGAAGCTCTATAAATAGGACTCAGTTCTACAGAGAAAAGTGCCCCCCAAGATCTCTAGCATCCAGAGATAGATTTAGAGAGCCACCATATTTTCTTCTTAAGTATTTAGTGAGTTTATTTTAGTTAATTTGAGTGTTAATACTCAATTCCTTTAGTAGTAAGTGTGAGTTTGCAAGTGTTGTTGTTGTTAAAGTCTTGTACCTTGCATTGGAGTCAGTAGAAGTCAGCGGATCACTTAAAGAAACAATCCAGATAAGTATTTGTAAATTGGTTCAAAGTTTTATAAATATGTTTTGTTGTGTAAATTCAATGTGTTCTGAGTAGTTAGTTTTCTTTCTCCTTTCAACTATGAAGAGATAATAAGATAATTTAATTTCGTTAGAGAACTAAACTTAAATTTTATAAGAATTTTGATGATATTAATACGTGATCTTAATTTACTTTTTAAACTAGCCATTTGAATTGTTAAAACCTGTTAAAGAATTCTGAGACCAATCCGGAGATGAGTTATTAACTATTAGATATCACATGAATCCTTGGGTAATCGAAGGCCTTGAACGGGTTATTCAAGGTGAAGTGCAAATAAATAGGGAGATATTGTTTATTGGGCGTAGAATTGATTAGTTTTTAGAGTGACAGACTAAATTCTAATAATTTGGTTTATAGAAAGGGAACAGGTCACTAATAAGGCCGACCATAGCCACCCTTGGACATCTAGAAGTGTGAGCCTAGATTAACCCATTCTACTAATAATACATCCTGAACCAATTTATAGAGAAGCCAATGCTCTTTATACTATCCAGCGAAGGTAAAGAATAGGAATGCTTCTATTTGGCACAATACCATAATTTCAAGTTCTCAACAAATGATAATTATTCTAAAAAATCTTGGATTAGTTGAAAAAGGAGAAATTTGTTTTATTTATACTTGCACTGAAATTTTACTTTATTATTGCTTATTTTCATTTAGTATAAATTTAATTAAACTTAAAATTTTGAATTTTGAAAAGAAATAAAAATAATAATTACTTTTAATTTGAAAATCTAATATATTTCTTAAATTAATTTTCACTTAATCTTCCCTATGGGATCGATAACTAGGACTACAATAGAACCCTGTATTATTTGAAATGATACGTATAATTGCATTTGAAATTGTGACTTTTACAAAAAATTATTATAAATATTTAAATATAAATTCATAAATTCTTACATTCGGTTCAAGTTTTTGGTGTCGTTGCCGGGGATTTATATCTTCTAGTAGTGGTGTCGAATTCTTATATTTTTAAGTATATTTAAAATCACGATTCATGTACCAGTGCAGCAACCTTTGGTATACACGCCTTCCTCCTGAAAGTTGGTGTTTTGAGGTGGGGTACCTCGGCAGGGATGTCGGAGTGAGGAGGAGAGGTGTGCTCCCTGACCAGAAAATCATGTACAGAGGATCGTAATCCTCTCCTACTCCTCCTTAAAGATAACTCCTCTTGAATGGCTACAGGTGGTACTCTCAGACCCAGCCGAGACTTGACCACCCTGTGCCTAACAAGTATCGGAGCAACAGAAGTAGCATATGTAGTAGTAGCAGTCGTATCAACATGCCTCCCCATATAGAATTTTGTGGGAACACGAGTTGATGGTCTCTAAACAGACTTATCTTTCCTCAAAATTTCTCTCTTCACTTTAGGGGATAGGGAGCATCCCATTATCTCTATAAATTCAATAATTGAACATCCTTCCTTATCAGCTAGTCTCTGAAAAACTGTACGGACTCGAGTGACGGGTGAGGTCCTCTCCCTCACCTCATCACGAATGTGAGACGGCGGTAGTGTGGTAGCAATCCTATGGAGACTCTCATATTCGGTAGTACCAACTAACGGGTGGAACCTTCTCCCTCAGAGAAGAAGAGTGGTCTCCTGCAAACCGAGTTCCTTCTGGTGAGGGATCTCATCCATAATGGGCAAACTGATGACTTGGGCTCTGATGGCCTTCAAATTTCCACAGCGATGATTCCTCCTTTGTGACTTGGCCAACTGAGCGACCCTAGAGCAGGATCCGACCTCAAAAACTGGCTGCGGGACTAGAAAAGCATATTAAGAAGAATCATCATACAAAATTTCATTTCCTTTCGCAAACGGGAAGGCAGGTGTCGTTACGTTGAATCCATTGGCAGTAGGAGTGACAATCCTCCTAGGCGCGGACACAACTGACTTGACGGGGGCAGGAGTGGCCTTCACCTTCTTGGTGGAAGGTAAGTCATTGTGGGAGTTCATATTGAACTCAACAGATGGCTCTTGAACATTTGGGGCAGCAACTTTGAATACATTGAACAGGGCTCTTCCGAGGACGACCTCGAATTCACTGAATCTAGTTCCAAACTGAATTGTTGGGGCAGTAAGACGGGCTTCACTGGTGGTGAGCAAGTTGCAGAAGAAAGTGCGTGTGGGGACTGAAATTGTCACTGTCAATCAAAAAGGTAGTTCTGAAAGTTAGTAAAGGGCCAAAACCTCATAATCATAGTGTGAATGCTATAAATTAACAAGATTGTTCTGTGAACCGGGCAAGTTCCCCTTTCATTTCATTTTATTTTGCCTTCAAGTATTTATTTTAATTTTCCAGGTTTTCTTAAATTTTCTTTACAAATGTAATTTTAATTTCTTTATGGGTTTAGCAGAGTTAAACTTTAGAAGGAATTCGAGATTTGTAAAAGATTTGGCTTAATTTTGCATAATGGCAAAAATGAACCCATAAGGCGAGAAGGAAAAGTGCAGTGTGGGACCCTGTCCGTGACCCTCTTCACAACGCACCTTGCTTCAGTGAAACTTGTCCACCGATATACCTATTGGGGTCCAACCTCACAAAAAACAAAAGGAAAATCCTAAAAAAGACTCTTGAACCCCTCTCGTTTAAGAATGATTAAACAGATAGTCTTGAAGCCGATCACACTTTCCCAAGAAAGAAATGGGCAAAGTACGCTGATGGAAGAATGGTAATCTGAACCATGAGGGACATGGATACATTACCGATGTATAAAAATAATTATCCTGATTTTAATGGAGAGGGAAATGAATCTCCAGTGGAGTCGCTAGAAAGATGTTAACGTGGTATTTTAATTTTAATTTTACTATGTATATATGTAGTTTTGTAATTATCATTTTAATTTAAAAATATGATATCAAATCGATCTCATATATGCAATTGTTTGAATAATCAAGCTCCACACCACATGCCATGTATCTATCCCAAAGAATGGATACATCGCTTGGAGTGTGGCTTGATCAAATAAACTACATGATCTATGACATCCGTTTGGTCTACGAAACCTATTTTGTTTGCCGAAAAATTTCCCTTATCTAATACAGAAGAATTAGACAGAGTTTATTTTAATAATAGGATCGTTTACGTTTCCTATAAGGGCAAACCCCTATAGTTAATTACATCTTAGATAACCGAAGTTTACTAAGAAAACTCTCGATATAGATCAGGAAATGTATTTTTATGACTTCCAAAAAGGTAGGATTTTTCAAAGTAAGTGAGATGAGGAATCTAATAGATGAGTAAGCTTAAGTTTCAGAATAGTTATTAAAGGAATTCAAAGGAATGAAAGCCAGGGGAAGACACAAGTCCAAGAGAATTTTGGTGAATTCCCAAACTATCCTATGGTTTTGTTGACCTCATTTTTGGTGAGGTCTTTTCTCCTCTCTCCTTAGTACTTAGGATATAGCCATAGGTTTTCCCTTTGACTATCCTCAAGGGCTAGAAATGGGACCCACTACTTAGAAATTCAAAACACTTCTTGGCTCCCTTCAAACCCCACAAATTTGGTTGTAAACCCCCAGGCCACTTGAAGGGTTAAGACCAATATGTGGAGGTTTAAAGGATGAGTCTCCTATAGGACTCTTTGGCCTTAGAATTACCCTGGGTGGCCTGGTCTCGTGAGGGTTAACTTGTACACACAACACTCTCACACACATTCCAAAACCTAAAACCACCTTTAACCAATTTGACTTCCTAACTCATATAGGTAATTCATATGGATGGTCCTCAACCCCTAGGCCTCTGGTTAAGAGGGTTAGGAACAACATATTGAGTGCCTAAGATGAGTCCTCTCATGGCTCTTGTGAGCTTAATATGTCTTCATGGCTCAACCAAAATGATTTCATTTCACTCACACTTGATCAATCTTCATTTTTCCAAAATTTCAATTTTTGGGGCCCTAAACCCACCAAACCTACCAAATGCCCTTAAAATTGCCTAAAATTTGCAAAATTCCCTAAATTACCCAAAATTCCTCAACCAAAAATCCCTAATTTGGCCTAAATCCATCATGAACCCAAATGAGCCCAAATCCCAAAACCAAAGCCCAACCAAAGTTAAGAACTCTTTGTCACACCCCCATAAATATTTTCCAACATTAATTTTACATCAAACCCAACATTGGCCCAACCTTAACCCAAGTTAGCCCAATTTGGCCCATTTTGGCCTCATTATCAAAAAGACCCAATTCAACTTAAAATCACCCCAAACTTGTTCCAAATTACTCATGACACATCCCTAAACTAAACCCAACATTTATTTGACACAACCCCTCACCAATTTTCATCCATCAATTTATTTCAAAACCTAAAATCCCACTTCCTTAAACCATTTTAAAAGCCCATCCAAAGTGATTTCAAAAAGCCCAAAATTGGCTCTAAAGCCCACATGACAATTTCTTCTCATCATACCTTTAATTGAAGTCATCCCTAAGTTCTAAATCAATAATCAAATCATTCCAAATCAAGCTTCATCCAAATTTCCACCAAAATGCCAAAATTCCTAAAATCCTCTTCCATGAAATTGACCAAGACATTTCCTAAGTCATGAGCAAGCCTTGGAGCCATGCACAAGGCACATGAAAGCCATGAGAATCTTAGGATTGTCAATCCCCCATAAATGGAAAAAGGAGGAGAGCCTTTAAGCACCCCTTAAAAGTCATTAAACATTCCCATGTCTCCCCAAACCCATGCTTAAGCTTAATTGTACTTGGATTGTGACTTGACCCCACTAATTAAGCTGATCCAAATGACTTTCTCTTCAACCCAAACTAGCCTTGGGGAGGTGCACCTAGCCTAATCCATGCATTGAACCATATCAAGTCCAAAATAGCCCCTTCCCCCTACCATTTAAACCAAACCCTTTACACATGTCCAAGGCCAATTGATTGCACCAAACCCCAGCTCTGACCACACTGAGTCAGATGGTGACCTGACCCTGGCCGGCCAGCCACCATAGCCACCGGAAACCACCAGGCTGAGAGGCTTAATTTGATTTAAAAATTTAAATTGAACTGGTTGAGTTGTCCCAACTCAATTGAACTCCATGGCTGTTCTTCCCTTTCCCTGAGCAGCTGATCCTAGCCTCCAATTGCCCCTGGGAAGCCCTCCAGCCACCTCTATTTAAACACCACCACCTCTCGGCCAAAAGAGGTGCTGAACCAAACCTTACCAAAACTCTGCCAAAATCATTCCTCACCCTTCTCCTAGCATAGAGCACTTGATCCCCACTGAAATCCAACCCTGATTCCCTCTGGTCGAGCTCAATTTCTTAGCTTAAAATCCACCCAAAAAACAGGACACTTCACCACAGTGAGCCAATCCTTAAATTGATTGACTCTACACCTTCACCAGACTAAGAGAAGAAGTTCCCCAGCAAAAGCCCCCTCTCCAGGTCAGCCATCTATTCTATCGGCCAAGCTTTGAAATCGGTCTTGGCGGAAGTCTGGTCTAGACAATTCACCAGAGCCAGAGGCTTCATCCCTAAGCTCCTCTAGCTCCAACGAATGTGCCGAGCACATTCATTCGAGGCCTCACCTCCTAAACCAAGGTATGGGGACTCCTCCTTCCCGAGAGCTTCTTTCGATTCTCCATTTTGTTTCAGTCAATTTCAATGCATGTTAGCCATATGGATATGTTCGTCTTGTCAAGACGAGTCCATAGAGCATAAGAACGTGAAGATTGGTTAAATATAGAGTGAGCTCTTAAGGTTTTAGGGTGGACAGCTCTCGAGTTGAACCAGATGGAATCGATGATCAAGAACCTTCGGATCGAGCGTGTATCGAACGGACAATCCAGATCGCGTCGGACGAGTGAACGGGACATGAACCGCGGGCCCCCGGAGCGCTGACTCATGTGGCAGGGTCGAATAGGGAGGCGACGCATGGCTTTTCGGAGCTGCCGAGGATGAGTAGGCGCCGTGTGGATAAGTAGGAAATTAGGGGTATTTTTTATTTATTTAAATACCCAGAACTTCAAAAATCCATATCTTTACATAGAAAAATCATAAAAATAAACTAAAAATACCCACTTGCTCAGTGGATAGAGAAGAACAATGTGGAAAAAATATTAAATTAATTTGTTGAGTACTTTATTTTTAATTAATTATTTACTCATTTCAGTGTTTTAATTCTCCACTCACACACACAATTCACCATGGCATGAGACCATAGGGCTTTTTTAGCCTATGTTCTTGGGAACATTCCCTGAATTTTTCAAGATCAGAGGCCATCTCTATGGCAAGTTATTTATTTTTCAAATTCAAGTGTCTGTTTTAGAATTTTAATTCCAATAATTAGCATGTTGCTTAGAAAATTCTAGAAAAATTTAGGGAGGTATCATATGACCAGAGGACCCTAAAAAAATTTTTGTTTGGTTTGATTCCTTAAGAATAACCCTAATTAGCCTAAACATTAAAAACTGAATTTTAATTAAATAGGGCTAAAAATACATCAAAATCACTTGAAAACAATTCTCCACTGATCTTTAGGGTCAGAGGAGTCTCACATAAAAATTTGAAATCAATTGGAATTGATTTGACCCAGTAAATGGATTAATTAAGTCACATAACCAAAATTAAACTTTAAAAATTCATAAAACCCAAAATACATTTCAAAAATTCACCCAACTTGTTTTGTGGGCTCTCTAATATCAGAGGAGTCTATAAAAATTAAAATTGAAATTTTCTAAAAATTTTCATTTTTAACCATATTTTTAATATTTTAATAATTAAAAAATAATAAAGATCTCAAAAATATTAAAAATCATAAAAATGTCACAATTTGCCTTCTAATCACTTAGGAATAAACCAAATATTTTTCCTAAGTCTATAGGTTAAGATATTGAATTTTAAAGGCTTAAAATAATTTTTAATATTAAAAATGAATTTCCTTACATTTCCTCAAAATTAATTCTAATAAATCAAAGAAAAATAAGAAAAATATAAAATTTGCTCCTCTGAACTCCTTGAGGTCAGAGAGATTTATGAAAAATATAAAATCGATTTTCAAAATTAATTTTATTTTATAATTAATTAACACTCCAAAACCCAAGATAATTATAATAAATAAAATATAATTCAAAAAATCACCAAAATTGGTCCAAATGGTCCTTTGGTCAATAGAAACATCTCACAATTCTCCTAAGGACAGAAATCTTACCTTGGTCAAGTTGTTGAATTTTTATTGACAACCCATATTTTTCATAAAAATAAATATATAAATTAAATTAAATTCAGAAAAATCACATTTTCTCCTCTAATGTCTTAATTGACATGTGAGTCAAGTGACATAAAAATTTTAAGTTCATTTGAGCTTAATTTGATGAGTTATGAAATGAACATGCTTAAAAGGACGTAAAGGTAATTAAAGAATTTTAACCCTAATTAATATTTAGATTTAATCAAGGAGAGGGTAAAATATCTGATTTTAAAATTTTCATTAGATAATTGAAACCTAGGTAATCAAGGGGTAGAAAACCATTAATCATCTTAAAAATATTTAAAGTAAATTTTAATTAATTAACTAATTTGAATTTTGGAAGAACAAGTTAAAATTTGGATTATTAAGATTAGGGATATGATTTAAGAAGATATCAATTCTTTAATTTAAAATCCCTAAATGAATCACTTTAATAATATTCAACTCTTAATCAAACTCAAAAATGATAATTGAAATTAATAATTAAATAATTAAAAGGAAAATAAACCATAATTAAATTAAAAGCTTAAAACAATAAGTGATTTGAAAATCAAATTGAAATAAATTTAAAACATTAAAATTAATTTGAAATCACTTAAAAAAACAAATATAAAACAAATTTGAAACATTAAAGAAAATCAACCTTAAGACAATTCATAATTAAAAACATAAAAAAGTCAAACCAATTAAAATTGACCTAAAGTGTTACAATTAAGTCAAATTAAATTTAAATCATTAAAAGTTTAATTAAATTAAATAATTTAAACACCTCTTTTAATTCAAACCATTTCAAACACTTAAGAGAAAATCAACTTGAATTTTGAAACTAAATTAAATCATCCTAAATCATCAATTCAACTTTAATCAAAGCAGTTAAATTCTTTAACAAACTGATTTGCCCCCTAAAGGCTTTCATTATTATAACTCTTAAGTAAAGCATCAAGTGAAATGTCACTTTACTCATAAGATAATTAAACATCTTAATTCACTGAGCAAGAAACAAACTAAACTAAATTTCTGGATGATCAATTCACCAATACAATAAAACTGATTTGGACTCAAAATAATCCCAAAAATATTGAAAAGATGTTTAGGACTCGTCCTAAACACTTCCTCAATATGATGGGGTGTTTTAGAAGAACAATCAAACTTAATTGTTCTTTGGTGAAGAAAATCATCCACAAAAATAAAAGAACCTAGACATCATAGGAATTGACTAGCTATAGGATTAGGACTTTGGTAGACAGCCAAAACCTTCCCTTAGATTTACCTAGGTATTTCTTGCAAATATATAAATGCTCTAACATGTGTTTTAAGTGTAGCTCGGAATGACAGGAAGACCCTCCAACTATGCTTTTATTTTATTGCAATTTATTTACTTACCTATACTGCACTTTACTTTTCTTGCATGTTAAACAAGATTGACACCATGCATCAAAACTGAAACCTTTAGGATAGCCACAAAACTGAAACCAAAACTAAATTAAAAGTTACAACAAGATAAAATTCACCACCACAACATTTCAAAATATAAAACAACTCAAAATTTAATCACAAACAGAATAACAAAACCACAACTATAACTAAATTAAAATGCCTTATTGGATGATCGGGAATACCTCGGATGATGTAACCTACGTGTTGCTAACGAGAATTCCCACGGTCTAAATGAAAGTGTGGAACTCATTTAGTTGAGTTTAGCAAATTCATTTGGACTAAGTGAATCTGATAACAATAACGGTGCCAGAATGATGGAACTGTGGGATCTTAACCGATGTTGTTATAATCAACTTTAAGATTCCCCTAACAAAATATTAAATCACCTAAACCTTAAGACTTTTCTAAACCAAAACACTTCTCTCATCTTCTGATTGCTACCTTCTAAAACTAAACCTCTGCAACAACAAGGAGCTTGGAGCATAGTGGGCAGCACGGCCAACGTCATCAGCAAAATTGGAATCTACATCAACAAAACCTTTCTTAGTTTAAATAACAAACCATAGGATTTCGAGGTATTTTGTCTAATGCAACATAAATCCTCAACTTTTCGTTAGGTATTTGCATAATCATGTTATGCAAATTAAGCTCTAACCAGTCTTAGGATTCCGAGGTAGTCGTTTGGTACGACACAAACCCTCACATCTTCCAGGCTATTTGTATGATCATGTCATACGAATATAAGTCCTAATTAATTAAAATTAGCAGGATTATAACATTAAATAAACTCTTAAATTGAAGCTAAATAATAGGATAGTTTGGGAAGTTGCCAAGATTCTTCTCGGATCATCAGCTTCTCTTACTTCTCCTCCTTTGGACTCCTGAAATTAACTGTTCCAAATTTGAGCTAATCCCTTTTGAAATTCCAAAATTCAATCTTTTGAAAACCGTAAACTTCGAAATTCTTGAGAGCAAAACTACTGATCATTATCGAGAGTTTTCTTAAATGATTCCTGTCATTTAAGATGTAATGAACTATAGGGGCTTGCCCTAATAGGGAACTTTAAGAACCAAGATAATATAAACCCTACTTAATTCATCTATATTAAACAGTGGAACTTGTCGGCTTATAAAATTGGTTCACAAACCAAACAGATGTCACAAATCTTCTAGTTTATTTAATCGAGCCCCATCATCAAGCAGTGTGTCTATTCTTCAAGATAGATACACGGTTTGTAAACTGATGCTCGTTTATATAAACTATTTGGGATGTGAGATCGGTTTGATTTCATATCTTAAAATTTTCAAACTTAAAATTATTTTCAAAATCAAATGTTATTTTCTAAATTAAATTTAAAATCTAAAATTTGCCGACAATTTATGTAGGCGACCCCTTTTCAAAATACAACACTCAACCTAAAAATATGCCGACAACTTCTGGCGACTCCGCTGGGGACTAGTTCCTCTCTCCATTTTGATCAGATGGTTTTGCTTTCATAAATCGGTAGTGAGTCCATACCCCTTTTGGACCAAACTACCATTCTTTCCGTTGGCATACCACGTTCATTTCTGTCTTGAACGGGTATAGTCAACTCCTTTTGGATTTTGGAGCCACTGTTTAGACACCCCTAAACAGAGAGGTTCCAAAATCCTTTTGCCTCTTTCTGAGGTGGGGTGGACCCCCAATAGGTGTTAGCTTAGGAGCGGTCCTTCGGGTTGAGAAGTCTTACGAGACTTTCTCTTCCTTTCAAATTCTGAATCGGGTCCTTTACCTTTTCTATACCTTTAATCATTTTGTTCCTAACAAACAAATCCTCTAATAAACAACCTTTTAATAAGTGAACTCTTTTAAATCGCAAATACATTAAGATAAACTAAAATATGTTCGGACTCTTTCTTTGTCATCTTAAGTTTTGCGACAAAAGGAAGCATAATCCAAGACGACGTTCAAAATTTACCCTGTAGAAAATGACTGCACCAAAGTTAAGTTTCTCCTTCACCAATGGAATGGACTTCGCCGTCTATAAGGATAAATTACCCTACAATGGAATCATCCATTTTGGACAAGGATTCGACAATACAGAAATTAAGTTTGCTGACGTAACCCTCTTCACACTAATGGATAAAGTATCAGAAACTGAGGAGCCCGTAATTGAGTTTAACCTGAAATCGACTCCAAAGTTCCTTCCCCTCCAAAAGGTCCCAGCTGAAAGGAGTACCACTGTTCGTAGGAGGACTGTTGTCTCTACCCCCACCGGTCTAGTCATCTCTGCACCTCCCCGATTCCTGCCAAACTGAAGGGGAAGGAATTCCAAGTTTGTGATGAGCCTGCCACCGTGGAGGGTACAGATTTTGCTACAATACCTCCTGTCTTCGAGATTGTGTCCAGTTCAAGAGTTACACCCTTAACTCAAACTTAAAGAAGAAATAGGAGCAGAAAGATCGCCAGGATCAAGAAGGCTAAGGCTGCTGAAGTTGCTTTTCTGGAAGAGATTCCTGAGAAAGAGGAAGAACTACCTGAAATTTCACCGTTGTTGGGAGGAAGTAGGTTCCACCTTCTCTCTGCTGCATCAGATGAAGAAGATGTCCGTAGGATCGCCGCTGCATTACCCCGACCTGCATACTATAGTGATTATAAAAGGAAGAGGGCCAAGACTACGCTGCTTACTCGACTGTGAGCTATAGTAGAGAAACTAGCTAAGAAAGAAGGATGCCCCGTATCAAAGATCTTAAGAAGAATGGGATGAGTGCCAGTCAAATCCCGCCTCGGACCGCGAGTGAACCCCGTCACTGCCCCAGAGAGGCCAAGGAAGAAAGTACGAGCTAGTTCGTCTGTTGTCATATCGGGACACCATATTAGGGAGGACACCACCTACCGACGCACAACAGACAGACCATCTGGTCCTAGGCCTTCTACTACTAGAAGGATGGTGTGGCGGCCTATTATTGCTGAACCGATACAAGCACAATGTTGTGGAAAGAAGAGTCTCGTCAGAAAGCCAGAATCTGAAGGAAGTGCTACTGCATTAAAAGAAACTCCTGCGAAAGAAGTCTAACAGTCATCACATGACAACCGTGAAACCATTTGGAAGAGGCCACTTGAGGATGCTATAGGAAAACTAAGAACAGACATCCGACGGTTGGCAAAGGAAAGAGGAGAAAAATTAGAAAATGAAGTTTATTCAACAAAATTTATGGATGAAGAGTACGCCGAGATTCATATGGTCAAGACCCAAGCATCAACAGCTTCACAAGGCGCTCCGTCAGCTTCAGAAAGGGAGGAACCGGAAGTGATGAGAGCACAACTTCAAGAAAAAGATGATACAATTTCCCAGATGGCAAAAAGGATGGAAGAGATGGCTGCCGCCTAGGCCACTCTCTAGAGTCAGATGCAACCTCAAAAGGAAACACCCCTAAAAATTATTCACATCACAGATAGAGGAAAGAAGATCACATCTATTAACAGGGATGAACAACCGAAGAAAGACCCTACTCAAAGCATGATTCCCGAAAAGGATATCAAAAATATGGTAGAACAGCAGGTGCGAGAAGCCTTAGCTCAGTCTAAGAGTGGAGCATCTATTCAGACAGGTAGACCTTACCCTGAAGAATTTGATGCGGTCCAATACCCAAAAGGCTTCGTACCACCTCTGTTCAAGACTTTTGATGGAACGGGAAACCCCCAGCAGCATGTCGCACATTTTTGTGCTAGTTGTTGCAATGTCGGTGGGAGCGATGCTTTACTCTTTATGCAGTTCGTCAGCAGCTTATCAGGGATTGCCTTCGACTGGTATGCAGAATTGCCAAATGGCTCAGTTAAGACATTTTCAGAATTAGAAAACCTCTTCGTTAAGCGGTTTGCCGGGGCTCCGCACCACATCACTATCGGTGATCTAGTGATGGAGCAACAGAAACCGAACGAAACTTTAGTGGACTACATACTTCGATGGATGACCTACTTTTTATATGTTTGCAAATTATGTTAATAGCAACGGCACCAAGAACTTGTTCCCGCTTTAATATATATATATATTTGATTTTATGATGGAATGTATAATGTGGATTCTACGCAAGTACACATATCGTATCAAGTAATACAGGGCCCTATTGGAGTCCTGGTTATCGATCCCACAGGGAAGTTTTTTAACAGATTTGTATCAGCTAAAATTTAAAGGAATTACTTACTAATATAGTAAACGAAAATTTAGAATAATTAACTAAAGCAAACTAAAGTAAACTAATGCTTGAAATAAAGTTGCTTTAAATAATTTAGAAAAAGTATCCTTCTCCTTGTTTTTAGAAAATTAAGTGAATGATGAATCTAAATAGAATTTTTGAATTGTATTGTGAAAATAGGAGCATTCCTATTCTTTACCCTTTGGTCCAGGTGCAAAGAACATCGACTAATCCTATGTTTGATTACCGAATCGCGTGCTGAGCTGGGAGGATACTGGCCGCCACTTCGTAGCTCCCACGTTCCCCTCACTTCGAGGGCTAACATCTACACTTCAGACTCTCAAACAATAAGACCAAATTGAATATTTTAGTCTGTCACACTAAAATGTCTAATTCTATGTCCGATAAATAATATTTCCATATTTATTTGCACCCTCCTTCCAAGGCTTTTGAATTCCCTGAATATTAGATGTAATTTTTACTATAGTTGATAATTCAACATATTTTAACAAATCAATTGGCCAGATTGAAAGTAAATTAAATTTTAAGTAAAAATTATCACAACTTATTTTAATATATTAGGTACTTCTATTTAATTTCATCATTTCGCATAATTTTCATAAACAAAGAGAAAGACTAAGAAAACTACTCAGATTGCATGGGAATAAAACAAAGCATGGATTTCATTTAAAGTTAACAACAATAAACAAAGATACTTATCTTAATTTCCTCCCCAAGCAGACTCCTTGAAGTTCCTTTGACTTTTCCTTCTAGTACAGCACACTTCTAACTCACTAATTATACTCTAAAACTCTTAAATTAGCACACAAACACAAATAGATACCAAAAAGAGACACAAAGACTCTCTAAATAGACACACTTAGACACTAGAATTCGGCCTCTATTTATAAAGGTAGGCAAAGGTCCAAGGGGTGCATAAACACCTCTTCAAAAAGCGTCCAAGTTCAATGTATTTTGCATTTTGAACTGTCTTGCCGTCTGCGGGAAACGACCTCGCCGTCAGCGGGGCTTCTAGAAGGTCTTCAAACCGCGCTATCTCGCTGAAAGGTGTACTTGGGCTCGCTGTTGGCGAGGTAGTTGTAATTCCTTCAGAATTTCTCCTCATGATCTCGCCGTCCGCGGGCTCGATCTCGCCGTCGGTGACTTAGTTCATTTTGCATTAATTTCTTCCTTTTTTATCTAAATTTGCTCCATTTCATGTTTTTTGCTTCCATCACTTATAAATCTTCGTTCCTGCAATAAAATAAAGAAAATATCTTTCTTTAAAGTGCAATTTCATCAAAAATAGATATGAATTTCTTAATATATTTTTCTTTGATCAAAATCCCCCAAACTTAATTATTACTTGTCCTCAAGTAATTTTAGTACTAAATAAAAATAATGATTTCTGTAATAGAACTTTAAAATTCAGATATACTATGAATTAAATTTAAATAATACTATAGTAGAGTTAAATAGAAATATTTTCAAGTAATTAAATTAATTTTATAGATATAAGATTATTTAGTTATCAGATCTAAGATTTCTAGTTCGCTATTTATTTCAGGAAAGACTATATTTAAAAAGTGTAAATTACTTAAGATATTTAGATGATAGGAAGTTCAAGAAAACATTATTTAGTAAAATACTAATCCATATATATAAGTTTAGAAATATAATTAAGTTTTACCCTTTAGGTTGAATCCATTGAAGCCAATTTTTAATAAGGCATCTCCTCAAGCTTCTCCTCACTTATATTTTTATTTTCTTTTCTTTTCTTCTTTTTTTAATTGATTTTCAATCCCTCTCTTTTTCTTTTTCAAGTGAGGATTACTGTATCTGGATAGCCTGTTAATAATTTTGAACTTCAACTTCTCTTCCTAAATTTGAAACTTAAAATATTTCCTTGCTTATATATATTTCATAGCCTTTACTTCATTGAGTTTCAATCCTTTCTTTTTCACTTAAATACTTAAGAATTTCAATTTTAGAATATAGTTTTCCTTAATTTAAATAGTTTACTATATTCCTATTCCTTTTAACCAAATATCTTATTCCATTAATTAATTGAATTACTAGAAACATTTTATTTAACTTTCTATAATAATTAAATAAAGTAATTCATGTTTATTGAATTGAAAAACTACTATAGAAAATCATTTGATAATAATTTTTGAAAATAGAAATTGAGAATAATTTAATAATTAAATTTGTATTTTTACCTTCCCCAAACTTAAATTTTTCTATCTATACTAAATAGTGAAAAGGGAAAGTATATAGTAAAGTTCATCATACCTTTCGAGCTTTAGGTATTTCTTTTCTTTGAAATTTTTGCAGTGCTTTTTCATTACTTACGTAACTCTGTATCGTTAGTATTCTTCCACATATAGTATTTAAAAGAAAGTGCAGGGATGAAATTTTGAAATAAGTATAAAACATAACAAATGAAAAATTAATCTATTACTACACATACAATCAACTAACCTACTTAAAACACATTAAAACAAACTAAACAATATTAAAAGTTCATAACTTATAAAAAACTTAAACAACACATTAAAGAAAGACTTACATCCTATCTAAAAGAAAGAAAAAAAAAATATTGCAAACTAATTTAACACACATAAGAAATCTAACATCACAAAGATAAGCAAACATACCAACATCCACGATCCACGTAAAGTACGAATAATTACACACGTAATAATAAAGTTTCCAAAATAACAACAAATCTAAACAACTAAACAAAAGCTCTAATCTTCCGCATCAAAATCCTAGTGCTATATCATCTCCCCGATCTCCAGTCGAGAAGGTCGAGCAAAGTCGGTATCGTGTATAGCGAGGGCACTCAGAAAAGACAACATCTAAATCACCACTCCTATATAAACGTTCAGCCTCATAGTATGCAATTTCGTACTCTGAATGTCGCTGGAGATATTCGCTATCATAATCGTGTCTTCTTTCCAAGCCTCCAATCCTTTGGTCTATATGCTCAAATCTTCTTTCCATATTTTCTCCAAATTGCTCAAAACTCTTTCTACTCGTGGTCGCCTCATTCATCGGATCTCGAAGGGTAGGAGTGGTGTACTGAGGGGGTTCATAACTAGTAGAGGGGATATCTCTACTTGAAGAAGGTACATAATCCCTTGTCCCAGATCTCCATCCTTCATGGGATTCATATTTCTTTATATTAGCATGAGTAATGGGTTTCATAGGTTCAACCTATTCCTCATTGTTGACCTCATTTTTGATGAGGTCTCCTCTTCTTCTTTTTTTTAGTACTTAGGATCTAGCCTTAGGCTTTTCCTTTGACTATCTTAGAGGACTAGAATTGGGACCCACCTTTTAGAAATTAAAACCACTTCTTAACTCCCTGCAAACTCCACAAACTTGATCGTAGACCCTTAATCACCTAGAGGGTTGAAATCAAATGTGGAAGTTTAAAGGATGAGTTCCTATAGGACTCTTTGGCCTTAGGACTACCCTGGGTGGCCTGGTCTGGTGAAGGGGCTGACTTACACATACACTACACTACACTTTCACACACCTAAAACCACACTTATACCCAACTTGACCTCCTGACTCATGTAGGTGATTCACATGGATGGTCCTTAACCCCTAAGCCCTTGGCTAAGAGGGTTAGGAACAACATAGTGGATGCCACAAATGAGTCCCTTCATGGCTCATGTGGGCTTGATATGGCTTCATGGCTCAACCAAAATGATTTCATTCAACTTACATTCACCCAATCTTCAATTTTCCAAATTTTCAATTTTTGACCCCCGGGACCCTACACCCGCTTAGCCTACCCAAAACCCTTGAACCTACCCAAATTTCTCAAAAATTTCCAAATCACCCAAAATTCACCAAAATCATTCCTAAACATTTCTCTCCACTCAAATTGACCATCCATGCCCAAAAATACCAAGAATTCCAAAAATACCTCCCAATACCCTCCAAATACCCAAAATACCCCTCTTGACCCAAAAATCCAAAAAATTTAGAAAATTCCCAGAAAATTCCAGAAAATCCCAAATTTTCCCAATTTCATTTTGTTCAACTACACCATGGGCCAATTTTGTCAATTTACCTTACTTTTGTCAAAACCCCCAATTTGACCCATTTTAACCCAAAGTGAACCCAATGTCAAACCAAACCTACCCAATTGACCCAAATTCTGGTCCAATTCAATTCTAAACTTCCATTCAACATTCCCAATACCAATCTAGACCAAATCCAAGTCTAATTTGATTGACATTTGGATCCAATTTCACTTTTGGCCTTAAAGCCCAATTTGGACCCATGACCCAAACCTAACCCAAACTCACCCAATCCAACTCCAATTGACCCAAATCTTTTCTAAACCTTCCTTAACATTCCCACAAACAAAACACTAACATGATTTGCCCAACATTTAGACCGAAACCCCACTCAACTTCAACCCAAAGCTAAAAAGCCCAATTTTGACCTAAACCCAAACCTAACCCAAATGAGCCCAAATCCCAAAATCAAAGCCCAACCAAAGTCAAAACCTCTTTGAAACACTCCCATAAACATTTCACAACATTAATTTTACATCAATTTCAACCCTAGCCCAACATTGACCCAAGTTAGCCCAATTTGACTTATATTGGCCCATTCACCAAAGGAGCCCAAATTCAACCCAATTCAAACCCAAATCACTCCCAATTTGCTCCAAGTCACTCATGACACATCCATGAGCTAAACCAAACAATTATTTGGCCCAAGCCTTTACCAAAATTTCATCCTAAAATCCATTTTAAAATCCAAAAGCCCACTTCCCTAAACCATTTTAAAAGCCCATCTAAAACCATTTCAAAGAGCCCAAAATCTACCCTAAAGCCCACATGACATTTCCATTTGCCATCCACTTAATCAAAGCCATTCCCTAAGTTCTAATCCCATCATCAAATAATTCCAAATCAAGCCTCATGCCAAATCACCCCTAAATACCAAAATTTTTTTTAAATCCATTTCCATGAAATTGACTCAACTTTTCCCAAGCCAAAGGTGAGTCATGCAAGCCATGGACAAGCCACATGAAGCCATGGAAGGTTTGACATGTGATCAAGCCATTAATGGCAAAAGGAGGGCCCCCTTTCCTAATCCTTCTTAAACCCTTTTTTACCTTAAGCATGTCACACACTAAACCATGCTTAGCCACCTCATCATGGATGGAGACTACACCATTTTCTCTTGGCTGACCCAAGTGATCCTTTTCAGCCCAAAACCAGGCCTTGGGTGGTGAACCTAGCCCAAAATCATGGGTTGACTCATTTGAACCCAAAATGGCCTTCCCCCATTCCATTTCAATCCAAGCTCTTTACACATGGCATCGGCCGATTGATCGCACTAAGCTCCAGCCCCGACCTCCCCGATGACAACGAGTGACTCGACCTCGGCCGGCCACCACCACAGCCGCCGAAAACCACCGAGCCGAGAGCTCACATGTGAGCCCAAACTTGGAATTCTCACTCGCCGAGTCGCCCCATCCCGATGGCCATTGTAGCTGTTCTTCTCTTGCCAAGAGCAGCGCGATCCCAAGCCCTAACTCTCCCTGGGAGGCCCTCCACCCTCTCCTATTTAAACACCACCCCCTCTCGGCCATGAGAGGTGCTGAACCAGACCTTACTAAAACTTTGCCAAAATTGCTCCAGATCACTCAACAGAACCCAATTTCTCAGCCAAAATTTCACCCAAAACCAGGACACTTCTTCACAGTGGATCAATCCTCAAATTGATTGGTCCTACACCTTCACCAGACAAAGGGAAGAAGTCCACCGAGCAAAAGCCCCCTCTCCGAGCCACCTAGTTGCTCCAGCCTCCAAGCTTTGTGATCGGCTGTGGTCGAAATCCTACCTAGGCAATTGACCAGACCAGGAGACTTCATCTGGAGATTGCTGGGATCCAATCAAAGGTGACATAACCCTCAGATTGAAGCCACACTTCTCTAAGCAAAGGTATGAGCTAATTCTTCATCCCGAGCTTCTGGAGATTCTCCATTTCAAATGCTTTAATTTCAATGCATGATCACCGTATAGATGTGTTCGTCTCTTTAAGACGAATCCATAGAGCACAAGAACACGAAAATCTGTTAAGTATTGAGTGAGTTCTTAAGGTTTTAGTGTGGACGGCTCTCGGGTGAGGATGCTTGGGGACGATGAACGGATGTCGTTCATTTAATACACGCGCGGACGGACGGCTCAGATTAGGTCGGATCAACGGATGATACGCGGAAGGCGGGACCCGGGCTACTGACTCAAGTGGTGGCGTCGAGTGGAAGCGCGCCACGTCGCACTTCGGAGATGTTAAGGTTGACGCGGCGCCGACTCGGATAAATAGAAAATTAGGGATTTTCTGATTTATTTAATTCCCTAAACTTCAAAAATCTATAACTTTGTGTAGAAAAATCAGAAAAATAAAATAAAAATACCCTCTTGCTCAGTGAACAGAGGAGAATAATGTGGAAAAGAAATCATTTAATTTCATCAAGTATTTTATTTTTAATGATTTATTTCCCTTCTGCATTGTTTTAATTCTCCATGCATATAGGAAATTCACCATGGCATGAGACCATAAAGCTTTTGAAGCCTCCGAATTTGGGAACATTCTCCGAATTTTCCAAAGTCGAGGCCATCCCTATGAGAAGTTATTGATTTTTCAAATTCATGTTGCTGTTTTAAGTATTTTAATTCCAATAATTAGCATGTTGTGAAATAAATTCTAGGAAAATTTGGTGATGTCTCTTATGTCCAGAGGACCCTAGGAAAAATAGATTTTGAGTTAACTCATTTAAAATAACCCTAATTGGCTTAAACACTCAAAATAGCTCCTTAATTAATTAGAGCTAACCATATATCAAATTGGCTTGAAATTAATTCTCCACTGACCTTTAGGATCAGAGGAACCCACCATAAAAATTTGAAGTCAATTGGACTTGGTTAGCCCTACTAAATGTGTTGATTAAGCCATTTAGTCAATTTAAACTTTAAAAATTCATAACTTTCAAAATACCTTTCAAAAACTCACCAAATTGGTTTTGGAGCTTCTTTGATATCAGGGGAATTTAAGAAAATTAAAATTTCAATTTTCTAAAAAAGTTGATTTTTTGTATTATTTTAATATTTTAATAATTAAAAAATAATAAAAATCATAAAAATAATAAAATTCACCAAAATGTCACATTTTAAATTTTAATCACTTAAGAACAAACCCAATATTTTTCTTAGGTCTATTTAATGAGATATTAAACTTTAAAGCCCTAAGGTAATTTAAAAATTAAAAAAAATACATTTTTTGGCATTTTCACTAAAATAATTATAATAAATCATAGAAAAATCAAAAAATTGCAAAAATTGATTCTCTGATTTCCTTGATATCAGAGAGATTTTTGAAAAATATAAATTTCATTTTTCATCCTTTATTTTATTGTTAAATTAATTAATACTCCAAAACTTAAAATAATTATAATAAAAATAATATAATTCAAAAAATCACCAAAATTGGTTCAAGTGGTCCTCTGGTCATTAGGAATGTCCCATAATTTTCTTAAGGACAGAAACTTTCCCTTGGTCATGTTATTAAATTTTCCTTGGAAATCTCTATTTTCTACCAAAAATAATTACATAAATAAATTAAATACAGAAAAATCACATTTTCTCCTCTCATGTCTTTATTGACATATGAGTGAAGTCACATAAAAATTTCAAGTTCATTTAAGCTCAATTTAGTGAGTTATGAAATTATTAAGCTTGAAGGGCAAAATGGTAATTAAGAAATTTTAACCCTTAATTAAAATTTTAGGTTTAATAAAATTAACAAGTAAAATATTTGATCTTAATCTGATTTGGATGATTGAAATTTAAATAATTAAAGGGTAGATACCTACTAAACAATTTAAAATAATTAAAATAAACCTTAATTAAATAATTGATTAAATTATAAAGAATAATAAAATTGGAATTATTAAAATAGGGATATTATTAGGAAGAGATTTATTCTTTAATTTAAAAATCCCTAAATTAATCATCTCAATAATATTTAATTCCTAATTAAAAATGATAATTCAAATTTAAATTTTAAAATGTTAAAGGACTTAATCATTAAAATTAAATTAAAAAGTTAAATTATTAAACTCTTTTTAAATTTTCAATTAAATTAAAATTTAAAATAAAATTAAATTAAAAAATTAAATTAAATTAAATCAAATAAATTAAATTAAATTAAATTAAATTAAATTAAATAAATAAATAAATTAAATTAAACTAAATTAAATTAAAAAAAATGTTAAATTAATTTAAATTAAAATTAAATTAAAACAAATTAAATTAAATTAAATTAAATTAAATTAAATTAAATTAAAATTAAATCAAATTAAAATTAAATTAAAAGAAATTAAACTAAATTAATTTAACATCAAATCAAACTAAATTGAATTAAATTAAATTAAATTAAACTAAACCAAATTAAATTAAATTAAAGTTAAATTAAATTAAAAATAACATCACCTAAGACATGAAAGAAATTAAATATAAAGCAACTTGAACACTATTCCAAATTTAAATCCGATAACTGAGATTAAACTAAATCATAAACCACTTGAACACCAATTTGCCCTCGAGAACTTTTATTATCATAGCTCCTAAATAGAACATTAAATGAAATGTTACTCCACTTATAGGATATTCAAATGTCCTAGTTCACTGAGCAAGATAACAACAAAAATTGAATTCTCGGATGATTAATTCATTTGTATAATTAAATTCATTTGGACTTAAAACAATCCTAGAAATATTGAACAGATGTTTAAGATTTGTCTTAAGCACTTCCTCGATATGATAGGATGTTCATAAGAACAATCGAACTTAATTATTCTTTGATGAAGAAAATCGTCCTCAAACCAAAACACAAGAACCTAGACGTCATAGGAAGTGACTAGCTATAGGATTAGGAATTTGGTAGAAAACCATTACCCTTCCCTTAGCTTTACCTAGGAACTTGTTTAAATATTCTAATTGTGTTTTAAGTGTAGCTTGGGATGACGGGAAGACCCTCCAGGTATGCTTTTATTTTATTGCAATTTACATTATTGTAATTTCTTTAATTGCATCGCACTTACTTTTTCTTGCATGATAAGCAACTGTTGCATGAAAACCCACACCTTTAGGATAGCCCCTAAAACTGAAACTAAAACTAAATTAAAAGTCATTGCAAGATAAAATTCATCGCCACAACATTTCAAAATATAAAACAACTCAAAATTTAATCACAAACGAACACAAAACTACAATTACAACTAAATTAAAACGTCCTGTTGGATGATCGGGAATACCTCGGATGATGTAACCTACGTGTTGCTAACGGGATTTCCCACGGTCTAAATGAAAGTGTGGAACTCATTCAGTTGAGTTTAGCAAATTCATCTGGACTAAGTGAATCCGATAAAAATAACGATGCCGGAAGGATGGAACCGTGGGATCTTAACCGGTGTCGTTATAATCAACTTTAAGATTTGTTTTTAATTAAAACACAAAAAACACTTGGAAATTAAGACTTCTCTAAACCAAAACACTTCTCTCATCTCCTGATTTATGACTTCTAAAACTAAACCTCTGCAACAACAAGGAGCTTGGAGCATGGTGGGCAGCAAGGCCATCGTCGTCAGCAAAACTTGAATCTACATCAGCAAAACTTTCTTAGAATTAAATAACCAAACCATAGGACTTCGAGGTAGCTTGCCTAGTGCAACATAAATCCTCAACCTTCTGTTAGGCATTTGCATTACAAATTAAGCCCTAACCAGTCTTAGGATTCCGAGGTAGTCATCCGCTATGACATAAACCCTCATATCTTTGAGGCTATTTGTGCGATCATGTCATACGAATATAAGTCCTAATTAACTAAAATTGGCAAGATCAAAACATTAAATAAATATTAGGACTCTCCTAAATCCAAGCCAAACAATAGGATAGTTGGGAAATTATCGAAGTTCGCTTCGAATCTATAATTTCTCCTACTTTTCTTCCTTTGAATTCCCGAAAAAAAATGTTCCAAACTCGATTCATTCCCTATTGAAATTCCAAAATTCAATCCCTTGAAAACTTAAACTTTGAAATTCTTGAGAGCAGAATTATTGATTATTATCGAGAGTTTTCTTAGGTGATTCCCGTCACTTAAGATGTAATTAAGTATAGGGGCTTGCCCTTATAGGGAATTTTCAAGAACCCGAGTAATATAAACCCCGTTTAATGCTTTCATATTAAGTCTGGGAATTTGTCGGCTTATAAAATTGGTTCGCGGACCAAACGGATGTCACAAATCTTCTAGTTTATTTAATCGAGCCCCATCGTCGAGCGAGTGTGCCTATTCTTCGGGATAGATACACGGTTTGTGGTACGGTGCTCGTTTATATGAACTATTTGGGATGTGAAATCGGTTTGATTTCATATCTTAAAATCTTCAAATTTAAAAATTATTTTCAGAAATCAGATACTACTTTTCAAATTATCTATTTAAATTAAATTAAAAATTCACCGACAACTTCTGTTAGGCGACCCCTTTTCAAAATAAAACACATAATCTAAAAATAAGTCGTACACTCATCATCTCTTGTCTCTACCCCAGATAATTGGCAGAGTGCATAGATAAGACCAGGATGTCCTAGTCCTCATCCACTTTCATTTCTGGAGGTGGCTAATATATTCATATAAATTACACTTCCCACATTAATACTCTTTTGGTTCTGAATACAGAAATTCAGAACTGCTCTATCTCTTGTTACCTCACTATGGTGGTAGATAGGTAACAAAGTAGAACAAATAAAATAGTGTCAGGCTTTAGATGTTGCATTTAGCATAGAAAGAGGGAAGTTTACCCGTTCTCGCTGTTTTATCTTCCAGACGCCTTTCCCATCAGTGAGAAAGCCGATCACCTCTTCCAGGTGGTCCTTCCATGGTTCCAAAAGTTTCATACTCACTGGTGTAGGTGTCTCTTACCTCATAATAAGCGTTTATTCTAGCAGCGTTGAATTCCACAAAAATCCTCTAACCTTAACCAGTGCATCTTTAGCCTGTGTTAAGTTTGCATAAAATTCCTTTACCACTTCTACAGCGGCTCTGTTGGTCACGAAACAAAAATTTTCCCATCCTCGTTCCTTAATGATTCGCTCAACTTCTCCTCTAGGACTTTTGAAAACTCGAACTTGAATGCATGTTCTGGCTTGTATATTGTGAAAATATCTTGATTGTGCCCTTGCATTCACAAAACGAGTTTCGTCGTAATCCACCCGTAGCTTTCTTTGTGGAGCCATTTTCGATCTATGAAATTTGCAGAAATTTTAACTAAACTCCCAAATATTACTAAGAAGGTTTCCTATAACATCTAAAATCCATTTAAATCAATTTCCATGTAATTCTTCCAAGTATTTTCTCCACATTTCGAAATTTTTCAAAATTTCCCAATGTAGAAGAAATCCATGGTGAAAATCAAAAACTTTTGCATAGGAGTGAACCTCTTTCCAAGGGAAGATGAAATCCGGTGTCAAAAACTGTTGAAATCGCCTCAAATCCAAGATCTCTCAAGCCCGAGGTCGGTTTTCTTGAAGTTTTAAGGAAGGGGATGATGAATAGTGTCGGTTGACTGGTCAAATATAGGTCTTTTCGCGATCTCATTGTCGGCGAGATTTTTCTCGCTGTCAGCGAGCTAATTAATTTGATAATGCAAAATTTTAGGGAAAAATCTGTCGTCGGCGAGCTCGTTTTCGCTGTCAGCGGGTTTCCTCGCCGTCGGCGAGATCCCAAAATTTTTAAATTTTTAAAATTCATCAAACATTTTCAACCTCGATTTGCCCTTAATCAATCTTCCGATCACTTAATTTAATAATAGTATGAAGATTAGATACTTATACTCACAAAAGGTTCACACAACACAAACAGTATAACTTTATATATGAAATCCATGAGACTTACAAACTTCACACTAACAACTTAACAACATACTTAACTTAAATGTTCAAATCCATAATACACAGCATCGCAATCCATACCACAACACTCTAAATGCTGAGACATAATAATTACAAATAATCTCATCAAATCTGAGATGATCAAATTAAAATTCAAATCATAATAAAACCTAAATCCAAATCAACACATATACACACATATATGACATAAGATAGAAATCTATCCTACTCCTCAGTGTCTGAACTATCATCCTCTCTGATATTCCCGATGCGACGTAGGTGCACAAATAAATTGTAGAAAGGCCTGAAAGGGAATTCTGTAGTAGATTCTTCATTAATCCACCCTTTCGTCTCGCAAATGAATAAAACTAGCCTCTAGATGTCCAGTATGATCAAAGTGCTCCTTCATCCTCCAGTCATTGTGATCAAACATATCAGAGATATTGTCGATGGAATTCATCACATTTTGCAATTCTTTCTCTAATCCTTTAATCTTCTTCAGAATGAAATTTGTTTTATTAGTAAGAGGCCTTGCTAAACGATTGTTCTGTGATGCTCTGTCAGAAATAATGGTAATCTCATCATTGTTATCCAAAGTTGGAAACATATCCGTAGGATCAAGTGGTTTCCATGGCAAAAGTACTTTTTCCCAAGCCTCATAAGAAACTTAGTACCGATCGCATAAAGCAAATATAGTCGATGGGTGTCCAAGTCCATGAACCGACCCATGCACAATCAATCCCAATGCAGTACTTTACTATAATTGATCCAACATCGATAGGTAGTCCAATTTGAATACGTAGTTTAATATAAGTGCATTCTTTTGAAACCTTATTTACCCTCATAGTAGGTAATAATTTTGATGAGATAAAGAAATGCCAATGCTTCGAGACAGGGTTAAAAGTGATGCAGAAAAACTGATATACCCGCCTTCGCGTGACTCCCAATCATCAGGTTCGTCGGTCAGGTATCTATAGATTTCGTTCATATTAGTATCTTGAAGGCACAAAGTTTGAATAATGACGACACGAGGTATTCTCTATATAAAATAATTCATTTACCCTTGAAGGAGTAAATGTTACCCATCTTCCTCCGACGTAGACATTTCCATTGTTGATCGCATGTAGATTAGAGTAAAACTCTTTAACTACTAGAATAACTACAGCGGATGTCGTATAGCAAAATACCTCCCAATGCCACTGTGCGATCATTTCTTCGATTTTGTGGTGGAATTCTCTACTCCTCTGTTGACAAATCATCTTTCTTTAATAAGTCTTTTCTTCATCAAGACTTTGTTGAAGATATGCTGCGCCTCCGAACTGACAAATTTTCTTCGGTTGAAAACTTTAGTTTTTGTGATTTCTAAGAGTTTGGTGGTCATTTTGGATTGAAAGGAATGGTCTCTAGTCGTTTCTAAGGAAGCAAACAGTGTAAAATTGAATTTGGGATAGTTTCCTACAAAGAAATGGCTTAGAACCGTCTAAAACCGCACGAAAATTCTTAAGAAACCAAGATTTCAACTGCATCACCGTCGACGGGAAGTTTCTCGCCGTCGGCAAGCTAGTTATAAAACCGAATTAAATTATGGCACACGATCTCGCTGTCAGCGGGCTCGGGCTCGCTGTCGGCGAGATTCGTAAAAATAGCCCATTTTCGCTCTGGTCTGAATATTTTCTGATCTCATCATATAGGTTCAAATTTGTGATGATTCTAATTAAAAATTTTAGTAGTAAGATTTGTTTTAATAATATAGACTCTCTAATTTGTAGATAATTAAAAATAAAAGACTACTATGGGTTGCCTCCCACAAAGCGCATGGTTTAACGTCGTCAGCCCGACCTAATTTCAGTTAGTAATCAGGATGACTAAGCATTAAAACCTCTTTAAAATTTGGTCTTCTACCTTCGAAACATGGTTTTAATCTATGTCTGTTTACCTTAAATCTATGTCCCTATATGAAAACATTTGAGTTATGGTGAAAGGTCCTAACCTTCGAGATTTCAATTTCCCAGGAAATAATTTCAATCTAGTATTATATAGTAGAACTTCTTGTCCTGGTTCGAAATTTCTCTGATTAATCTTCCGATCATGCCATAATTTCATCCTTTCTTTATAAATCTTATCATTATCATATGATTCATTCCTTAATTCTTCTAATTCATTTAATTGCAACAATCTCTTCTCACCAGCTTCTTTCATATTATAATTAAACTCTTTAATCGCTCAATATGCTTTATGTTCTAATTCAACTGGTAAGTGGCAAGTTTTTCCAAATATAAGCCTGTAAGGAGTCATTCCAATCGGAGTTTTATAAGCAGTCCTGTATGCCCATAATGCAGTGTCTAGTCTTATAGACCGACCTAATCTATTAGGACTTACAGACTTTTCTAAAATACGCTTAATCTCTCGATTAGATACTTCAACTAATCCACTAGTTTGTGGATGATAAGCAGTTGATATCTTATGCATAATATTATATTTTTCTACTAGTTTGTGAATATATTTGTTTCTAAAATGAGTTCCTCCGTCGGTGATAATCACTCTCGGCATTCCAAATCTAGTAAAAATATTTTTCATTAAAAATTTTGAAACACTTTTAGCATCACACCTAGGTAAAGCTTGTGCTTCAATCCATTTGGAAACATAATCAACAGCTATTAATATATATGAGTTTCCAAAAGAAGGAATAAAAGGTCCCATGAAATCTAATTCCCAAACATCAAAAATTTCAACTTCTAATATAAATTTCAGAGGCATTTCATTTTTTCTCGATATATTTCCTACTCTTTGGCATTTATCGCAGGTTTTTATATATCTGTATACATCTCTAAATAGAGTAGAGCCGATAGAATCCAGATTATAGAATTTTATACGCTAGCTTTATCTGTCCCAAAATGTCCTCCAAAATCATAATCATGACATTTTTGAATAATTGGTTCAGTTTCTTCATAAGGCACGCATCTTCTAATAATTAGATCCTTACATTGCTTATATAAGTATGGTTCATCCCAAAAGTATGTTTTAGTATCATGAATGAATTTTTTCGTTGTTGTAAAGTTAACATAGGTCGTAAAATGTCACTTACAATATAATTTACTATATCAGACATACCAAGGTAATTTCCACTCATTTATATTATAAAGTTGTTCATCGAGAAAATCGTCTAAAATTTCATTATCGATATCGTATAATTCATGATTTTCTAATCTTGATAAATGATCGGCAATTTGATTATCGGTTCCTTTTTGTTAACGATCTCAAAATCAAATTCTTGAATTAATAACATCCATCTAATTAATCTTGGTTTAGAATCTTTCTTTTGCATTAAATACTTTATAGCAGAGTGATCAGTATGTACAATACATTAGTTCTTATTAGATAATGCAGAAATTTATTAAAAGCATATACGACTGCTAATAATTCTCTTTCGGTAACTATATAATTTATTTCAAAGATCATTTAGAGTTTTACTAGCATAGTATATAACTTTGAAAATCTTATCATATTTTTACCCAAGAATCGCTCCTATAAAGATAATCACTAGCATCACACATAAGCTCAAATGGTTTCTCCCAATTAGGTGAAACTATTATAGGTGTTGTAATTAATTTATCTTTTAATAATTCGAAAGCATTCAGGCATTCAGTTGTAAATTTAAATTTCTTGTCCTTTTCAAGAAGTTGGCACAGAGGTTTAGTAATTTTTGAAAAATCTTTTATGTAACGTCCGTAGAATCCAAGATGTCCAAGAAAACTTCTTACCCCTTTCACCGTAGTTGGAGGTGGTAATTTAGCTATAACTTGAATTTTTGCGTGGTCTACTTCCATGCCCTTTTCTGAAATTTTATGCCCTAATACAATGCCGCTCGTAACCATAAATCGACATTTCTCCTAATTAAGAACTAAATTAGTTTTCTCACATACTTCAAATACTTTTTCAAGATGATTTAAGCATGTGTCAAATGTTGTTCCAAATATAGAGAAATCATCCATAAATACTTCTATTCCATTATCAATTAATTTACTAAATATAGACATCATCATCTCTGGAATGTTGCAGGTGCATTACATAATCCAAAAGGCATCCTTCGAAAAGCGAAAGTTCCATAAGGCCTAGTAAATGTAGTTTTCTCTGATCCTCGGGAGAAATTTGTATTTGATGATAACCGGTATATCCATCTAAAAAACAAAAATATTTATGTCCGGCTAATCTATCTAACATCTGGTCTAGAAATGGTAAAGGGAAGTGATCTTTCCTGGTGGCTGTGTTTAATTTTCTATGATCAATACATATTCTCCATCCAATAACTTGTCTTATAGGGATAAGATCATTATTTTCATTAGCTTTTATGGTCACACCTCCTTTCTTAGGTACACAGTGAATTGGGCTTACCCAAGTACTGTCAGAAATAGGATATATAATATCATTATCTAACCATTTTAAAATTTCCTTTTTGACTACTTCTTTCATTATCAGATTTAATCTCCTTTGGGGATCTACTTTAGGCTTATGTTCATTATCTAAAATAATTCTGTGCATACAGATTGAAGGACTAATTCCTTTAATATCTGCTAAATTCCAACCAAAATTTTTCTTATATTTTTTTAAGGTATCTATAAGTTTTTGTTCTTGAGATTCATTTAATTAGAATGAAATAAAAAATGGTAGAGTTGAAGAATTACCTAAGCAAGCATATTTCAAATGATTAGGTAACATTTTTAACTCAAGTTTAGGAGGTTTAATAATCGGTGCAACTATATTTTTTTCAGTGTTTTTTGTGTTATCCAAAAATTCAAATTTCTCTTGAATATAATCTAGTTCTTCATTTATATCGGCTTTTTCAATTAATTCAGTATTTTCTTTTTCTAATTTTTCTTCATAATATTACTTAAAATGTTCTTTTTGTAAATGATCGAGTACTTCCATTCGAAAACACTCATCATCTTTTTCTAGCGCAGGATATTTCATTGATTTAGCAATATTAAAGTTACTTTTTGGTCATTTACTCTTATAATTAATTCTCCTTTCTGAACATCAATCATAGCTTTACCAGTGGCTAAAAATGGTCTTCCTAAAATGACAGGAATTTCTTTATCTTCTTCCATATCTAAGACAATAAAATCTACAGGGAAGATAAATTTATCCACTTTTACTAATACATCTTCAATAACTCCCTTATGATATGTAACAGAACGATCAGCTAACAGAAGGGTTACTGAAGTAGGTGAAATTTCTCCCAATCCTAATCTTTTAAAAATTGATAGAGGCATTAGATTGATGCTTGCTCCTAAATCACACAAAGCTTTACCATAGAATTTTTCTCCAATAGCATGAGGTATAGTGAAACTACCAGGATCTTTTAATTTTTCAGGAAGTTTTTTCTAAATAATAACACTACACTCTTCACTAAGTGCGATCATTTCATTATCGGTAAATTTTCTTTTTTTTTAGAATATTTTTCATGAATTTTACATAGTTTGACATCTGTTCTAAAGCTTCTACGAAAGGAATATTTATTGTTAATTTCTTCAGAATTTCAAGGAATTTAGCAAACTTTTTATCTTTTTTATGTTGAATTTGTCGTTGAGGAAATGGTGGTGGAGGTTTTTCAACGTGAAATTTTCATTGGTATTAAAGGATTTTCTAAGTTCGGATCTTGTTGATTCTTTTCCTTTTCGATTTCCACTTCCTCTTTTTGACTTTCAAGTTCTTTCTAAATTCGAGGTTCTAATTCTTTTCCACTCCGTAATTGCATCACTTTAATTTGTTCATTTCCCTTATCTTTGGGATTTATTTCCACATTACTAGGAAATGTTCCAAGTATTCTATTATTAAGCGCGGTAGCGATATGTCCAAGTTGAGTTTCAATATTTTTAATAGTTATTCCTTGATTTTGTAATTGGTTTCCTTGTATTTGTAATTGATTTCCTTGATTTTGTAAATGTTGACCCATATTTAATATTAATTCTTCTATAGATAATTTCTTATCTTTAAATTGTGGGTTATTATTATTAAATACAGGTGGATAATTAGGTTTATAATTAGAATTTCCTTGATTAGAGGGATTTCCTAATGGTTGTGTTATGTTATTCATCCATGGTTGATTAGTTGTATTATTATTCCAATTAAAATTAGGATGATTTTTCCATCCAGGATTATAATAAATTGCATAAGGATTATTGGGTCTGTTATTAATAGTATTTATAGTTTCATAATGAGATTGGGATTCTATAAGTTGTCCAGATGAATTTTCTTCTAATATAGCTTGGAGAGTAATTCATTCCAAAATGATCTAATTTTTAGATACAAGCAGCGATTTGCGAAGCTAACATAGATATTGTATCATTTTCATGAATACTAGCTATCTTTTTCGGATTCAATCTATCGATGAGCCATTGAAAATTATTGGTAGCCATTTCTTCGATTAGTGCATAGGCTTCATCAAATGATTTTGACATTAATGATCCTCCAGCAGCAGCATCGATGATTGATCTTAGAGATCCTACTAATCCATTATAGAAAGTTTAAATAATTAACCAATCTGGTAATGCATGATGTGGGCATTTCCTAAGAAGTTCTTTAAATCTCTCCCAAGCTTCATATATTGATTCTCCATCAAACTGAATAAAAGAATTTATATCATTTCTAAGCTTAGCAGTTTTAGATGGTGGAAAATATTTGGATAGAAATTTTTTGATAACTCTCCCAAGTTTTAATAGATCCGAAGTGCTAACGAATTTAACCACATTTTAGCCTTATCCCTCAAAGAAAAAGGAAAAATTCTAAGTCTAATAGGATCGTTAGATACTCCTTCATATTTGAAAGTAGCACATAGTTCTAAAAAACTAGCGAAGATGTAAATTAAGATCTTCGATAGGTGAACCACTAAATTGATTATTTTGTACCATTTGGATAATTGCGAGTTTAAGCTCAAATGAATTAAGCGACTACATCGTGGTTTTGAATAGTTAAATGAATTTCATCTAATGTAGGGTTGGCATAATCTCTTAATGGTCTTTGTTGATTGATATTTTCATTTTCGGAATATTCGCCATTTGTGTTAAATTTATAATTTCTCTTTTTTGTTTTCTAATTCTTTTAATTGTACGCTCTAATTCTGAATCGTAAGGTATTAAATTTTCATTTCCAAATTTACGCATACAATTTTATAAAATTTTTAAAATAGTCCGTTACTGTAGTAAATAATTTCTTTTACTTCCCCGGCAACGGCGCCAAAAACTTGACCAACTTTTTATATGTTTGCAAATTATATTAATAGCGAAGGCACCAAAAACTTGATCCCGCTGTTGACCTCATTTTACAATGAGTCAATGCCCTTTTGACCTAAAAAGTCAACATTGGTCAAAATGGTCAAACCAGACCCAGTGACCAACAATGTTGACCCCATAGGCCACCCTTATGACCTAAAAAGTCAACATTGGTCAAAATGGTCAAACCAAACCCAATGACCAACCATGTTGACCCCATAGGTCCCTCTTATGACCTAAAAAGTCAACATTGGTCAAAATGGTCAAACCAGACCCAGTGACCAACTCTGTTGACCCCATAGGTCACCCTTATGACCTAAAAAGTCAACATTGGTCAAAATGGTCAAACCAGACCCAATGACCAACCCTGTTGACCCCATAGGTCAACCTTATGACCTAAAAGTTAACTTTGGTCAAAATGGTCAAACCAGACCCAATGACCAACCCTGTTGACCCCATAGGTCACCCTTATGACCTAAAAAGTCAACACTAGTCAAAATAGTCAAACCAGACCCAATGACCAACCCTGTTGACCCCATAGGTCAACCTTTTGACCTAAAAAGTCAATTATGGTCAAATTGGTCAAACCAGACCTAATAACCTACCCTGTTGACCCCATAGGTCAACCTTATGACCTAAAAAGTCAACATTGGTCAAAATGGTCAAACTATACCCAATGACCAACCCTGTTGACCCCATAGGTCAACCTTATGACCTAAAAAGTCAACATTGGTCAAAATGGTCAAACCAAACCCAATGACCAACCCTGTTTACCCCATAGGTCAACATTTTGACCTAAAAGTCAACATTGGTCAAAATGGTCAAACCAGACTCAATGACCAACCCCTGTCGACCCCATAAGTCACCCTTTTGACCTAAAAGACAACTTTGGTCAAAATGGTCAAACCAGACCTAATGACCAGCCATGTTGACCCCATAAGTCAACTTTATGACCTAAAAAGTCAACTTTGGTCAAAATGGTGAAACCAAACCTAATGACCAACCCTGTTGACCCCATATTCAACCTTTTGACTTAAAAAGTCAACTATGGTCAAATTGGTCAAACCAGACCTAATGACCTACCCTGTTGACCCCATAGGTCAACCTTATGACCTAAAAAGTCAACTTTGGTCAAATTGATCAAACCAAACCTAATGACCTACCCTGTTGACCCCATAGGTCAACCTTATGACCTAAAAAGTCAACTTTGGTCAAATTGGTCAAACCAGACCTAATGACCTACCCTGTTGACCCCATAGGTCAACCTTATGACCTAAAAAGTCAACTTTGGTCAAACTGGTCAAACCAGACCTAATGACCTACCCTGTTGACCCCATAGGTCACCCTTTTGACCTAAAAGTTAACTTTGGTCAAATTGGTCAAACCAGACCGAATGACCTACCCTGTTGACCCCATAGGTCACCCTTTTGACCTAAAAAGTCAACTTTGGTCAAATTGGTCAAACCAGACCTAATGACCAACCCTGTTGACCCCATAGGTCACCCTTTTGACCTAAAAAGTCAACTTTGGTCAAATTGGTCAAACCAGACCTAATGACCTACCACTGTTGACCCCATAGGTCAACCTTTTGACCTAAAAAGTCAACTTTGGTCAAGCCGGTCAAACCGCACCCAATGACCTACCCCGTTGACCCCATAGGTAACCCTTATGACCTAAAAAGTCAACTTTGGTCAAATTGGTCAAACCAGACCTAATGACCTACCCTGTTGACCCATAAGTCAACCCTTTCACCCAATGACACATTTAAAACCCCACAATGACAAAATCACAAGTACTAGACATTTTAAAATTAAATTGATCAATTTAGGTGACTTGGGTCAACCTAAGTCAAAATCGGTCAACACACGTCTATTTTGATTAAAATAGATAAAAATGAAATAAAAACAACAAAATTAATCAAATAATTAATTTCAAAATCATTTTGATTAATTAAAATTATTAATGATTTAATTTTTAATATTTTAATTAAATGACATAATTAATTAAAATGAAAATTAAATTAAAATCATAAAATCATAAAAATGATAAAATTAATCAATTAATTAAATTGAAATTTTTTTCAATTAATAAATTGATTAATAAAATATTTTCCAACAATTTTAATTAATAAAATAATTAATTAAAATGGGAAATTAAAAAGAAATGAAATGACATATAACATTCTCATAATTAATTAGGCTAAACTCATCTTAAGGCTTAATTAAGCTCACATTAAGACCACTTAGCCATGGGTTAATACCCATCATGATGCATGGGGTGAGGTGTCACTCTCTCCTTCACCCTAAGCCTCATTTATCCATGAGGTGGCCGGCCAACATGAGGCCTCACCGACCACCTCCCAAGCCACCCAATGGAAGGAAAACCATGCATGAAACCCCCCCTTACCATGGTTAGAAGCAATGATGAGGGATGGGCTTGTGTGTCACCATTCGGCAAGCTTAAGAGATGAGGTGTAAGCTCCCTAAGAAGAGTAGAGGCAGCTCACCATGCACCTCTCACATGAGCCAATGGATGAGAGACAAAATAATGAAGATCATCATGGAAAACTTAGGGAGAAGCATCAATGCCTATCTTCAGCCAATTCCTTCACCCAATGGGCTGATAGAGGAGGTAACTACTCCCCTAGAACATCCTAAGCTAAGTCATAACCTCCCCTTGCTATAAATAAGACCCCAAGGCCCAAACTAGCAAGAAGAAGAAAAAAATTAGGGAGAACTATAGGCTTCCCAAATCCACCTGTTCCCAACATAAAAAAGTCTTCCTAAGAGCCCCAACAATCTTTTAGGATCAAATCCAAGCCATAGTTTGAGCCTATTTGAGCCAATTTGACCAAATTTCAAAAACAGCCCCAATTTAGGCACTTCTTCAAAATTCCTCCCCAAGCCCGACTTCTGGATCAAATTGGTGCAGCAATAACCTACTATTGGAATCCTAGAAGGCAACCATAAGGTTTGATCTAGCTTGATTTGCTTGTGGCAAAGGTATAGAATTTTTCTTTACAAAATAAATTGTATTTTCGACATATCATGTGTAATACTAGTCCAGAAGTGTATCATCACCGTATGGATGGATACATCTCATCCAGGTGATCATTTTAAAAAAAATCACTCAATTTCATCAAGAAATGAGTGAGATATTGATGTTTGAAGTTTAATGGTTCGAGAATTTTCAGATTTTTGGAAGAATTTTCTTCGTCGTCCGATCCCGCACTTTAGGAAAGGACGGCGCTGATCTCTTCCCCGCGGTGTCCGTTGTTCGGCCGCCCGCAACTGATCCTCCTGCTCGTTCGGCACTTACAAGGACACGCGTCGAACGGCGGTGAGTTTGGCGGCGCTGTTTAAAAAAAAAGAAAAATCCATTAAATCCTTAAAAACTTTAAATATTCATATCTTTTTATCCAGAGGTCATAAAAATAAAATAAAAATACCTCTGAAAAGCTCTTGAAGTCGAGAAAATTATGAGACCAAAATTATAATTTTATTCACAGTATTTAATTTTTAATTAATTAAATACTCTCTGGAGTATTTTAATTATTAAAAATTATTTATAAATCAAAAAGTTATGAAACTTTGAGGCATTTATCTTTATGTTCTTAGGGACCTTCCATAATTTTTCCAAGGACAGTAAAACATGCACTAGGACACTTTTCTTTAATTTTCAAGTTTCTTTGTAATTATTTCAAATAATAATTATAAAAATTGAAAATTAAGGAAAATAAAAATGCAAATGGCTAGAAATGATAGGGCGACGTACAATAACCCTAAGAAAATTATTTCTAAGTCATAGAAATCATTTTGAATGGTATTTTGAAATTTAGGGTTAAAATCCTTTATTAATTAAATAATTTTAATCCTAAAAATACCCCTTTATAAATTTAACATACTTTCATCAACAATCAAAGTTTGAAAATGGTTCTAGTCTATGATAGACTAATGAGAAATTTCACTTAAGTCTAAAATGACCAAATTGGACTTAACTAAATTTAAAACAATATTTAAACCCATTAAACCTTACTTAAATTAGGTTTAATATAAAAATTAAATCTTAATTAAGTTTAAAGACATATTAAACTTAATTAATCAAAATTAAACCTTTTAATTAAGTTTCAAGACATAATAAACTTAATTAACTCATTAAACCTTACTTAAATTAGGTTTAATATAAACATTAAATCTTAATTAAGTTTAAAGACATATTAAACTTAATTAATCAAAATTAATCCTTTTAATTAAGTTTAAAGACATAATAAACTTAATTAACTCATTAAACCTTACTTAAATTAGGTTTAATATAAAAATTAAATCCTAATTAAGTTTAAAGACATATTAAACTTAATTAATCAAAATTAATTCTTTTAATTAAGTTTAAAGACATAATAAACTTAATTAACTCATTAAACCTTACTTAAATTAGGTTTAATATGAAAATTAAATCTTAATTAAGTTTAAAGACATATTAAACTTAATTAATCAAAATTAAACCTTTTAATTAAGTTTCAAGACATAATAAACTTAATTAACTCATTAGACCTTACTTAAATTAGGTTTATTTTAAAAATTAAATCTTAATTAAGTTTAAAGACATATTAAACTTAATTAATCAAAATTAAACTTTTTTTTAATAAATTTTAAAGACATAATGAACTTAATTAACCCATTAAACCTCACTTAAATTAGGTTTAATATAAAAATCAAATCTTAATTAAGTTTAAAGACATAATAAACTTAATTAACCCATTAAACCTTACTTAAATTAGGTTTAATATAAAAATTAAATCTTAATTAAGTTTAAAGACATATTAAACTTAATTAACCCATTAAACCTTACTTAAATTAGGTTTAATATAAAAATCAAATCTTAATTAAGTTTAAAAACAAATTAAACTTAATTAACTCATTAAACCTTACCTAAATTAGGTTTAACACAAAACTTAAATTTTTAATTAAGTTTAAAGACATAATAAACTTAATCAACCCATTAAACCTTACCTAAATTAGGTTTAAATACAAAAATCAACACTTTTAATTAAGTTTAAGAACATATTAAACTTAATTAATCAAAACCAAAATTTTAATTAAGTTTAAAGATATATTAAACTTAATTAACCTTCTTACACATTAGGTTTAATCAAACCTAAACCCTAATTAGGTGTAACCCATTAGACCTAATTAAATCATTAGACCTTAACTAACTAAGGTTTAATCAAGCATAAACCCTAATTAGGTTTAACCCATTAGACCTAATTAAACTATTAGACCTTAACTAACTAAGGTCTAATCAAACTTAAACCCTAATTAGGTCCAACCCATTAGACCTAATTAAACCATTAGACCTTAACTAACTAAGGTCTAATCAAACTTAAACCCTAATTAGTGTCTAACCCATTGGACCTAATTAAACCATTAGACCTTAACTAACTAAGGTTTAATCAAGCTTAAACCCTAATTAGGTCTCACCCATTAGACCTAATTAAACCGTTAGACCTTAACTAACTAAGGTTTAATCAAGCTTAAACTCTAATTAGGTCTAACCCATTAGACCTAATTAAACCATTAGACCTTAACTAACTAAGGTTTAATCAAGCATAAACTCTAATTAGTGTCTAACCCATTGAACTCGATTAAACCATTAGACCTTAACTAACTAAGGTTTAATCAAACTTAAACCCTAATTGAGTCTAACCCATTAGACTCGATTAAACCATTAGACCTTAACTAACTAAGGTTTAATCAAACTTAAACCCTAATTAGATGTCTAACCCATTAGCACTTCGATTAAACCATTAGACCTTAACTAACTAAGGTTTAATCAAACTTAAACCCTAATTAGGTCTAACCCATTAGACCTGATTAAACTATTAGACCTTAACTAACGAAGGTTTAATCAAACTTAAACCCTAATTAGGTATAACCCATTAGACCTAATTAAACTATTAGACCTTAACTAACGAAGGTTTAATCAAACTTAAACCCTAATTAGGTCTAACCCATTAGACCTAATTAAACCATTAGACGTTAACTAACTAAGGTTTAATCAAACTTAAACCCTAATTAGTGTCTAACCCATTAGCACCTAATCGAACCATTAGACGTTAACTAACTAAGGTTTAATCAAACTTAAACCCTAATTAGAGTCTAACCCATTGCACCTAATTAAACCATTAAACGTTAACTAACTAAGGTTTAATCAAACTTAAACCCTAATTGAGTCTAACCCATTAGACCTAATTAAACCATTAGACCTTAACTAACTAAGGTTTAATCAAACTTAAACCCTAATTGAGTCTAACCCATTAGATCTAATTAAACCACTAGACCTTAACTAACTAAGGTTTAATCAAACTTAAACCCTAATTAGGTCTAACCCATTAGACCTAATTAAACCATTAGACCTTAACTAACTAAGGTTTAATCAAACTTTAACCCTAATTAGGTCTAACCCATTAGACCTAATTAAATTATTAGACCTTAACTAACTAAGGTTTAATCAAACTTAAACCCTAATTAGGTCTAACCCATTAGACCTAATTAAACAATTAGACCTTAACTAACTAAGGTTTAATCAAACATAAACCTTAATTAAGTCTAACTCATTAGACCTAATTAAACTATTAAGTCTTAACCAAGTAAGACTTAATCAAACACAAATCCTAATTAAGTCTACTACATTAGACTTAATTAATTGTTGAACCTTAATCAACTAAGGCCTGATTAAATCCAAATCCAACCTTTTAGTCCATGTCCAACATAACCTAAACCTTAGGTTCAACCCACATTGAACCTAACCTAAACCTAACCTAACTTGAATCCAGTCTAACTTGAACTCAAGTTAACCTAAACCTTAGGTTCAACCCACATTAAACCTAACCTAAACCTAACCTAACTTGAGTCCAACCTAGCTTGAACTCAATTTAACATAAACCTTAGGTTCAACCTACATTGAACCTAACTTAAACCTAACATAACTTGAGTCTAATCTAACTTGAACTCAAGTTAACTTAAACCTTAGGTTCAACCCACATCAAACCTAACTTAACTTGAAACTTTAGGTTCAACCCATATTGATCCTAACCTAAACTCAACTGAACTTAAGTTCAATCCAACTAGAACCTAATCTAATCCAAGTTAAACCTTAACTTAGGATCAACACATATTGAACTTAAATCGACCTTAAGTCTAGGTTCAACCTGACTTGAACCTAACTTAATCTAAACTTGAAATTTAACTTAAGTCTAACCCACATTAGACTCAAGTCAAACCAAAACCTAGGTTCAACCTATCATGAACCTAACCCAAAAACCTAGCTTAAGTCTAACCCATATTAGACTTAAGTCAACCCATACTTAGGTTTAACACGATATAAACCTAAGTCTAATCTAAGCCTTAAGTTCAACCTAACTTGAATCTAAACTAAAACCCGGCTTAAGTTCAATCCTAAGTCTAGGTCTAACTTTAAATAGACTTAATTAAAACTTAAGTCTTATCTAAAAGGGACTTAGATGGTCTACAAATCTAATCGAGTCTAATTTCTTAGACTTGATTCGCCTTTAAGTCCTATTTAAACAAGACTTAAAACTTAATTAAATCTATTCTAAGCCAAATCTTTTAACTTAAGTTCAAACAGACATGACCTCGTTAAATAGATTCAATCAACATTGAATCTAACTTAGGTTCAACCAGACATGAACCCAAGTCAATTCAATCAATATTGAATCTAATTTCAAACCTTTTAACGTAAGTTCAAACAGACATGAACTTAAGTTAAATAGATTCAATCAACATTGAATCTAACTTAGGTTCAACCAGTACATGAACCCAAGTTAATTCAATCAATATTAAATCTAATTTTAAACATTTTAACTTAAGTTCAAACAAACATGAACTCAAGTTAAATAGATTCAATCAACATTGAATCTAACTTAGGTTCAACCAGACATGAACCCAAGTCAATTGAATCAATATTGAATCTAATTTCAAACCTTTTAACTTGAATTCAGATAGACACGAACTCAAGTTAAATAGATTCAATCAACATTGAATCTAACTTAGGTTCAACCAGACATGAACCCAAGTTAATTCAATCAATATTGAATCTAATTTTAAATCTTTTAACTTGAATTCAAACAGACACGAACTCAAGTTAAATAGATTCAATCAACATTGGATCTAACTTAGGTTCAACCAGACATGAACTCAAGTTAATTCAATCAATATTTAATCTAATTTCAAACCTTTTAACTTGAATTCAGACAGACACGAACTCAAGTTAAATATATTCAATCAACATTGAATCTAACTTAGGTTCAACCAGACATAAACCCAAGTCAATTCAATCAATATTGAATCCAATTTCAAAATCTTTTAATTTAAATTCAAACAGACATGAAGTCAAGATAGATTCAATCAACATCGAATCTAACTTAGGTTTAACTAGACATGAACCCAAGTTAATTCAATCAATATTGAATCTAATTTCAAATCTTTTAACTTGAATTCAGACAGACACGAACTCAAGTTAAATAGATTCAATCAACATTGAATTTAACTTAGGTTCGACCAGACATGAACCCAAGTTAATTCAATCAATATTCCAAACCTTTTTAACTTAGAGTTCAGACAGACATGAACTCAAGTTAATAAATTCAATATTTTAAAACCAAAATTGACATAATCAACAAAAAAATTGACATTTCAAAATAATTCGACATAAACTGACATCCAAGACATATCCAAATATTCTGTGACATTATTTCTGACAATATTTTCTTTGCAGGGTGAAAGCAAGAAATTTCGTTTAGATTTTCTTTGCATGTTATAGGATGTGCTAACTCTGTTTTGCAGGACGTCGACGACGGAACAAAAACAAAACCAAAACTTTTAGGTTAGACATATAACCTGAAACTTTTGACAACAAAAACAAAACCAAAACTTTTAGGTTAGACATATGACCTGAAACTTTTGACAACAAAAATAAAACCAAAACTTTTAGGTTAGACATATAACCTGAAACTTTTGACAACAAAAACAAAACCAAAACTTTTAGGTTAGACATATAACCTGAAATTTTTCAACAAATCAACAACATTGACAACAAAACCAGAATCTTTAGGTTAGACATAATACCTAAAGTATTCAATAATATGATATAACGACATTCGGGAGTGATAGTGGATACATCTCTCCTTAAAATGAATTCTTAGAAAACAAATGATTAACATTAATCGAAGTTTTCTTAAACAATCGAAAATTATTTAAGATGTAATTAACTATGCAGGCTTACCTCTATAGGAGATCTAAAAGAACCCGAAATAGAAATCTCTGGTTTACCATGATTTTCTTAATATGAAAATTCTAGAATATGTTATTCTAGAATATCCTCATATAAGAATTATCATAAACATCCTTTTCTACTATTAGTCCTAAAAATTCTCTAAATCTTTCATAGGATTTATATGAATAAAAATAGGCTAATATTAGATGGTGACTCCTTGGCATTGACATTGGATGGTGATGACATGACCTCACCCATCCGCCAAACAAAGATATTAATTTTCATCGCCACCACCCGCTTTAATATATATATATATTTGATTTTATGATGGAATGTATAATGTGGATTCTATGCAAGTATACATATCATATCAAGTAATACAGGGCTCTAGTGGAGTCCTGGTTATCGATTCCACAGGGAAGTTTTTTAACAGATTTGTATCAGCTAAAATTTAAAGGAATTACTTACTAATATAGTAAACGAAAATTTAGAATAATTAACTAAAGCAAACATAAGTAAACTAATGCTTGAAATAAAGTTGCTTTAAATAATTCAGAAAAAGTATCATTCTCCTTATTTTTAGAAAATTAAGTGACTGATGAATCTAAATAGAATTTTTGAATTGTATTGTGATAAATAGGAGCATTCCTATTCTTTACCCTTTGGTCTAAGTGCAAAGAACATTGACTAATCCTATGTTTGATTATTAAATCTGCGGCTAGGCTGGGAGGATACTGGCTGCCACTTCAGAGCTCTCACGTTCCTCTCACCTGAGGGCTAACATCTACACTTCAGCTCTCAAACAATAGGACCAAATTGAATATTTTAGTCTGTCACACTAAAATGTCCAATTCTACGTCTGATAAATAATATTTCCCTATTTATTTGAACCCTCCTTCCAAGGCTTTTGACTTCCCTGAATATTCGATGTAATTTTTACTATAGTTGATAATTTAACATATTTTAACAAATCAATTGGCCAGATTGAAAGTAAATTAAGTTTTAAGTAAAAATTATCACAACTTATTTTATTATATTAGGTACTTCTATTTAATTTCATCATTTCGCATAATTTTCATAAAGAAGGAGAAAGACTAAGAAAACTACTCAGAATTCATGGGAATAAAACAAAGCATGGATTTCATTTAAAGTTAACAACAATAAACAAAAATACATATCTTAATTTACTCCCCAAGCAGACTCCTTGAAGTTCCTTTGACTTTTCCTTCTAGTACAGCACACTTCTAACTCACTAATTATACTCTAAAACTCTTAAATTAGCACACAAACACAAATAGATACCAAAAAGAGACACTAAGACTCTCTAAATAGACACACTTAGACACTAGAATTCGGCCTCTATTTATAGAGGTAGGCAAAGGTCCAAGGGGTGCTTAAACACCTCTTCAAAAAGCGTCCAGGTTCAATGTATTTTGAATTTTGAATTATCTCGCCGTCGGCGGGAAACGACCTCGCCCTCAGCGGGGTTTCTAGAAGGTCTTCAAACCGCGCGATCTCGCTATCGGCTTGCTCAGGCTCGCTGTCGGCGAGGTAGTTGTAATTCCTTCAGAATTTCTCCTCATGATCTGGTCGTCTTCGGGCTCGATCTCGCCATCGGTGACTTAGTTCATTTTGCATGAATTTCTTCCTTTTTGATCCAAATTCACTCCATTTCATGCTTTTTGCTTCCATCACTTATAAATCTTCATTCCTGCAATAAAATAAAGAAAATATCTTTCTTTAAAGTGCAATTTCATCAAAAATAGATATGAATTTCTTAATATATTTTTCCGTGATCAATGGAGAAATTTAAGCATGAAGTGTGAGCCTCAACTTTAGGAATAGCATGCAGTCGGTATCCCATTGAAGAGTATCCATGGCCCGATAGCACTTCTTCTTAAAAGATTTACAATTAAGACTTTCGAGAAGTTGCTTAGCAAGGCTGGGAGCTTGCAAGAGGAGGCAAAGCAGCTGAGTTTTATCGACAAGACCGATAAGCAGAAGCCTGCGAAAGCATTTGAAAAGAAATCTGGAATCGTCACGACAGTAGATAAAGGCAAGCAGCCAGTGCAGATATAGTCAAAACGGCCACAGCCCAGTTATCAACCACCACAACGGACTTACCAACAACTACAACAGACATACTAACAACCTCAACAGAACTACCAACAGCCTCGACCGAGCTATCAGTCGCCTCAACATTATAAGCAACCACCTCGTCCATCGCGTACCCTGAAAGAACTTCTAAATAGGGAATATCCATTCAAAACTGAAGCGGTAGCAAAGATGTTCGACAGTTTAATGAAGACACCAGATTTTCAGCTACCAGAACCCAAGTGGCCGGAAGAAGTCAACAAGAAAGATCATCCAAACTATTGCCTTACCACCGGATTCTCGGGCACAAGATAGAGGATTGCATCACTTTCAAGAGCTGGCTTGTCAACAATCTCCAGAAAGAGAACATAAAGATCCCAAAGGAATACATGAAGGAACCCCAAAAAGGAGGTGTCGGCATATTTTTAGGTTGTGTTGTATTTTGAAAGGGGGTCGCCTACAGAAATTGTCGGCAAATTTTTAATTTAATTTAAATAAATAATTTGAAAAGTAGTATTTGATTTTGAAAAATAATTTTTTTAAATTTGAAGATTTTAAGATATGAAATCAAACTAATCTCACATCCCGAATAGTTTACATAAATGAGCGCCGCACCACAAATCGGGTATCTATCCCGAAGAATAGACACACTACTTAATACTGGGGCTCGATTAAATAAACTAGAAAGGTTTGTGACATCCGTTTGGTCTGCGAACCAATTTTATAAGTCGACAAGTTCCCCTGCTTAATATAAATGAATTAAGTAGGGTTTATATTACCTGGGTTCTTAAAATTCCCTATAAGGGCAAGCCCCTATAGTTAATTACATCTTAAGTGACGGGAATCACCTAAGAAAACTCTCGATAATAATAAGTAGTTCTGCTCTCAAGAATTTCAAAGTTTAAGTTTTCAAAGGATTGAATTTTGGAATTTCAATAGGGAATGGATCAAATTTGGAACATTTTATTTTGGGAATCTAAAGGAAGAAAGGTAGGAGAAATCACAGATTCGAAGCGAACTTCGCTAATTTCCCGACTATCCTATTATTTGGCTTGGATTTAGGAAAGTCCTAATGTTTATTTAATGTTTTGATCTTGCCAATTTTAATTAATTAGGACTTATGTTCGTATGACATGATCATACAAATAGCCTTGAAGATGTGAGGGTTTATGTTGTATCAAATGACTACCTCGGAAATCCTAAGACCGGTTAGGGCTTAATTTGCAATGCAAATGCCTAACAAAAGGTTGAGGGTTTATGTTGCACTAGGCAAACTACCTCAAAATCCTATGGCTTGATTATTTAATTCTAAGAAAGTTTTGCTGAAGTAGACTCGGGTTTGGCTGATGACGATGGCCGTGCTGCCCACCATGCTCCGAGCTCCTTGTTGTTGCAGAGGTTTAGTTTTAGAAGTCATAAATCAGGAGATGAGAAAAGTGTTTTGGTTTAGATAAAATCTTAAAATTCGAGTGCTTTTTAGTGTTTTAGTTAAAACAAATTTTAAAGTTGATTATAACAACATCGGTTAAGATCCCACGGTTCCATCCTTCCGGCATCGTTATTTTTATCGGATTCACTTAGTCCAGATGAATTTGCTAAACTCAACTAAATGAGTTCCACACTTTCATTTAGACCGTGGGAAATCCCGTTATCAACACGTAGGTTACATCATCCGAGGTATTCCCGATCATCCAACAAGACGTTTTAATTTAGTTGTAATTGTAGTTTTGTATTCTGTTTGTGATTAAATTTTTAGTTGTTTTATATTTTGAAATGTTGTGGCGGTGAATTTTATCTTGCAATGACTTTTAATTTAGTTTTGGTTTTGGTTTTAGGGGCTATCCTAAAGGTGTGGGTTTTCATGCAATAGTTGTTTATCATGCAAGAAAAGTAAGTGCGATGCGATTAAATAAATTGCAATAAGGTAAATTGCAATAAAATAAAAGCATACTCGGAGGGTCTTCCCGTCATCCCAAGCCGCACTTAAAACACAATTAGAATATTTAATCATTTAAAGCAAGTTCCTAGGTAAAGCTAAGGGAAGGGTTGTGGTTTTCTACCAAGGTCCTACTCCTATAGCTAGTCATCTCCTATGACGTCTAGGTTCTTGTGTTTAGGTTTGAGGATGATTTTCTTCATCAAAGAACAATTAAGTTCAATTGTTCTTATAAACATTCCATCATATCGAGGAAGTGCTTAAGACGAGTCTTAAACATCTTTTCAATATTTCTAGGATTATCTTTAAGTCTAAGAAAATTTAATTATACAAATGAATTAATCGTCCGGGAATTCAAGTTTTGTTGTTATCTTACTCAGTGAACTAGGACATTTGAATATCCTATGAGTGAAGTAACACTCCACTTAACGTTCTGTTTCGGAGTTATGACAACAAAAGCTTTCGAGGGCAAATTGATGTTCAAATGGTTTATGATTTAATTTAATTTCAGTTAATGGGTTTAAGTTTGGAATAGTGTTCAAGTTGCTTTATATTTATTTTGAAATTCTTTATGTCTTAGGTGATGTTATTTTTAATTCAATTTAATTTAGCTTTAATTTAATTTAATTTGGTTTAGTTTTAATTTTAATTTAATTTATTTAATTTAATCTAATTTTAATCTTAACTTGATTTTATTTTTTTTATTTTAATTTAATTTAATTTAATTTAATTTAATTTAATTTAATATGATTTAATTTAATTTAATTTAATTTAATTTGATTTAATTTAATATGTTTTAATTTAATTTTATTTTATTTTATTTAATTTAATTTAATTTAAATTTTAATTTAATTTTATTTTTAATTTTAATTTAATATTTTATTTTTTATGTTTTAAAGATGGTTTAATTTTAATTGTTAAAGTATTAATTTAATTGAAATTTTAAAAGGATTTAATTTAAATAATTTAAATTTAATTTAATTTAATGATTAAGTCTTTTAGCATTTTAAATCTTAAATTTGGATTATCATTTTAATTAGGAATTAAATATTATTGAGATGAATAATTTAGGGATTCTTAAATTAAAGAACAAATCTCTTGCTAATAATATCCCTATTTTAATAATTTCAATTTTATTATTTTTCCAAATTTAATTAATTATTTAATTAAGGTTTATTTTAATTATTTTTAAATTTTTTAATAGGTTTCTACCCTTATTATTCAAATTTCAATCATCCAAATCAGATTAGGATCAAATATTTTACTCTTTAATTTTATTAAGCCTAAAGTTTTAATTAAAGGTTAAAATTTTAATTACCATTTTGCCCTTCAAGCTTAATAATTTCATAACTCACTAAATTGAGCTTAAATGAACTTGAAATTTTTATGTGACTTCACTCATATACTAATAAAGGCATGAGAGGAGAAAATGTGATTTTTCTGTATTTAATTTATTTATGTAATTATTTTTGGTGGAAAATAGGGATTTCCAAGGAAAATTTAATAATATGACCAAGAGAAAATTTTTGTCCTTAAGAAAATTATGGGACATTCCTAATGACCAAAGGACCACTTGGACCAATTTTGGTGATTTTTTGACTTATATTCTTTTTATTATAATTATTTTGAGTTTTGGAGTATTAATTAATTTAAAAATAAAATAAAGGTTGAAAAATGAATTTTATATTTTTCAAAAATCTCTCTGATATCAAGGAAATTAGAGAACCAATTTTTACAATTTTCTGATTTTTCTTTGATTTATCAGAATTATTTTAGTGGAAATGCTAAAAAATATATTTTTTTTTAATTTTAAAATTACCTTAGGGCTTTAAAATTTAATATCTCATCATATAGACCTAAGAAAAATATGGGGTTTGTTCCTAAGTGATTAAAATTCAAAATATGACATTTTGGTTAATTTTATTATTTTTGTGATTCTTATTATTTTTTAATTATTAAAAATATTAAAATAATGCAAAAAATCAACTTTTTTGTAAAATTGCAATTTTAATTTTCTTAAATTCCCATGATATCAGAGAGACTCCAAAACTAATTTGGTGAATTTTTGAGAAGTATTTTGAAAGTTATGAATTTTTGAAGTTTAATTTTAGCTAAATGGCTTAATCAACCCATTTGGTAGGGCTAACCAAGTCCAATTGACTTCAAATTTTTATGGTGTGTTCCTCTGATCCTAAAAGTCAGTGGAGAATTGATTTCAAGTCAATTTGATGTATGATTAGCTCTAATTAATTAAGGACCTATTTTGGGTGTTTAAGCCAATTAGGGTTATTCCAAGTGGTTTAATTCAAAACCTATTTTTCCTGGAGTCCTCTCAGTCATAAGAAACATCCTCAAATTTTCCTAGAATTTATTTCACAACATGCTAATTATTGGAATTAAAATATTCAGAATAGTGACCTAGAATTGAAAAATCAATAACTCTCCATAGGGGTGGCCTCTGACTTTGGAAAATTCAGGAAATGTTCCCAAATTCAGAGGCTTCAAAAGCCCTATAGTCTCATGCCATGGTGAATTGTATACATGCATGGAGAATTGAAAATGTGGAGAGAGTAAATAAATTATTTAAAATAAAATATTTGATGAAATTAAATGATTTCTTTTCCACATTATTCTCCTCTGTTCACTGAGCAAGAGGGTATTTTTATTTTATTTTTCTGATTTTCCTACACAAAGTTATGCATTTTTTAAGTTTAGGGAATTAAATAAATAGGAAAATAACCTAATTTCCTACTTATCCACGCGGCGCCCTGTCATCCTGGGCATCTCTGAACGACCACGCGGCGCGCTCCCATTCAACGCCGCCACCTGACTAGGATGCCACGCGGCCCGCGGTTCATGTCCCGTTGCTCTGTCCAGCGCGATCCTGGCCGTCCGCTTGATACACGCGCGATCTGAAGGCTCCTGGTCATCGTCTACGACTGGTGTGAACCCGTGACCGTCAACCTTCTAACCCTAATTTCTCACTCGATTCTCAACGAATTTTAGTGTTCTTATGCTCTATGGAATCGTCTTGAAGAGACGAACACATCCATATGGTAAACATGTATTGAAATTGACTCAAATTAAATAGAGAATCTCTGTAAGCTCGGGAAGAAGAGTGAGTCCATACCTTTGCTCGGAGAAGTGAAGCTTCGATCCGCGAGTTGTGTCACCTTCGATTGGGTCCAAGCAAGCTCAGGATGAAGTCCCTTGGCACAGTGAATTGTCTGAGTAGGATTTCGACCACGCTCGATTACAAAGCTTGGAGTCCGGAACGGATGGGTGGCTCGGAGAGGGGGCTTTGCTTGGTAAACTTCTTCCTTGGTCCGGTGAAGGTGTAGGATCAATCAATTTGGGGATTGGTCCACTGTGAAGAAGTGTCCTGGTTTTTGTCTTGAAGTTTGAACTTAAAATTGAGCTCGGTCGGAGGGAATCGGTGGAATCCGGTAGGAATCAAGTGCTCTATGTGTGGAGAGTGGTCTGGAATGATTTTGGCAGAGTTTCCTTAAGGTTGGTTCAGCACCTCTTCCATGGCCGAGAGAGGTGGGGTTTAAATAGAGCTGGCTGGAGGCTCTCCCAGGGGGAGTTAGGGGCTGGGATCAGCTGCTCTTGGCAAGAGAAGAACAGCTGCAATGGCCACTGGGCATGGGGCAACTCAGCAGGTGAGAATTTCAAGCTTGGGCTCACATGATGCTCTCGGGTGTGGTGTTTTCTGGCGACCCAGGTGGCTGGCCGGCAGGCAAGGGTCACCATCTTGACCAGGGAGATCAGGGCTTGGCAATGGTGAAGTCAATTAGGCTTAGACATGTGTAAAGTGCTTGGATTAAAATGGTATGGGGGAGAGGCCATTTTGGCTTGATTTGGGTCAACACATCCTTTTGGGCTAGGTGCACCACCCAAGGCCTGGTTTTGGGCTGAAAAGAGTCACTTGGGTCAGCTAGGAGAAAATGGTGTGGTCCCCATCAAAATAGTTTAAGTTAATTTTTGGTTATGGTGTTGCATTAAAGAGGTTAAAATGGCTTAAGGAAGGCTTAGGAAAGGACTCCCTCCTCTTGCCATTAATGGCTTGGTGACAAGTCAAACCCCCCCATGGCATCATGTGGTCCTTGGCTTAGGAAAAGTGGATTCATTTATATGAAAAAGGAATTTGGAGATTTTGGCAATTTAGTGAAAAATTTAGATGGTGCTTGATTTAGGTTGATTTGATGATAGATTTGGGACTTAGGAATTGATTCCAATTAAAGGGATGATGAGAAGGAATTGTCATGTGGGCTTTGGGCTTTTGGATTTCACTTTGGATGGGCTTTCAAGATGGTTTAGAGAGTGGGCTTTTAGATTTCAAAACAAATTTTAGGATGAAAATTTTGCAAAGGATTGGATCCAATAAGTGTTGAATTTAATTTAGGAATGTTTCATGAATGATTTGGAATCAATTTGAAGTGGTTTGGGCTTGCATTGGGTTGGATTTGGACCTCTTTGGTAAATGGGCCAATGTAGGTCAAATTGGGCTAACTTGGGCCAATGTTGGGCTAGGGTTGAAATTGATGTAAAATAAATGTTGGGAAATGTTTATGGGAGTGTTTCAAAGAGGTTTTGGCTTTTGTTGGGTTTTGATTTTGGGGTTTGGGCTTATTTGGGTTAGGTTTGGGTTTAGGTCAAAATTGGGCCTTCTAGCTTTGGGTTGAATTTGAGTGGGGTTTGGGTATAAATTTTGGTTAAATCATGTTAGTGTTTTGTTTGTGGGGATGTTAAGGAAGATTTAGAAAAGGTTTGGGGTTAATTGGAGTTGAATTGGGTTAGTTTGGGCTAGGTTTGGGTCATGGGTCCAAATTGGGCTTTAAGGTCAAAAGTGAAATTGGATTCAAATGCCAATCAAATTGGACTTAGATTTGGTCTAGATTGGTGTTGGGAATGTTAAATTGAAGATTAGAATTGAATTGGACCAGAATTTGGGTCAATTGGATAGGTTTGGATTGACATTGGGTTCACTTTGGGTTAAAATGGGTCAAATTGGGGGTTTTGACAAACGTGGGGTAAATTGAAAAAATTGGCCCATGGTGTAGTTGAATAAAATGAAATTTGAAATATTTGGGATTTTCTGGAATTTTCTGGAAATTTTCTGAATTTTTGGATTTTTGGGTCAAGAGGGGCATTATGGGTACATGGAGGGTATTGGGGGGTATTTTTGGAATTTTTGGTATTTTTGGCTATGGATGATCAATTTTATTGGTGAGGAAATGTTTAGGAATGGTTTTGGGGAATTTTGGGTGATTTGGAAATTTTGGAAGATTTGGGTAATTTCGAGGGTTTTGGGTAGAGCTAAGCAGGTGTAGGGTCCACTGGGTCAAAAATTAAAAATTTGGAAAATTGAAGATTTGGTAATTGTAAGTGGAATGAAATCATTTTGGTTGAGCCATGAAGCCATATCAAGCCCACATGAGCCATGAAGGGACTCATTTGAGGCATCCACTATGTTGTTCCTAACCCTCTTAGCCAAGGGCTTAGGGGTTAAGGACCATCCACGTGAATCACCTTCATGAGTCAGGAGGTCAAGTTGGGTATAGGTGTGGTTTTAGGAGGTGTGTGAAAGTGTAGTGTATAAGTTTAGTGTGTGTGTAGGTCATCCCTCACCAGACCAGGCCACCTGGGGCAGGTCCTAAGGCCAAAGAGTCCTATAGGAACCCATCCTTTAAACTTCCACACTTGATTTCAACCCTCTAGGTGATTAGGGGTCTACAATCAAGCATGTGGAGTTTGCAGGGAGTTAAGAAGTGGTTTGAAATTCTAGGTGGTGGGCCCCAATTCTAATCCTCTAGGATAGTCAAAGGAAAAGCCTAAGGCTAGATCCTAAGTACTAAAGAGAGAAAAGAAGACCTCATTAAAAATGAGGTCAACAGGAGGTTCCGTCAATGTTATTTCAACGGATCCTATTGTTCTGATAGACCCTTACACGACCAATGATGGATGGAGTACCGTCTGGACAAAGTCTTCAAAGAAAATCTTGGATCATATCCAAAAAGCTTCAGTGCGCGCTTCAAAAAGGAGAAATGAAGACCGGTGATTTAGCAAAGACAACCGCAAAATTCCATATAATTGATTCTGAGACATCGTTCAACTCTCTACTGGGTCGGCCATGGATCCATGAGAACCGGATGGTGCCATCGTCTCTACACCAGTGCATAAAGTATTATGAAGGAGGAGAACAGTGTATTAAGGGTGACTTGCAACCATTCTCCGTGCATGAAATCGGAATTCACGAAGATGCAGCTTACTACGCACCTCCGAAGAAAACAATCTTCCCCAGAAATACCGTACCAAATGAAGCAAAAGAAGTTCGAGACGATGAAGAACCTGAAATTCTAGTCCAACAATTACTCACCACTCCCTTACGATGAGATGGTGAAGGTTTCTCCAGAACTCGCACCCGAGGTCGAGGCCGGGGACGGGGTCGAGGAAGAGACGTTGGAACAGTTGGACAGAAGAAACCGGTCATCGAATTTGATTGGGAGAATACTTCTGAAGAAGAGGAAATTAAGAAAGAAGCAGCAACAATAAATCAGAAGAAACCACAGTTCAAGATCTCTCTCGAAGATGAAAAGAATGAAGAATACAAATCAATGTACAAGAAGATTAATCACTATGTGCATACTATGACCCTAACCCCGATCTATCCTAGTAAGGTTGAGGGTATGGTGGTCAAGGAGGTACATGGTGGTGGTACTAAACCAATTAAATTCTACTGTGGTGCTTCTTCTTCCAAAACAGAAAGTGATGTACAATTTGAAGATGTTACTTCTTCTGAATTAAAAGAACTAACTTTTGAGTGGTATTCTCCTTGTGTTCAAAATTTAATTCGACGTGGTGTCTTACCGCGACGATGGACAAAAGGTCAATCACAACACTTTGAAAAATTATGGAATAATGTGAGTCGGCCTCCCAATTTAAAACATGGTCTCAGATTCGGCACAGTAGGATCAGTTGATGATATGGGATTTTGCTTGGTTGTCACTTGCAAGCCCAATGAAGTCTGCTTAGAAGCCTCAGATGATCTTGAAGATCTGCAAATCGAAAATGCTCCGCCAGAATTTGAAGAAGAAATTAAATCTACAATAGACGAGTTAATGGAAGTTAACTTAGGTACTAGCGAAGAGCCTAGGCCGACCTTTGTTAGCTCCTTACTCGATAAAGAAGACTCCGAAAACATGATCAAACTACTGATGGAATTTAAAGACTGTTTTGCGTGGAGTTACGATGAAATGCCGGGATTAGCTCCAGAAGTCGCAGTTCACAAACTAGGAGTAGATCCCACTGCCGTTCCAGTCAGGCAAGCTTCCAGAAGAATGCGTGTAGAGATTGAACAACAAGTTATAGCTTAAGTTAAGAAGCTAATAGATGTTAAATTTGTCCGTGAAAAACAATATCCAACTTGGTTAGCCAATGTGGTATCAGTCAGAAAGAAGAATGGACAGATCAGAATCTGCGTAGATTTCAGAGATTCGAACAAGGCATGTCCAAAAGACGAATTCCCACTACCAATTCCAGAACTGATGATCGACATGGCTTCAACACATGAAATATTCTCTTTCATGAATGGATCATCAGAATACAGCCAAATAAAAATGGCACCAGAAGATGAAAAGCTCACAGCCTTCAGAACGCCAATCGGAATATACTGCTATACAGTAATGCCTTTCGGATTGAAGAACGCAGGAGCAACATACCAAAGAGCAATGACGAGAATTTTTTATGATCTCATTCACAACCAAGTCGAGTGCTACATGGATGATGTAGTCATTAAAAGCAAACTGAAAGAAGATCACCTGTATGATTTGAGAATTGTTTTCGAGCGATTAAGACAATTTAACCTTAAGATGAATCCCTTGAAATGCGCCTTCGGCGTCGCCTCTGGGAAATTATTAGGATTTGTCGTCCGACATCGTGGAATTGAAATCGATCCGGAAAAGATTAAAGCTATCTTAGAAATGCCGCCTCCCAAAACCTTGAAGCAACTACGATCCTTTCAAGGGAAGTTGGCATATCTTTGACGCTTTATCTCGAACTTGGCAGGTAGGTTTCAGCCCTTCTCGGCATTAGTTAAAAAGGACGCCAAATTCGTTTGGGAAGAAAAATGCCAGCGGGCCTTCAGGGACATTAAGCAGTATTTAATGACACCTCCTGTTTTAGCAGCCCCATTCTCGGGTAGACCGTTGATACTTTAAACCGCGGCTTTAGACGACTCTCTCAGAGCCCTGCTAGCCCAGGTCAATGACGAGGGTAAAGAAAACGCTCTCTACTGCTTAAGTTGTCGTCTAATTCTGACAGAAGTAAAGTATCTCTCGATTGAGAAGCATTGTTTGGCCCTGATCTTCGCTGCTCAAAAGCTCAGGCATTACATGCTTTCTCATAAGGTCAACCTTATTTCGAAATTTAATACATTGCAATATTTGATGACCCGATTGACGCTTTCCAACAGACTTTCCAGGTGGTCAATGATACTATTGCAATTCGATATAACTTTCGTTCCTTTTCGTGTCGTAAAGGGACATGTCCTAGTAGACTTCCTCATAGCACACCCTTTACCGGCAGAATCGTCTCTCAATGATGACTTGCCTGACGAGCAAATAATGAGCCTAGAAGACCCTGACGATCAGCGTTGGGAATTATACTTCGACAGAGCATCCTCAGCACAGAAAGATAAAGAATCGCAAACGATAGTGCTCGGTAAGGCAGGAATCGGACTAATATTTATAACACCAAAAAGGGGGATGTTAAGATACTCCTAACATCTAACGGAATCATGTACGAACAATTAGGCCAAATACGAAGCTCTCATAACCGGGTTAGAGTTAACTATTCAGATGGGGATAACAGACATCAACATCTACGAGGATTCACAGTTAATCATTCAACAGGTTGCCGGACAATACAGAATTCTAAAGCCAAGACTCGAGCAATACTTTCAGTATGCCATGAAATTGTTGGAGCAGATTCTGAATGTAACGATCTACAAGATTCCCAGGAGAGAAAACGCTCTTGCAGATGCGTTAGCCCGCCTTGCAAAGAATTTTCTTGCTTGCAGGATAAATCAGTTGAAGTGTCAGTTCAGGGATGTCAGGTTCTCTCACGGCTTGACATGGACACAATACACAAGTCAGGAAAAGAAGAAGAAACAATTGCAGCAGTGATAGAAAATGCAGAAGACTGGCGTCAACCACTCATAGACTACCTGCAAACAGGAAACCTACTGGATGATAATTCGTTAGCTCATCAGATCAAGAAAAGAACTCTGTCTTAAGCATTAATAAACAATACGTTATACAGAAGGTCTTTCGATCAGATGTGGCTAAGGTGCCTGAGCGATTTCGAGGCTCGTGAAATTGTTAAAGAAGTTCACTCAGGACTTTGTGGCGCTCATCAGTCAGGTCCGAAAATGAAGATGAAGATTAAAAGATTAGGGTACTACTGGCCCTCAATGATGACCGATTGCATGAAAATTGCAAAGAATTGTCACCAATGCCAAGTGCATTGAGTGGTTTTACATCAACCTCTGAATGTGCTACATCCAACAATCGCGTCATGGCCGTTCGAATGTTGGGGCATAGATATCGTAGGTCCAATATAACCGCCTTCTTCAAGAGGACATCGCTTCATTCTGGCAGCTACAGATTACCTTTTCAAGTGGCCAGAAGCAGTACCACTCAGAGAAGTAAAAGCGCACCATATGCTACAGTTCTTCAAAAATCAAGTCGTCTACCGTTTTGGGGTACCGTGCAGGATTATCTCAGATAACGGGTCCGCGTTTAGAAGTACGAAGATCAACAATTTTGTCAGAAGGCACGGGATTGACTGGCGCTATTCAACGATCTACTACCCAAGAGCGGACGGCTTGGCTGAGGCTTTTAATAAAACTCTCGTCCAAATCCTAAAGAAAACTTTAGACGACAATAAAAGAAATTGGCACGAGAAGTTGTTAGAAGCCTTATGGGCATACAGAACAACTTTCAGAACTCCTACTCAGTCTACACCTTACGCTCTAGTTTACGGGTCCGAGGCCGTTTTACCCTTGGAGATTCAATTTCCGTCACTCAGAATTGCAGTTGCGAACAAGATCACCACGAAGAAAATGTCGAACTACGACTAGAAGAATTGGAAAGCTTGGAAGGAAAACGACTTGCGGCGCGACGAGATTTGGAACTATATCGAAGCCAAGATGATCCGAGCCCATGGTAAGCCGGTGCGCCCGAGGACATTCAAAGTCGGTGACTTAGTTCTAGTCCTCAAGAGACCTATTCTTGTGCACCGCAAGATAAGGGGTAAATTTTAACCGACTTGGGAAGGGCCATTCGTGGTCGAGACAGTCTACTCAGGAGGTTCCTACCAACTGGTGAATTGCCATGGAGAACGACATATGCTTCCAATTAATGGATGATATTTGAAGAAATATTACACAACCTGATGTTTCGAAGGATGGACTTTAAAAAGTGGAGTCTCATTCCTAGAAACACGCGTAGAATAATCCTTTGTGACTGGGTCCGAACCCGAAAACATAAAAATGGATGATAAAAATCATTAACCAAAACAAATCTGTTAAAAGAAAACATGTGAAATCATAATAATGAAATTTTGATTCCTTTCTTTTAAATCAATTCATTCCTGATCTTTCCTCATCTATTCCTACTTCCTTTAAAATTTAAAAGAAGTAAATAAAATTTTTCATTAATAAATGTTTTTTCTTATTGTTCTTGTTCTTAGTACAACCACTGATCCTTTCCTTGTTTTTCACAAAGAAATGTTGAAAGGGCGGTTGGTTCTAAACTTTAAGAAAGGTGTGAGTCTAGCACTTGATGAAAAGAGGATGAAGGATGGAGCCGTGATTGAAATTGACTCTGATTTCACACCGGCCGGACTACAATATGAAGAGACCGATTGGACCCCGATTGACCGGGAAGAACTCCGGAGCCATACAGTGATGAAATTGGGTGACCCAAGTCAGCCGTCTACTAGCAAGAAAAGAAAAGCAAGCGCCGCTCATGCAACGGGAGAAGACAAGAAAATAAACTCCGTGGTTGCTACAGCAGAGGGCAGGCTTATTAGCGCCATGCCCACAGAAATTCAAGAAGTAAGGAGAGCCACTCTCACTCTGACTCAACGAAGAAACAAGAATCGCCTCTTACGCAAGATGCTGACTAAGCTGGCAGCGGATCGACAAGAAGAGACAGTTGCTACCGTCAATACAAATACTTTAAAGAAATTGGTTCGTCAGGAACTAGAAAAGAGAAGACCAGAGCCAAGAACAACAAAAAAGATAAAAGAAATCCCAAGAAGAGCAGAAATAGAATCAGTACCACGACACCAGACAGAGCTACCAGTTTTGAAGAATCTTGTTGCGAAAGTAACCCCAGAGGATGTCCCGACAGAGACTATCCCTGAGGAGCCGAGACATGCAGGAGAGCGTACTGGGGTTGAGCCGTACATCCCGCAGTATGTTACCAGACCCGGAGGACTTCAGATAATCCTGGAATACAAGCTGGAGAAAAAACAGAAAGTTGAAAATAAAACTTTTGAATACTTCGAGAGAATTCGAGGCAAGAGGGTCAACATCTTGGAAGGCCTTGAGCTGAATACGGATGTGTTCTCAGATTACTAACAACAGCAAATTGTGGACTGCATTATCAAGCTTCAAAAAATGGGTCGAGCTGGCCGCCTAAGAGAAAAAACCTATTCAGAACCCTGAAGATGGATGCCAGGAAAAGGAAGAGTTACGATCGAATGCGGGTGTTGCTACAACTTCGCGGTAGACAGAAAAGGAAATCCACCAGGGATACTCTGTCGTAGTGAGGTGGATCCGATGTCAAGAATTATTAAGAGAATGGTAAAGAGGATGGTGACATGGAGGGTATTGCCCGCGGACTGCATACCCAACAGCTGCATCATTAATATCTACAAGGAGGGCGACTGCATACCTCCACACATAGACCATCACGACTTCGTCAGACCCTTATGCACAGTGTCTTTCGTCAACCAGTGTAACATCATGTTCAGATCTGACCTCCGGATAGCAGGCCCCAGAGAATTCCGAGGGCCGGTGGAGATACTACAACCGGTAGGTTCCATCTTGGTATTAAAAGGAAATGGAGCAGACATAGCGAAACATTGCATTCCAGGAGTGCATGTTGAGCGGATCTACATCACTTTCAGGAGGATGGATGACAAAAAATGTCTTTCCACTTCCAGCCAGATCCAGAGTTAGAGAGCCTTCGGCTCTATGAGCTGTGAGCTACATGAGAGATAGCACACCTCCAATGCACATCCAAACGGCATTTCCTGCGAAGGGTGGCTTGGAAGGTGACGTTATTGTCCATGTAACTCACTATTCATACATGGATTTCGACATATGCTTTTGGGAGAAACTTGCAAGAATCTTACACAATCCATTTTGGATTTATGTGGATTGTATGAGATGTTGAATTTTCAAGGAAAATATCATCACGTTTTGGGTCGAGCTATATGATGTAATTTTAACAAATTGAAATGGAAACGACCATGTCGTGTTTTGCCTTCATCTCTTTTGTGCAAATTGACTGGGAAATGCCATTCAGTTAAATGAACTTCGAACAAAGAACGAAGGAAAAATAAAAATAAATGAGAACTCTCTTAAAAAATCTGAATGTCAAAACGAATTCCAACAAAACGTGAACTCTAAATTGAAAATCAAGTTAAAATCAAATCACAATAAACGATGAAAACAAACTCCAAATCTGAAATTCCCTAGCCTCAGGCTATTCTCAAACCTTTTTGACTCTCTGCGATCTCTTTCCTCTTTTGAGAAGGTCGACTGAGTCTACTGACACAGAACCACGAAATCTTCGATTTAGTTTTGATGGAATGGATTCATATCCTCCGCCAAACAATCAAAATTCGATCAAATCTCCTGGTATGTGAAATACTTTCATGTCTCATTCCAATCTTCCACTAAATTGAAATTTCCACAAAATCTTCCAAACCAAATCAAATACAAACTTTCGAGATTGATACCAAATTTCAATTCTCTCTTTCGAGACTGGTACCAAATTCCAGTTCTCTCCTTTCGAGGTTGGTACCAAATTCCAATTCTCTTTCTGAGATTGATACCAAATTTCAATTCTCTCTTTCGAGACTGGTACCAAATTCCAGTTCTCTCCTTTCGAGGTCGGTACAAATTCGACTCTCTTTCGAGATTGATACCAAATTTCAATTCTCTTTCGAAACTGGTACCAAATTCCAGTTCTCTCCTTTTGAGGTCGGTACCAAATTCTGACTCTCTTTCTGAGATTGATACCAAATTTCAATTCTCTCTTTCGAGACCGGTATCAAATTCCAGTTCTCTCCTTTCGACGTCAGTACCAAATTTCAACTCTCTTTCCGAGATTGATACCAAATTTCAATTCTCTATTTCGATACTGGTTCCAGTTCTCTCCTTTCGAGGTCGGTACCAAATTCTGACTCTCCTTCCGAGATTGATACAAAATTTCAATTCTCTCTTTCGAGACTGGTACCAAATTCCAGTTCACTCCTTTCGAGGTCGGTACCAAATTTCGATTCTCTTTCTGAGATTGATACCAAATTTCAATTCTCTCTTTCGAGACTGGTACCAAATTCCAGTTCTCTCCTTTCGAGGTCGGTACCAAATTCTGACTCTCTTTTCGAGATTGATACTAAATTTCAATTTTCTCTTTCGAAACTGGTACCAAAATCCAGTTCTCATTTCGAGATCAGGACCTAAATTCTGATTCTCATCATTTTCAATCAATACTTAAACTCTGACTCTCACTTCGAGGCTGGTACCTAAATTTCAGTTCTCATTGTAAATCTCGAGGTTGGAACCTAGGTTCTAATTCTCATTTCATATTCAGAATTTTCTTGAATCAATTTTAAATTAAACTTCAATCGAAATTGAAACTTGAAACAAATTGAAATCCAAACTCAACATTAAAACTTGAAATAGAAGATGAAACAAAATCTAAATCAAACTTCTCCAGATCTCGTGATCTGGAATTCACTTCCTTTCTTTTCCCCAGCGAGAGTTCAGGGATCTTCAGTCTTGGAGGTTTACCTGTTACTCCCCAGCAGAAATTTTTTCTGTGCTTCATTCTAAGTGTGTCACTTAGACGTTGGTGTTGGTTTTGTTGATCTCTTCGGTCAACGCCAATACACGCGGTGTGCTTGGTTAGCACACCACACCTATTAGGGGTCCATTTGTTGAACTTATTTTTGGTGAGGTCTTTCTCCTCTCACCTTAGTACTTAGGATCTAGCCATAGGTTTTCCCATTGACTATCCTAGAAGACTAGAAATGGGACCCACCACTTAGAAATTCAAAACACTTCTTGGCTCCCTTCAAACCCCACAAGTTTGGTTGTAAACCCCCAGGCCACTTGGAGGGTTAAGACCAATATGTGGAGGTTTAAAGGATGAGTTTCCTATATGACTCTTTGGCCTTAGAATTACCCTGGGTGGCCTGGTCTGGTGAGGGTTAACTTGCACACACCACACTCTCACACACATTCCAAACCCTAAAACTACCTTTAACCAATTTGACTTCCTAACTCATATAGGTAATTCATATGGATGATCCTCAACCCCTAGGCCTCTGGTTAAGAGGGTTAGGAACAACATATTGAGTACCTAAGATGAGTCCTCTCATGGCTCTTGTGAGCTTAAAATGGCTTCATGGCTCAACCAAAATGATTTCATTTCACTTACACTTAATCAATCTTTATTTTTCCAAAATTTCAATTTTTGACCCCCGGGGGCCCTAAACCCACCAAACCTACCAAATGCCCTTAAAATTGCCCAAAATTTACAGAATTGCCTAAATTACCCAAAATTCTTCAAATTTAATCCTAAACATTCCCCACCCCCCCACTCAAATTGATCATCCATGACCAAATACACCAAAATTTTCCAAAAATACCCCTCAATACCCTCTAAATACCCAAATACCCTTTTAACCCAAAAATTCCAAAAATTCAGAAAATTCCTAGAAAATTCCAAAAAATCTCAACTATTCCCAATTTCATTTTGTTCAACTACACCATAAGCCAATTTTGTCAATTTGGCCCACTTTTACCAAAACCCCCAATTTGTCCTATTTTTAACCTAAGTGGACCCAATGTCCCACCAAACCAACAAAATGGACCTCAATTTTGATCCAATTCAATTCTAAGCTTCAATTCAATATCCCCAATATCATTTTAGACCAAATCCAAACCCAATTTTTATCAACATGTGGATCCAATTTCAATTTGAAGCTTAAAGCCCAATTTTGGCCCATGACCTAAACTTAGCCTAAACCAACCCAACTTAACTCCAATTTACCCCAAATATTTTCCTAAACCTTCCTAAAATCCCCAAAAATAAAACACTAACATGAGTTTCGCAAAATTTTAAACCAAACTCCACCCAAACTTAACCCAAACCAAAAATCCCCAATTTGGCCTAAATCCATCATGAACCCAAATGAGCCCAAATCCCAAAACCAAAGCCCAACCAAAGTTGAGAACTCTTTGTCACACCCCCATAAATATTTTCCAACATTAATTTTACTTCAAACCCAACATTAGCCCAACCCTAACCCAAGTTAGCCCAATTCGGCCCATTTTGGCCTCATTACCAAAAAGACCCAAATTATACTCAATTCAACTCAAAATCACCCCAAACTTGTTCCAAATTACTCATGAAACATCCCTAAACTAAATCCAACATTTATTTGACACAACCCCTCACCAATTTTCATCGATCAATTTATTTCAAAATCTAAAAGCCCACTTTCTTAAACCATTTTAAAAGCTCATCCAAAGTGATTTCAAAAAGCCTAAAATTGGCTCTAAAGCCCACATGACAATTTCTTCTCATCATACCTTTAATTGAAGTCATCCCTAAGTTCTAAATCAATAATAAAATCATTCCAAATCAAGCTTCATCCAAATTTCCACCAAAATGCCAAAATTCCTAAAACCCTCTTCCATGAAATTGACAAAGCCATTTCCTAAGCCATGAGCAAGCCTTGGAGTCATGCACAAGCCACATGAAAGCCATGAGAATCTTAGGATTGTCAACCCCCCATAAATGGAAAAAGGAGGAGAGCCTTTAAGCACCCCTTAAAGTCGTTAACCATTCCCATGTCTCCCCTAACCCATGCTTAAGCCTAATTGTACTTGGATTGTGACTTGACCCCACTTATCAAGCTGATCCAAATGACTTTCTCTTCAGCCCAAACCAGCCTTGGGGAGGTGCACCTAGCCTAATCCATGCATTGAACTAAACCAAGTCCAAAATAGCCCCATCCCCCTACCATTTAAACCAAGCCCTTTACACATGTCTAAGGCCAATTGATTGCACCAAACCCCAGCTCTGACCACACTGAGTCAGATGGTGACCTGACCCTGGCTGGCCGGCAGCCACAGCCGCTGGAAACCACTAGGCCGAGAGGCTTAATTTAATTCAAAAATTCAAATTGAACTGGCTGAGTTGTCCCAACTCAATTGAACTCCATGGCCGTTCTTCCCTTGCCCTGAGCAGTCGATCCCGACCTCCAATTGTCCCCTGGAAGCCCTCCGACCACCTCTATTTAAACACCACCACCTCTCGGCCAAAAGAGGTGCTGAACCAAACCTTACCAAAACTCTGCCAATATTATTCCAGACCCTTCTCCTAGCATAGAGCACTTGATCCCCACTGAAATCCAGCCCTGATTCCCTCTGGCCAAGCTCAATTTCTTAGCTCAAAATCCACCCAAAAAAACAGGACACTTCACCACATTGAGCCAATCCTTAAATTGATTGACTCTACACCTTCACCAGACCAAGAGAAGAAGTTCCCCAGCAAAAGCCCCCTCTCCAGGCCAGCCATCTCCTCTATCGGCCAAGCTATGAAATCGGGCTTGGTGGAAGTCTAGTCTAGACAATTCACCAGGGCCAGAGGCTTCATCCCTAGGCTCCTCCAGCTCCAACAAACGTGCCCAGCACATTCAGTCGAGCCCTCACCTCCTGAACCAAAGTATGGGGACTCCTCCTTCTCGAGAGCTTCTTTCGATTCTCCATTTTGTTTCAGTCAATTTCAATGCATGTTAGCCATATGGATATGTTCTTCTTGTCGAGACGAGTCCATAGAGCATAAGAACGTGAAGATCGGTTAAGTATCGAGCGAGCTCTTAAGGTTTTAGGGTGGACGGCTCTCGAGTTGAACCAGACGGAGACGATGACCAGGAACCGTCGGATCGCGCGTGTATCAAACCTACGATCCAGATCGCGTCGGACGAGTGAACGGGACATGAACCGCGAGCCCCCGGAGCGCTGAGTCAGATGGCGGCATCGAATAGGGAGGCGACGCGTGGCTTTTCGGAGCTGCCGAGGATGAGTCGGCGCCACGTGGATAAGTAGGAAATTAGGGGTATTTTTTATTTATTTAAATACCCAGAACTTCAAAAATCCATATCTTTGCATAGAAAAATCATAAAAATAAACTAAAAATACCCTCTTGCTCAGTTAATAGAGGAGAACAATGTAGAAAAAAAATTAAGTTAATTTGATGAGTATTTTATTATTAATTAATTATATACTAATTTCAGTGTTTTAATTCTCCACTCACACACATAATTCACCATGACATGAGACCATAGGGCTTTTGTAGCCTCTGTTCTTGGGAACATTCCCTGAATTTTCCAATATCAGAGGCCATCTCTATGGCAAGTTATTGATTTTTCAAATTTAAGTGTTTATTTTGGCATTTTAATTCCAATAATTAACATGTTACTTAGAAAATTCTAGAAAAATTTAGGGAGGTATCTTATGACCAAAGGACCCTAGGAAAATTTTGGTTTGGTTTGATTCCTCAAGAATAACCCTAATTGGTCTAAACATTCAAAACTAAATTTTAACTAAATAGGGCTAACCATACATCAAAAAAAATTGAAAATAATTCTTTACTGATCTTTAGGGTCAGAGGAGTCTCACATAAAAATTTGAAATCAATTGGAAATGATTTGACCCACTAAATGGATTAATTAAGTCACATAACCAAAATTAAACTTTAAAAATTCATAAAACCCAAAATACATTTCAAAAATTCACCCAACTTGTTTTGTGGGCTCTCTAATATCAGAGGAGTCTATGAAAATTAAAATTGGAATTTTCTAAAAATTATTATTTTTAACCATATTTTTAATATTTTAATAATTAAAAAATAATAAAGATCACAAAAATATTAAAAATCATAAAAATGTCACATTTTGCCTCCTAATTACTTAGGAACAAACCAAATATTTTTCCTAAGTCTATAGGTTAAGATATTGAATTTTAAAGGCTTAAAACAATTTTTAATATTAAAAATGAATTTCCTTACATTTTCTCTAAATTAATTCTAATAAATAAAAGAAAATTCAAAAAAATATAAAATTTACTCCTCTGAACTCCTTGAGGTCAGAGAGATTTATGAAAAATATAAAATTCATTTTTTAACTTTAATTTTATTTTATAATTAATTAACACTCCAAAACCCAAAATAATTATAATAAATAAAATATAATTCAAAAAATCACTAAAATTGGTCCAAATGGTCCTCTGGTCAATAGAAACATCCCATAATTTTCCTAGGACAGAAACCTTACCTTGGTCATGTTGTTGAATTTTTATTGAAAACCCATATTTTTCATAAAAAATAAATATATAAATTAAATTAAATTCAGAAAAATCATATTTTCTCCTCTAATGTCTTAATTGACATGTGAGTGAAGTGACATAAAAATTTTAAGTTCATTTGAGCTTAATTTGATGAGTTATGAAATGAACATGCTTAAAAGGACTTAAAGGTTTATTAAAGAATTTTAACCCTAATTAATATTTAGATTTAATCAAGGGGAGGGTAAAATATCTGATTTTAAAATTTTCATTAAATGATTGAAACCTAGGGAATCAAGGGGTAGAAACCCATTAATCATCTTAAAAATATTTAAAGTAAATTTTAATGAATTAAACAATTTGAATTTTGGAAGAATAAGTTAAAATTTGGATTATTAAGATTAGGGATATGATTTAAGAAGATATCAATTCTTTAATTTAAAATCCTTAAATGAATCACTTTAATAATATTCAACTCTTAATCAAACTCAAAAATGATAATTGAAATTAATAATTAAATAATTAAAAGGAAAATAAACCTTAATTAAATTAAAAGCTTAAAACATTAAGTGATTTGACAATCAAATTGAAATAAATTTAAAACATTAAAATTAATTTGAAATCACTTAAAAAACAAATCTAACACAAATTTGAAACATTAAAAAAAACAACCTTAAGACAATTCATAATTAAAAATATAAAAAACTCAAACCAATTAAAATTGACCTAAAGTGTTACAATTAAGTCAAATTAAATTTAAATCATTAAAAGTTTAATTAAATTGAATAATCTAAACACCTCTTTTAATTCAAACAATTTCAAACACTTAAGAGAAAATCAACTTGAATTTTGAAACTAAATTAAATCATCCTAAATCATCAATTCAACTTTAATCAAAGCGGTTAAATTCTTTAACAAACTGATTTGCCCCTTAAAGGCTTTCATTATTATAACTCTTAAGTAAAGCATCAAGTGAAATGTCACTTTACTCATAGGATAATCAAACATCTTAATTCACTGAGCAAGAAACAAACTAAACTAAATTTCTCTGGAATGATATCAAAGCAATCCTTTGAAGTTTCTTTGACTCCGATTGGCTCTTACAAGACTCCAACTCCAGCAATCACACTAAAAACACTCTAAACTCTCACTAAAGTATGGTAAATAACACTCCACACTCTTTAATTTAATGAGAATACACACCTCTTTCACTCTTATAACACCTACACACTCCAAACAACCCCCCTTTTTGTTGTAGAATCGTCCTCTATTTATAGACATTTGAAAATGACCAGGGGTTGCTTCAGGCACCTCTTCAAAATTTGTACAAATTAGTTGAATATTTTAGAAAGTAACTGTGGCGCCTAAGCACCAGTCTCCTGCGAGAATGGACGCATCCCTTTAGGTTTTGAGTCGCACCTCTTCGTTGAATAACTGATTCTCTGTGCCTATATTCATTGTATAGTGTTTATAACATATGGAAATTTGTTCGGAGATTTCTAGATTGCTTCTGATTCATCAATAACCATCACAAAAACGTCCAAGAATTCTCAAGATTTCCCTACTGAGTCCGGTGCTTAGGCGCCAGATCTGGCGCCTAGGTGCCAAAGTCAGCCCTTTTCTCTTCATTTCTTCACCTGACTCATTTTTGCTCCTTTTACTCTTTTTTTTTAATTTTTTTCTTCATAAACTCATTTTCTTGTACCTACAACCAAAAACATAAGAAATACCTTTCATTAAAGCATGATATACTTAAAATATTAGTTAAAAAATGATATTAAAAAATAGGTAATTTTAAGGTGGATTAATTCCCCCAAACTTAGAAATTGCTTGTCCTCAAGTAACTCTTTACTAATAAAAATAATAATCTATGGAGAAAAATTCTCTTTAAGATTTCTATAATTGTTCATTTTATAAATAGAATAATGAAACTTAAAAAACTTTTTAAATAACTTAAGCTAAAACCAAAATATGTAAAATATTTAATATTTAAGTGTTAATAACTCTCTTCTCCTATCTATTTCAAAAAATAATTGCAATTTGTCATATGAAGAACTTGTTGATAATTTTCAAGAAAAAGATTTTCATGATAATCACGTACTAGTAAGGATGCTTATACATAAGACTTAAGCAAAAAATTAGGTCTCTTCCTATAAGATAATTCAAGTGAAGCCAATTTTTGATTAGGCATCTCCTCAAGCTTCTCCTCACTTATTCTTTTTCTTTTTCTTTTCATATTTGGATTGCTTTTCAATCATTTCTCTTCCTTTTTTTTATTTTTTTCAAGTGAGGATTACTATATCTGGATAGCCTGTTAAAGAATTTGAACTTCATTATCCTTAACTTATATTTAAAGACTTAACACATTTTTCACTTAATGAATATGTGTTTAGCAAAAATATTTTTCATAGAGTTTCAATTCTAACTTCTCAAGTAAACATCAAGATTCCTTAATACTTTCAAAAATTCAACATTTTTTTAATTTAGATATTTGAATCAAAATTCTTACACTTCTTTTATTAAATAATTACAATTTTAGAATTATCCCTTGTTATATAAAAATACTTTTATAAGTTTATTACAATATTCATGAAAACAACAGCATATCTATCTTAAATTAACTTTTTTGCCATATGTTATGTTATTAATTTTGAAAATATTGTTTTTTAAGGACAAGTAAAGTTTAAATATAAGTTCTTTTCCCTCCCCCAAACTTAGTTCTTTTTAAATAGGTTTAAACATTTTGCAATATGAAAGTTTTAAACTAAGCATGACGAAAAAGGTACAATAACTAAGGTATTTAAAACAGTAAAGTAATACAGGTATAAGCAGTAAATATCATAGGAAAACTAACACACTTTTACATTTTAAACATTTAAAAATAACAGGAGCATAAATAGGATTAAATTCTAGCATTCTGACAATAGAAATATAACTGAGTTACTACAGAGTATTCATACAGAGGTAATAATACTGAAAAAGGTAAAAACACACATAACAGACACATAAGCAAAACAGAAATAAACTCTAATCATCCTCAGTCTCCTCCTCATCATCGGAAGAATCATCAGGAATAGGACTTCTTGGATTAATCCATGGGGTAAATTTAGGACAAGTAGGTGTTGATCTCATTTTTGATGAGGTCTTCTCTTCTTCTCTTTAGTACTTAGGATCTAGCCATAGGCTTTTCCTTTGACTATCTTAGAGGACTAGAATTGGGACCCACCTTCTAGAATTTCAAACCACTTCTTAACTCCCCGCAAACTCCACAAAACTCGATCGTAGATCCCTAATCACCTGTAGAGGGTTGAAATCAAATGCGGAAGTTTAAAGGATGGGTTCCTATAGGACTCTTTGGCCTTAGGATCGCCCTCAGGTGGCTCTGGTCCGGTGAAGGGGCCGACTTACACACACACTACACCTATACACTACACTTTCACACACCTCCTAGAACCACACCCATACCTAACCCGACCTCCCCGACTCATGTAGGTGATTCACATGGATGGTCCTTAACCCCCAAGCCCTTGCGCAAGAGGGTTAGGAACAACATAGTGGATGCCTCAAATGGGTCCCTTCATGGCTCATGTGGGCTTGATGTGGCTTCATGGCTCAACCAAAATGATTTCATTCCACTCAAATTTACCCAATCTTCAATTTTCCAAATTTTCAATTTTTGACCCCCGGGACCCTACACCCGCTTAGCCTACCCAAAACCCTTAAAATTACCCAAATTTCTCAAAAATTTCCAAATAACCCAAAATTCCCCAAAATCAATCCCAAACATTTCCACATCACTCAAATTGATCATCCATACCCAAAAATATCAAAAATTCCAAGAAAACCTCCCAATACCCTCCAAATACCCAAAATACCCCTCTTGACCCAAAAACCCAAAAAAATTCAGAAAATTCCAGAAAATTCCAGAAAATCCCAAATATTCCCAATTTCATTTTGTTCAACTACACCATGGGCCAATTTTGTCAATTTACCCTACTTTTGTCAAAACCCCCACTTGACCCATTTTAACCCAAAGTGAACCCAATGTCAAACCAAACCTATCCAATTGACCCAAATTCTGGTCCAATTCAATTCTAAACTTCAATTCAACATTCCTAACATCAATCTAGACCAAATCCAAGTCCAATTTGATTGACATTTGAATCCAATTTCACTTTTGGCATTAAAGCCCAATTTGGACCCATGACCCAAACTTAACCCAAACTCACCCAATTCAACTCCAATTAACCCCAAATCTTTTCTAAATCTTCCTTAGCATCCCCACAAGCAAAACCCTAACATGATTTGCCCAAAAATTTGGACCTAAACCCCACTCAAATTCAACCCAAAGCATTAAAGCCCAATTTTGACCTAAACCCAAACCTAACCCAAATGAGCCCAAACCCCAAAATCAAAGCCCAACCAAAGTCAAAACCTCTTTGAAACACTCCCATAAATATTTCCCAACATTAATTTTACATCAATTTCAACCCTAGCCCAACATTGGCCCAAGTTAGCCCACTTTGACCTATATTGGCTCATTCAACAAAGAAGCCCAAATTCAACCCAATTCAAACCCAAATCACCCCCAATTTGCTTCAAGTCACTCATGATACATCCATGAGCTAAACCCAACAATTATTTGGCCCAATCTCTTTACAAAATTTCATCCCAAAATCAATTTTAAAATTCAAAAGCCCACTTTCCTAAACCATCTTAAAAGCCCATCTAAAACCATTTCAAAAAGCCCAAAATCCACCCTAAAGCCCACATGACATCTCCATTTGCCATCCACTTAATTAAAGCCATTACCTAAGTCCTAAATTCATCATCAAATAATTCCAAATCAAGCCTCATGCCAAATCACCCCTAAATACCAAAATTTTCCTTAAATTCATTTCCATGAAATTGACTTCACCTTTCCCAAGCCAAAGGTGAGCCATGAAGCCATGCATGAGCCACATGGGAGCCATGAGAGCCATGGAATCTACTTTCCACCTCACCATACCCAAGATGGCAAGAGGAGGAGGCCCTTTCCATATTCTCTTAAGAGTGATTAACCACTTGCATGACTCCACTAAACCATGCTTAGACTTAATCGTACTTGGATCGTGACTCGACCCTACTAATCAAGCTGATCCAAGTGACTTTCCCTTCAACCCAAATTGACCTTGGAGGGTGAACCTAACCCAAAACCAAGGGTCGACCCATTTAGACCCAAAACTAGCCCTTTCCCATTCCATTTCGATTCAAACCCTTTACACATGTCCATGGCCAATCGACCGCACAAACCTCTAGCCCCGACCCACCCGGACCCGAGGGTGACCCATGCCTCGCCGGCCGACCACCCGGGTCGCCGGAAAACACCATGGCCGAGAGCTCACAAGTGAGCCCAACTCGGAATTCTCACCGCCGAGCCGCCCCATCCTCGCTGGCCATCGGAGCCGTTCTTCTCTTGCCAAGAGCAGCTCGATCCCAAGCCCTAACTCTCCCCGGGAGGCCCTCCACCCTCTCCTATTTAAACACCACCCCTCTCGGCCATGAGAGGTGCTCGAAACAAACCTTAAGGAAACTCGCCAAAATTGTTCCGTACTCCTCCCCATACACGAGCACTTGATCCCCACCGAGATCCCCCCGCCATTTCTTCTCGCGAGCTCAATTTCGTAGCCGAAATCTAGGCCCAAAACCGAGACACTTCTCCACGATGAGCCAATCCCCAAATCGATTGGTTCTACACCTTCACTCGCACCGAGGGAGGGTGTCCACCAGCAAAAGCCCCATCTCCGAGCCACCTGGCTTGCTCCGACCTCCAAGCTTTGTGATCGAGCTTGGTCGAAATCCCACCTGAGACAATTCACTGCACCAGAGACTTCATCCGGAGCTTGCTGGGATCCAATCGAAGGTGCAACAACCCTCGCATCAAAGCCACACTTCTCCGAGCAAAAGTATGAGCTAATTCTTCATCCCGAGCTTCCGGAGATTCTCCATTTCAAATGCTTTAATTTCAATGTACGATCACCGTATAGATGTGTTCGTCTCTTCAAGACGAATCCATAGAGCATAAGAACATGAGAATCCATCGAGTATCGAGTGAGATATTAGTGGATTTAGTGTGGACGGCTCTCGGGCGAGGACACTTGGGGACGATGAACGGATGCCGTCCATTCAATACACGCGCGGACGGACGGCGCGGATCACGTCGGATCGGGGAGACGGTACGAGAACCGCGGGCCCGGGCCGCCGACTCGGATGGCGGCGTCGAATGGGAGCGCGACGCGTGTGCGTTCGGAGTCGCCGAGGCCGACGCGGCGCCGCGTGGATAAATAGAAAATTAGGGATTTTTCTGATTTATTTAATTCCCTAAACTTCAAAAATTCATAACTTTGTGTAGAGAAATCAGAAAAATAAAATAAAAATACCCTCTTGTTCAGTGAACAGAGGATAATAATGTGGAAAAGAAATTATTTAATTTCATCAAGTATTTTATTTTTAATAATTTATTTACTCTCTGCATATTTTTAATTCTCCATGCATGTATACAATTCACCATGGCATGAGACCATAGGGCTTTTGAAGCCTCCGAATTTGGGAACATTCCCTGAATTTTCCAAAGTCGAGGCCATCCCTATGAAGAGTTATTGATTTTTCAAATTCATGTTACTGTTTTCGAGTATTTTAATTCCAATAAATAAGCATGTTGTGAAATAAATTCTAGGAAAATTTGGTGATGTTCCTTGTGACCGAGAACCCTAGGAAAAATAGGTTTTGAAGTTAGTTCATTTAAAACAACCCTAATCGCTTAAACACCCAAAATGGATCTCTAATTAATTAGAGCTAACCATACATCAAATTGACTTGAAATCAATTCTCCACTGACCTTTAGGATCGAGAGGAACCCACCATAAAAATTTGAAGTCAATCGGACTCAGTTAGCCTCTACTAAATCGGTTGATTAAGCCATTTATCCATTTTAAACTTTAAAAATTCATAACTTTCAAAATATCTTTCAAAAATTCACCAAATTGGTTTTGGAGCCTCTCTGATATCAGGGAAATTTAAGAAAATTAAAATTTTAATTTTCTAAAAAAGTTGATTTTTAATATTATTTTAATATTTTCAATAATTAAAAAATAATAAAAATTACAAAAATAATAAAATTCACCAAAATGTCACATTTTGAATTTTAATCACTTAGGAACAAATCCTATATTTTCCTTAGGTCTATTTAGTGAGATATTAAATTTTAAAGCTCTAGGGTAATTTTAAAATTAAAAAAATGTATTTTCTAGCATTTTCACTAAAATAATTATAATAAATCATAGAAAAATCAGAAAATTGTAAAATTTGATTCTCTGATTTCCTTGATATCAGAGAGATTTTTGAAAAATATAAAATTCATTTTTCAACATTTATTTTATTTTTAAATTAATTAACACTCCAAAACTTAAAATAATTATAATAAAAATAATATAATTCAAAAAATCACCAAAATTGGTCCAAGTAGTCCTCTGGTCATTAGGAATGTCCCCTAATTTTCTTAAGGACAGAAACTTTCCCTTGGTCATGTTATTAAATTTTCCTTGGAAATCTCTATTTTCTACCAAAAATAATTATATAAATAAATTAAATACAGTAAAAATCACATTTTCTCCTCTCATGTCTTTATTGACATATGAGTGAAGTCACATAAAAATTTCAAGTTCATTCGAGTTCAATTTAATGAGTTATGAAATTATTAAGCTTAAAGGGCAAAATGGTAATTAAAATTTTAACCCTTAATTAAAACTTTAGGTTTAATAAAAAATTAATAAGTAAAATATTTGATCCTAATCTGATTTGGATGATTGAAATTTAAATAATTAAAGGGTAGAAACCCATTAAGCAATTTAAAATGATTAAACCTTAATTAAATAATTGATTAAATTTGGAAGAATAATAAAATTGGAATTATTAAAATAGGGATATTATTAGTGAAGAGATTTATTCTTTAATTTAAAAATCCCTAAATTAATTATCTCATTAATATTCAATTCTTAATTAAAATGATAACTCAAATTCAAAACATTAAAAGACTTAATCATTAAACTAAAATTAAATTATTAAACTCTTTTAAAAATTTCAACTAAAATTAAAAAATTAAATTAAATTAAAAATTAAATTAAATTAAGTAAATTAAATTGGATTAAATTAAATTAAATTAAATTAAATTAAAATTAAAAGTTGAATTAAATTAAATTAAATTAAATTAAATTAAATAAACAAATTAAATTAAATTAAATTAAATTAAATAAATAAAACCAAATTAAATTAAGTTAAACCAAATTAAAAATTAAATTAAATGAATTAAATTTAAATTAAATTAAATTAAATTAAATTAAATCAAATTAAATTAAAATTAAATCAAATCAAATTAATTTAATTTAACATCAAATCAAACTAAATTGAATTAAATTAAATTAAATTAAATTAAATTAAATTAAATAAATAAAATCAAATTAAATAAATTAAATTAAATTTAATTAAATTAAATTAAATTAAATTAAATTAAATTAAATTAAGTTCAATCAAATATAACATCACCAAAGACATAAAGAATTCAAAATAAATCTAAAATAACTTGAACACTATTCCAAATTTAAACCCATTAATGGAAATTAAACTAAATCACAAACCATTTGAACACCAATTTACCCTCAAAAGCTTTAGTTATCATAACTCCTAAACGTAATATTAAATGAAATGTTACTTCACCTATAGGATATTCAAATGTCCTAGTTCACCGAAGCAAGATAACAAAACTTGAGATTCTTGGACGATTAATTCATTTGTGTAATTGAATCCATTTGGACTTAAAACAATTCTAAGCAATATTGAAAAGATGTTTAAGATTATTCTTAAACACTTTCTCAATATGATAGGATGTTTATAAGAACAATCGAATTTAATTGTTCTTCGATGAAGAAAATCGTCTTCAAACCAAAACACAAGGAACCTAGACGTCATAGAAAATGACTAGCTATAGGATTAGGAATTTGGTAGAAAACCATAACCCTTCCCTTAGCCTTTACCTAGGAACTTGCTTAAATATTCTAATTGTGTTTTAAGTGCAGCTTGGGATGACGGGAAGACCCTCCGTGTACGCTTTTATTTTATCGCAATTTACTTTATTGCAATTTACATTATTGCAATTTCATTAAACGCATCGCACTTACTTTTCTTGCATGGTAAACAATCGTTGCATGAAAACCCACACCTTTAGGATAGTCCCTAAAACCGAAACCAAAACTAAGTTAAAAGTCATTGCAAGATAAAATTCACCGCCACAACATTTCAAAATATAAAATAACTCAAAATTTAATCACAAACACGAACACAAAACTACAATTACAACTAAATTAAAACGTCCCGTTGGATGATCGGGAATACCTCGGATGATGTAACCTACGTGTCGCTAACGGGATTTACCACGGTCTAAATGAAAGTGTGGAACTCATTCAACTGAGTTTAGCAAATTCATCCGGACTAAGTGAATCCGATAAAAATAATGATGCCGAAGGATGGAACCGTGGATCTTAACCGTGTCGTTATAATCAACTTTAAGATTTGTTTTAATTAAAATATTGAAAACACTTGGAAATTAAGATTTTTCTCTAAACCAAAACACTTTTCTCATCCCCCGATTTATGACTTCTAAAATCGAACCTCCGCAACAACAAGGAGATCGGAGCATGGTGGGCAAGCACGGCCATCGTCATCGCATAAAACCCGAGTCTACTTCGAGAAAACTTTCCTAGAATTAAATAACAAAGCCATAGGACTTCGAGGTAGTTTGCCTAGTGCAACATAAATCCTCAACTCTTCGTTAGGCACTTGCATTGCAAATTAAGCCCTAACCGGTCTTAGGATTCCGAGGTAGTCGTCCGGTACGACAATAAACCCTCACATCTTCGAGGCTATTTGTTTGATTTTATCATACAAATATAAGTCATAATTAATTAAAATTGGCAAGATCAAACATTTAAATAAATATTAGGACTTTCCTAAACTCAAGCCAAACAATAGGATAGTCAGGAAATTACCGAAGTTCGCTTCGAATCTGTGATTTCTCCTACTTTTCTTCCTTTGGATTCCCAAAACAAAATGTTCCAAATTTGATCCATTCCCTATTGAAATTCCAAAATTCAATCCCTTAAAAACTTAAACTTTCAAATCCTCGAGAGCAGAATTATTGATTATTATCGAGAGTTTTCTTAGGTGATTCCCATCACTTAAGATGTAATTAACTATAGAGGCTCGCCCTTATAGGGAATTTAAAAAGAACCCGTGTAATATAAACCTCGTTTAATGCTTTCATATTAAGTAGGGAATTTGTTCGACTTATAAAATTGGTTCGCGTACCAAACGGATGTCACAAATCTTCTAGTTTATTTAATCGAGCCCCACCGTCGAAGCAGTGTGTCTATCCTTAGGGATAGATACACGGCTTGTGGTGCGGTGCTCGTTTATATAAACTATTTGGGATGTGAGATCGGCTTAATCTCATATCTTAAAACCTTCAAATTTAAAATTATTTTCAAAATCAAATACTACTTTTCAAAATTATTTATTTAAATTAAATTAAAAATTCGCCGACAACTTCGTTAGGCGACCCCTTTTCAAAATAAAACACACAACCTAAAAATAAGCCGTACAATTTCTGGCGACTCCGCTGGGGATCATTCCTCTCTCCATTATAATCAGATAATTCTTCTTTCAAAAAATCGGTAGTGTATCCATGTCCTTAATGGGTCAAACTACCCTTCTTTCCGTTGGAATACTATGTTCATTTCTACCTCGACAATTATAACCAACATTCTCTCGGATTTAGGAACCACCGTTTAGACACCCATAAACAGAGAGGTTCCGAGATCCTTTTACCTCATTTTCGAGGTGGGGCGGACCCCCAATAAATGTTAGTTTAGGAGTGATCCTTCGAGACGGGAAGTCTCGCATAAGACCTTCTTTTCCTTTCCAACTCCGAATCGGATTCCTTACCTTCTCTACACCTTTGAACATTCCGTTCTAAATAAACGAACCCTCTAATAAATGATTCTTTTAACAAATGATTCCTTCTTATAAATACATGAACAAGAATGAGTTCGGACTCTTTTTCAATTCCTTTCTTTTCGTCCTAAAGAAAAGAAGCATAACTCGGGACCGACAAACCGTAATCTACCCCGTAGAAATGGAAGCCCCAAAGCCGATTTTCTCCTTCACCAACGGACCGGACTTCGCCGTCTATAAGGATGAGCCGTCCGACAATGGGATTATCCGATTCGGACAAGGATTTCGAAAACACGAATGTCAAGATCACCGACGTCTCCCTCTTCAGACCGACGAACAAGGTATCCGAAGCCGAGAAGCCGCCGCTCGAGTTCAACCTCAGGTCGACCCAAGAGTTTCCTCCCCGCAAAGGATCCCGACCGAGAGGAGTACTACCGTCCGCAGGAGGACCTGTTCTTACTACCCCCACCGGTCTAGTCGTTTCCGCACCTACCCCGACTTCGCCAAATTAAAGGGGAAAGAAATCCGGACTATGGTAAACCCGTTACCGCGGAGGGTACGGATCTTCTGCGAGACCTTCGTTTTCGAAATCGGGTCCAGCTTCAAAGATTTCATCACCGACAAGGACCCAAAGAAGAAACAAGTAGAAGGATCGCCGCGAGAAGCCGTAGCCGCCGAAATTGCTTTCCCGAGGAAATCCCGGAACCGCTCGAATATACACCGCCGTCGAATATACACCGCCGCTCGAATACATACCACTTTGGGAGGAAGCAGTGTTACATCCCCTCTCCGCCGCAGAGGACGAGGAAAATGTTCGCAAGATTGCCGCCGCATCGCCTCACCCCGCATACTACAACGATACCGCAAGAAAAGGATTAGAACTACGTCGTTTGCTCGACCGCAAACATTGGTAGAAAAGTTAGCAAAGAAGGAAAACCGCCCCGTATCGTAGATTCTACGAAGGATAAAGTGGGTGCCGACCAAATCCCGTCTTGTCCCCGAGTAGAACCCGCCATCATGACGAAAAGCCAAGTAAAAGAATGAAGGCTAGTCCGCCCGTCGTCGTCTCGGGATTGCGGATTAGGGAGGATACCACCTTCCAAGCATTCGGGTCGATGCACCATCCGGTCCCTGCACCTTCCGTCGCTAGAAGGATGGTATGGCGTCCCACTACCTGGGCAATTGAGATCGAAACAACGATCTCAAGAAAGAAAGTCTCGCCAGAGACTCGAATCGAAGAAAGTGCTACCGCGATAGAAGGGGACCCGGCAGCTATCGCACGACAACCGCGAAGACACACGAAAGCCCCGCTAGAAGATGCCATGGAAAAGTCGAGAACCGATATCCGACGATTGGCAAAAGAAAGAGAAGAAAAGTTCGGAGACGAGATCGATTCATCCGAATTCATGGACGATGAATATGCGGAAATCAACATGGTCGAAACACGAGCTTCATCGCCTCGCAAGGTGCTCCTCGCAGTCGCAGAAGAGAGGAGCCGAACCGATGAGAAGGCGACTTCAGGAGAAAGACGACATGATCGCTCAAATGGCGAAAAGGATGGAAGAGATGGCCGTAGCTCCGGCCACTCTCCGCAGTCAAGTGCAACCACAAAGAGAGACACCCCCGGAGGTCATTCACATCATAGACGGAGGAAAGGAGATTACATCCGTCAACTGGGATGATCACCGAAAAGGATACAACACAAAGTATGATCCCCGAAAAGGATATCAAGAACTTCGTGGAACGAAGAAGTGCGAGAAGCCTTAGCACAATCGAAGAGCGGGACATCCATTCGGACGGGCAGACCTTACCCGTAAGAATTCGACGTCGTCCAATACCCGAAAGGCTTCGTACCACCTCCGTTCAAGACCTTCGACGGAATCGGGAACCCCCGACAAGCATGTCGCACACTTTCGTGCCGGCTTGTTGCAATGCCGGCGGAGCGATGCATTACTCTTCGGACAGCTTCGTCGCCAGCTCTATCGAGAATCGCCTTCGACCGGTACGCGGAATTACCAAATGGTTCGGTGAAAGACATTCTCGAACTAGAGAACCTCTTCATCAAGCGATTCGCCGGAGCTCAAGCACCACATCACTATAGTGATTTAGTGGTAGAGAAATAAAGGCCGAACGAAACTTTGGTGGATTACATACTTCGATGGAGGAACTTAAGCATGAAGTGTGAACCACAACTACAAGAACAACATGCAGCAGCATCTTACTTAAAAGCATTCACGGCCCGATAAGCACTTCTCCTCAAAGGATTCACTATTAAGACTTTCGAGAAGTTGTTAAGCAAGGCCGGAAGCTTGCAAGAAGAGGCGAAGCAATTAAGTTTCGTCGACAAGACTGACAAGCAAAAACCCGTGAAGACTTTTGAAAAGAAATCCGGATCGTTGCAGCGAGCTCGACAAAGGCAAGAAACCGATGCAAATACCACCGAACGAACTGCCGCGACAACCACAACAGGATTACCGAAGAACCCCGGCTCAGCTATCGACTCATCTCCACAGTATGAACAACCGCCTCGTCCGCAACGTACATTAAGGGAGCTTCGAGCGGGGAATATCCATTCAAAAATGAGGCAGATGCCGAAAATGTTCCGTAGTCCGATGAAGACTCCGCATTTCCAAATCGCCATAGCCTAAGAGACCGTAAGAAGTCAACAAGAAAGGTGATCCCAACTTTTGCCCCTACCACCGGATGCTTCGGGCACAAGATAGAAGATTGCATTACCTTCAAAAGTCGGCTCAACGACAACCTTCGGAAAGGGAATATAACGATCCCGAAGGAGTACATGAAGGAACCCCGTAAAGAAGGTTCCGTTAATGTTATCTTAATCGATCCCATCATTCCGATAGATCCCTATACGACCGACGATGGATGGACTACCGCTCGGACGAGGTCTTCAAAAAGATTTTAGACAAAGATCCAAACCGCCTCGGTGCAAGCTTCAATTCAGAGTTCGAGACCTGTTAAGTCGGTACTATCACTTGCGATAGAAGAACCACCTCAACAGGAGACGATTGAAGAGAAGAAGAAAATCAATGAAGAAGAGAGGACCGAGACTCCTAAGGCTAGACTAGGGGCTGCTTATCCTAGGATAGTTGTTTCCGATTCGGGGGAGAAATCCCTCGAACCTCTGATTTTGTATGATTATCTGCTCACTTCAGTGGGATCATATAATGATAAGGGTGATGGCGTTGGCTACGTTTTGACTATTTCTAACGATTACGTAACTAGCGACAATCCGGATATCGATTTCGACATCAACGACAATTCTCAAATCATACACGATCTCGACGAGCAAAATAACAAAGAAGGCATCCATAAAGGAGGCTACGAGAGTTCAACAAGCAACGAATCTATCTGCGAGTTTCGAGGAGCTCTAGTCACGATAGAGATAGAGCCTTCAGATTCTGAGGATAATCCGGAAGAGCCTGTCATTCCGATTCAAAAGGAGACACCGACAAGCTCAACACTAGATTCAGAAGAAATTACAGAAGTCAACTTAAGAAGTGGAAGAGTTCTAACTCCGAGAATGGGTCCAAAAGACAAAGGAAAGCAGGTGGTTGTTCAAGAAGAACCAACCCCAGCAGAAGAAATACCCATTCGAGAAGAAGCCGAGACGCATGAAAATAAAGTGGACTACAACATGCTAGCCCATCTTAGGAAACTACCGGCCAAACTGAGCATTTACGATGCTCTCATCTTATCAAAGGAGATGAGAGAAGCTCTGATCAAAGCCTTACTTGATCCAAAAATTTGCTTAGCTCAAATGGCTGGAGATTCCTTAGATGAGGTTTGTTCGTTAAAGGAACATCGAGGTGTTACCTTCACTGACAATGACCTACTACTTGGGACGACAGATCACAACCGACCATCGTACATTACGCTTACAATCGGGAAGTTTACACTCTCCGGAGTATTGGTGGATCCGAAGCGTCAATCAATATAATGAGTCTTCGAACACTAAGCATACTTGGAAATTGATGCTCGTGAGCTCGAGGCCGACAAAATGTTATTAAGAGGATTCAACCGGAAAGGAGAAAGAGCCCTCGAGTCAATAACGCTATCGATGAAGACCGGTGACTTAGCAAAGACAACCACAAAATTTCACATAATTGATTCGAAACATCGTTCAACGCTTTGTCAGGCCGACCGTGGATACATGAAAACGAGGATGGTACCATCATCTCGCATCGATGCATCAAATATTACGATGGAGGGGAACAAGTGCATCAAAGGTGACTTGCAACCATTCTCCGTACATGAGATTGGAATCCATGAAGACGCGGCTTATTATGCACCGCCAAAGAAAACAATCTTCTTCGGAGATACCGTAACAAATGAAGCAAAGAAAGTTCAGGACAACGAAGAACCAGAAGTTCTAGTCCAACGGTCACTCACCACTCCCTTCCGGCGAGATGGTGAAGGTTTCTCCACAACTCGCATCCGAGGTCGAGGCCGGGGACGAGGCCGTGGTAGAGACGCTAGGACAGTTGGACAGAGGAAACCAGCCATCAATGTTGATTGGGAAGATAGTTCTGAAGAAGAAAAAGAAATCAAACAAGAAGCGACGACAATAAGTCGAAGAAGCCGCAATTCAAGATCTCTCTCGAAGATGAGAAGAACGAAGAATACAAATCAATGTACGAAAAGATTAACCACTACGTACATACTATGACCCTAACCCCGATCCATTCTAACAAGATCGAGGGTATGGTGGTCAAAGAGGTACGTAACGATGGTGCAAGGCCAATCAAATTCTACCGTGGTGCTACTTCCTCCAAAACTGAAAATAATGTACAATTCGAAGATGTCACTTCATCAAAATTAATGGAATTACCTTTTGAGTGGTACTCTCCCTGTGTTCAAAATTTAATTCAACGTGGTTTCTTACCTCGACAATGGACAAAAGGTCAATCTCAAAATTTTGAAAAATTATGGAATAATTTCGGTCGTCCACCCAATTCAAAGCATGGTCTCGGATTCGGCACAGTAGGGTCAGTTGACGATACCGAATTTTGCTTGGTTGTCACTTGCAAGTCCAATGAAAATTGCATGGAAACTACAGACGAACTCGAAGATTTACAAATTGGAGACGCTCCACCGAATTCGAAGAAGAAATCAAATCTACAGATAGATGAGTTAATGGAAGTTAACTTAGGTACTAAGAAGAGCCTAGACCTACCTTTGTTAGCTCCTTACTCAATAAAGAAGACTCCGAAGAAATAATCAAATTATTAATGGAATTTAAAGACTGTTTTTCTTGGAACTATGACGAGATGCCGGGATTAGCTCCAGAGGTTGCAGTCCATAAGCTAGGAGTGGATCCTACTTCGTCCCGTCGGACAAGGTCCCAGAAGAATGCGTCTAGAAATCGAACAAGTCATAGCCGAAGTTAAAAAGCTAATAGACGCCGGATTTGTCCGTGAAGAACAATACCCGACTTGGTTAGCTCAATGTGGTACCGGTCGAAAAGAAGAATGGTCGGATCCGAATCGTGTGGACTTCGCAGATTTAAACAAGGCATGTCCAAAGGATGAATTCCCTCTACCGATCCCGGAACCGATGATCGACATTGCTTCGACACATGAGATATTTTCATTCATGGATGGATCTTCGGGATACAACCAGATAAAAATGGCTCCGAGAAGATGAAAAGCTTACAGCATTCAGAACGCCGATCGGAGTATTTTGCTACACAGTAATGCCATTCGGACTGAAGAACGCAGGAGCAACCTACCAGAGAGCAATGACAAGAATTTTTTATGATCTCATCCACAATCAAGTCGAATGTTACGTGGACGATGTGGTCATCAAAAGCAAAGTAAAGGAAAACCACCTGTATGATTTGAGAATTGTTTTCGAACGATTAAGACAATTTAACCTTAAGATGAATCCCTTAAAATGCGCCTTCGGCGTCACCTCCGGAAATTCTTAGGGTTCGTTGTCCGACATCGTGGAATTGAAATCGACCCGGAAAAGATTAAAGCTATCTTAGAAATGCCGCCTACCAAAACCTTAAAACAACTACGATCTTTTCAAGGGAAGTTGGCATATCTTCGACGCTTTATCTCAAACTTGTCAGGTAGGTGTCGGCCTTTCTCGGCACTAGTTAAAAAGGACGCCAAATTTATTTGGGAAGAGAAATGCCGGAAGGCCTTCGAGGACATTAAACAATATTTAATGACACCTCCTTGTCTTAGCAGCCTCGAGTCTCGGGTAGACCGCCGATACTTTACACCGCGGCTTTAGACGACTCTCTCGGAGCCCTATTGGCCGAGTCAATGATGAGGGTAAAGAAAATGCTCTTTACTACTTAAGTCGTCGTTTACTTCCGACGGAAGTAAGGTATCCCGCAATTGAAAAGCATTGTTTGGCCCCGATCTTCGCCTCTCAAAAGCTCGGGCACTACATGCTTTCTCATAAGGTCAACTCGATCTCGAAATTTAATTCATTGCAATACTCGATGACTCGTCCAACACTTTCCGGCGGACTTGCCGGATGGTCGATGATATTATTGCAATTCGATATAACTTTCGTGCCTCTTCATGCCGTAAAGGGACAAGTCTTAGCAGACTTCCTCGCGAGCACACCCTTTGCCGGCCGAATCTCCTCTCGATGACGATCCGTCGGATGAATAAATAATGAATGTAGAAGACCTCGATGATCGACGTTGGGAATTATATTTCGACGGAGCGTCTTCGAGCGCACAAAGACGAAGAATCGCAAGTGATAAGTGCCGGTAAGGCGAGAATCGGGCTAATCTTTATAACACCGGAGCGGGGGATGTTAAGATACTCCTACCACTTGACGGAACCGTGTACAAATAATGAAGCGGAATACGAAGCCCTCATAACGGGACTGGAATTAACCATTCGAATGGGGATAACGGACATCAACATCTACGGGGATTCACGGTTAATCATTCAACGGATCGCCGGACGGTACGGAATTTTAAAGCCAAGACTCGAACAATACTTCCGAGTATGCCATACGATTGTTGGAACAGATTCCAAATGTGACGATCTACAAAATTCCCGAAAAGAAAATGCTTTAGCAGGATGCTTTAGCCCGTCTCGCAAAAGAATTTGCACGTTTGTAAGATGAATCGGTAGAAGTGTCGGTTCACGGACGTCGATCACAGGCTCGACATAGACACAATACACAAATCGAAAAAGAAAAAGAATCAGTTGCAGCAGTGACGGAAAACACGGAAGATTGGCGACGGCCATTGATGGACTACACCGCAAACAGGAAAGCTACCGGACGATAGGTCACTAGCTCATCGGATCGAAAAGAACTCGTCCTACGCATTAATAAACAACACATTGTACGGAAGGTCTTTTGATCAAATGTGGCTAAGGTGCCTAAGCGGGTCCGAGGCCCGTGAAATTGTTAAGGAGGTGCATTCGGGACTCGTGGCGCTCACCGGTCGGGTCCGAAGATGAAAATGAAAATTAAAAGACTAGGGTACTATCGGCCCTCGATGATGACCGACCGCATGAAAATCGCCAAGAGCCGTCACCAATGCTAAGTGCACGGAGTGGTTCTACACCAACCTCCAAATGTGCTACATCCGACAATTGTGTCGTGGCCATTCGAATGTTGGGGCACGTATATAGTGGGTCCGATAGTAACCACCATCTTCAAAAGGAAATCGATTCATTCTTGCGGCTACGGATTACTTTTCCAAGTGGCAGAGGCGGTTCCACTTAGAGAAGTGAAAGCACACCACGTGCTACGGCTTTTCAAGAACCAAGTTGTCTACCGTTTCGGAGTGCCGCGCGAGATCATCTCGGATAATGGGTCGCATTCGAAGCACGCAAATTAACAATTTTTTCGGGAGACACGGAATCGATCGGCGATACTCAACAATTTACTACCCAAGAGCAAACGGCCTCGGCGAGGCTTTTAATAAAACTCTCGTTCAAATCTTAAAGAAAACCTTGGACGATAATAAGAGAAATTGGCACGAGAAGTTGTTAGAAGCCTTATGGGCCTACCGGACAACCTTCGAACTCCTACTCGAAGCTACACCTTACGCTCCGGTGTATGGGTCCGAGGCGATGTTACCTTTAGAGGTTCGGCTTCCTTCACTCGAATTGCGAGTTGCAAATAAGATCACGATGGAAGAGAACGCCAAATTACGACTAGAAGAATTAGAAAGCTCGGAAGGGAAAAGACTTGCAGGCGCAACAAAATTTAGAACTATACCAAGATAAGATGGTTCAAGCCCATGACAAACCGGTCCGCCCAAGAACCTTGAAAGTTGGTGACTTAGTTCTCGTTCTCAAGAGACCTATTCTTGCACATCGCAAGATAGGAGGAAAATTTGAACCCACTTGGGAAGGACCGTTTCGTGGTCGAAGCGGTATACTCGGGAGGTTCCTACCGGCTAGTGAATCGCCGGGGAGAATGACATATGCTTCCGATCAACGGACGATACTTGAAAAAGTATTACGCTACCTGATGTTTCGAAGGAATGAATTCTTCATCCCTAAGAAACACGGGTGAAGTAATTACTTATGATTGGGTCCGAACCCAAAAAAATAATAAAATGTGCTAAAATAAATAAAGTCATGATAATAAAGTTTTCCTTGTTTTCTTTTTCAAATCAAAATCTCTTCCCCGATCTTATCCTACTTCATTCCTGTTAAATTTGAAAATAAAAAAATATATATAAAAAAATGTGTCTTTAATAAACATTTTCTTAATGTTCTTGTTCTTAGTACAGCCCCTGATCCTTTTCCTTATCTTTTCGCAGAGAAATGTCGAACGGGCGGTTGGTCTCGAACTTTAAGAATGGCGTAAGCCTTGCACTCGATGAAAAGAGGGTGAAAGATGGAGCGATAATCGAGATTGACTCGGATTTCGCACCGGCGGGCCTACGATGCGAGGAAAGTGACCGGGTCCCGGCTGATCGAGAAGAACTGCCCGGCGGACAGGTGATGAAAGTGGGTGGCCCGAGCCACCAATCCAAGCAGAAGAAAAGAAAAGCAAACACCGAAGAAGACAAGAAAATGAAGTCCGTAGTCGCTACGAGCAGAGGGCGAGCTTGTCGGTGCCACGCCCACGGACATTCGAGAAGTTCGAAGAGCTACTCTCACGAGCAACGCAACGAAGAAATAAGAATCGCCGTATCCGTAAGATGTTAACCAAACTAGCCGCGGACCGGCGCGACGAGACAATTGCTAATGCCGGCACATACACTTCAAAGACACCGGTTCACCGAGAACTCGAATAAAGGAGGCCGGCTCCTAGGATAACGAAAGGACCAGGGAAATCTCACGAAGATCGAAGAAAGAAGGCTACCACGCTACCGAGATAGAACCACCGCAATGCATGACCTTGTTGCGAGCAACCCCGGAGATGTCCCGACGGACATCATCCCCGAGGAGCCGAGGTATGCGGGGGAGAACGTGAAGGGATCGAACCGTATATCCCACAATATGTCACCGGGCCTCGCCATCGCGGATCATTCCGGAATACGAGCTGGAGAGAATGCGAATGTTGAAAAGAAAACCTTTGAATACTTCGAGAGAATTAAAGGCGGAAGAATCAATATACTTAGAGGGCCTTGAGCTACATACGGACGTATTCTCAGAGTATGAACAACAACAAATCGTGGATTGCATCCGGGATTTGAAAAGGATGGGTCGAGCAGGCCGCCTGAGGGAAAACACATACTCAGAACCCCGGAGATGGATGCCAGGGAAGGGAAGAATCACAATATAATGTGGATGCTGTTACAACTTTGCGGAGGACAGAAGGGAAACCCCCGGGATACTCCGTCATGGGCGAGTGGATCCGATGCCATTAGTCATCAAGAGAATGGTAAAGAGATTGATAACATGGAGGGTACGCGGCAGATCGCATACCCAATAGTCGCATTATTAACATCTACAAGCGAGGTGATCGCATACCCCCGCACATAGATCACCACGACTTTGTCGGACCTTTCCGCACAGCCTCTTTCTCGAACTAGTGTAACATCATGTTCGGATCCGACCTCCGGATAGCAGGCCCGAGTGAGTTCCGAGGGCCGATGAAGATACCTTTACCGGTAGGTTCCGTCATGATACCGAAGGGCAACGGAGCGGATATTACTAAGAATTGCATACCATGAATACCGGTGAAGCGGATCTCGGCTACTTTCGAAGGATGGACGATAGGAAGACACCTTACCATTTCCGACTGGACCCGAGCTAGAGAGCCTCCGGCCTTACGAGTCGCGAGTTACATGGGAAATATCACACCTCCAATGTACATCTATACGGCATCCTTGCCAAGGATGGCTTGGAAGGTGATGTTATCGACCATGTACCCCACTATTCGGACATGGATTTTTGACGAGATGCTTCTTTTGATGGATCGACGAAGATCATACATAGTCCGTTTTGAGTCTACATGGATTGTATGAGATATATTCCAGATCGAGTGGTATGATGTATCTTCGACATGATTGGAATGAAAGTGACCATGTCACATTTTTGCCTTCACCTCTTTTGTGCAAATTGACCTGAAACGTCATTAAAGTTAAATGAACTTCGAACAAAGAACAGAAAAGAAAAAAAAAAGAATAAAAGAAAACTTTCCTAAAAAAAATCTTAAAAATGACGAACTCCAAATTCACATGAACATTAAATAAACGATAAAATAAAATTTGAATCATTAGAAGATAAACAAAATCAACATAAATGTTAAATCAAATCACAAATCAAATTCTCAATCAAATTTCAAATCCAATCTCGATCAAATTTCAAATTTGATCTTCCAAATTTTAAATCAAATCTAAATCAAATCTCAAATTCAATCTTTCCAGATTTCAAATCTCAATCAAATTTCGAATTCGATCTTCCAGATCTCAAATCAAATCTCAATCAAATTCAAACTTTTGGGTCGAGGATTTTACATCCAAGACTGCATTGCTTTAGGATCCTTTCCCCATCACAATGAAGTACATCAAATTCAAACTTTTGGGTCGAGGATTTTACATCCAAGACTACATTGCTTTAGGATCATTTCCCTATGGCAATGAAGTACATCAAATTCAAACTTTTGGGTCGAGGATTTTACATCCAAGACTGCATTGCTTTAGGATCCTTTCCCTATCGCAATGAAGTACATCGAATTCAAACTTTTGGGTCAAGGATTTTACATCCAAGACTGCAAACTTTTGGGTCGAGGATTTTACATCCAAGACTGCATTGCTTTAGGATCCTTTCCCTATCGCAATGAAGTACATCAAATTCAAACTTTTGGGTCGAGGATTTTACATCCAAGACTGCATTGCTTTAGGATCCTTTCCCTATCGCAATGAAGTACATCGAATTCAAACTTTTGGGTCGAGGATTTTACATCCAAGATCGCATTGCTTTAGGATCCTTTCCCTATCGCAATGAAGTACATCGAATTCAAACTTTTGGGTCGAGGATTTTACATCCAAGACCGCACCGCTTTAGGATCCTTTCCCTATCGCAATGAAGTACATCGAATTCAAACTTTTGGGTCGAGGATTTTACATCCAAGACTGCATTGCTTTAGGATCCTTTCCCTATCGCAATGAAGTACATCGAATTCAAACTTTTGGGTCGAGGATTTTACATCCAAGACTGCATTGCTTTAGGATCCTTTCCCTATCGCAATGAAGTACATCGAATTCAAACTTTTGGGTCGAGGATTTTACATCCAAGACTGCATTGCTTTAGGATCCTTTCCCTATCGCAATGAAGTACATCGAATTCAAACTTTTGGGTCGAGAATTTTACATCCAAGACTGCAATGCTTTACGATTCTTTCCCTATCGCAATGAACTACATCAAATTCAAACTTTTGGGTCGAGGATTTTACATCCAAGACTGCATTGCTTTAGGATCCTTTCCCTATCGCAATGAAGTACATCAAATTCAAACTTTTGGGTCGAGGATTTTACATCCAAGACCGCATTGCTTTAGGATTATTTCCCTATCGCAATGAAATACATCAAAATCAAATTCTTGAGGTTAAGGATTTTACATCCGAGACTGCATTGCTTTAGGATTCTTTCCCCATCGCAATGAAATACATCAAAATCAAACTCTTGAGGTTAAGGATTTTACATCCAATACCGCATTACTCTAAGATCTCTCCTCATTGTAGTGATTCAATCCAATCAATTCAATTTTCTTTCGAGGTTGAAGATGTTACATCTAAAACCTCAAAATTCCAATTTTCATTTCAAATCAAATCCCTTCAAATTAATTTTGACAAACTTCAATCTAAATTAAAACTCAAAATCTAAACTCACACATCGAAACTTAAATTGAAACAAGATAACATCTAAATTGAATTTCCCCCAGATCATGTGATTTGGAATTCACCTCCTTTTCCTTTCCCCAGTGAGAGTTCAGGAATCTCCGATTTTAGAGATATACTAGCTACTCCCCAGTAGAAACTCTTCTACTTCGTCCTAAGTTTGTCACTTGGACATATGTGTTGGTTTTGTTGATCGCTTCGGTCAACGCCAATACGCGCGGTGTGCTCCGTCAGCTCACCACACCTATCGGGGTCCATTTGTCGACCTCATTTTTGATGAGGTCTTCTCTTCTTCTCTTTAAGTATTTTAGGATCTAGCCATGAGGCTTTTCCTTCGACTATCTTAGAGGACTAGAATTGGGACCCACCTTCTAGAATTTCAAACCACTTCTTAACTCCCCGCAAACTCCACAAAACTCGACCGTAGACCCCTAATCACCTGGAGGGTTGAAATCAAATGTGGAAGTTTAAAGGATGGGTTCCTATGGACTCTTTGGCCTTAGGACCGCCCCAGGCGGCTCGGTCCGGTGAAGGGGCCGACTTACACACACACTACACCTATACACTACACTTTCACACACCTCCTAGAACCACACCCATACCTAACCCGACCTCCTCGACTCATGTAGGTGATTCACATGGATGGTCCTTAACCCCTAAGCCTTCGCGTAAGAGGTTAGGAACAACATAAGTGGATGCCTCAAATGGGTCCCTTCATGGCTCATGTGGGCTCGATGTGGCTTCATGGCTCAACCAAAATGATTTCATTCCACTCAAATTTACCCAATCTTCAATTTTCCAAATTTTCAATTTTTGACCCCGGGACCCTACACCCGCTTAACTCTACCCAAAACCCTTAAAATTACCCAAATTTCTCAAAAATTTCCAAATAACCCAAAATTCCCCAAAATCAATCCCAAACATTTCCACATCACTCAAATTGATCATCCATACCCAAACATATCAAAAATTCCAAGAAAACCTCCCAATACCCTCCAAATACCCAAAATACCCCTCTTGACCCAAAAACCCAAAAAAATTCAGAAAATTCCCAGAAAATTCCAGAAAATCCCAAATATTCCCAATTTCATTTTGTTCAACTACACCATGGGCCAATTTTGTCAATTTACCCTACTTTTGTCAAAACCCCCAATTTGACCCATTTTAACCCAAAGTGAACCCAATGTCAAACCAAACCTATCCAATCGACCCAAATTCTGGTCCAATTCAATTCTAAACTTCAATTCAACATTCCCAACACCAATCTAGACCAAATCCAATTCCAATTTGATTGACATTTGAATCCAATTTCACTTTTGGCATTAAAGCTCAATTTGGACCCATGACCCAAACTTAACCCAAACTCACCCAATTCAACTCCAATTAACCCCAAATCTTTTCTAAATCTTCCTTAGCATCCCCACAAGCAAAACCCTAACATGATTTGCCCAAAAAAAATTTGGACCTAAACCCCACTCAAATTCAACCCAAAGCATTAAAGCCCAATTTTGACCTAAACCCAAACCTAACCCAAATGAGCCTAAACCCCAAAATCAATGCCCAACCAAAGTCAAAACCTCTTTGAAACACTCCCATAAACATTTCCCAACAGTAATTTTACATCAATTTCAACCCTAGCCCAACATTGGCCCAAGTTAGCCCACTTTGACCTATATTGGCTCATTCACCAAAGAAGCCCAAATTCAACCCAATTCAAACCCAAATCACCCCCAATTTGCTTCAAGTCACTCATGATACATCCATGAGCTAAACCCAACAATTATTTGGCCCAATCTCTTTACAAAATTTCATCCCAAAATCCATTTTAAAATTCAAAAGCCCACTTTCCTAAACCATCTTAAAAGCCCATCTAAAACCATTTCAAAAAGCCCAAAATCCACCCTAAAGCCCACATGACATCTCCATTTGCCATCCACTTAATTAAAGCCATTACCTAAGTCCTAAATTCATCATCAAATAATTCCAAATCAAGCCTCATGCCAAATCACCCCTAAATACCAAAATTTTCCTTAAATCCATTTCCATGAAATCGACTTCACTTTTCCCAAGCCAAAGGTGAGCCATGAAGCCATGCATGAGCCACATGGGAGCCATGAGAGCCATGGAATCTACTTTCCACCTCACCATACCCAAGATGGCAAGAGGAGGAGGCCCTTTCCATATTCTCTTAAGAGTGATTAACCACTTTCATGACTCCACTAAACCATGCTTAGACTTAATTGTACTTGGATTGTGACTTGACCCCACTAATCAAGCTGATCCAAGTGACTTTCCCTTCAGCCCAAATCGACCTTGGAGGGTGAACCTAACCCAAAACCAAGGGTTGACCCATTTAGACCCAAAACTAGCCCTTTCCCATTCCATTTCGATTCAAACCCTTTACACATGTCCATGGCCAATTGACCGCACAAACCTCTAGTCCTGACCCACCTGGACCTGAGGGTGACCCATGCCTGCCGGCCAGTCGCCTGGGTCGCCTGAAAACACCATGGCCGAGAGCTCACATGTGAGCCCAACTTGTAATTCTCACCTGCTGAGCTGCCCCATCCTCAATGGCCATTGGAGCTGTTCTTCTCTTGCCAAGAGCAGTCGATCCCAAGCCCTAACTCTCCCCGGGAGGCCCTCCACCCTCTCCTATTTAAACACCACCCCTCTCGGCCATGAGAGGTGCTCGAAACAAACCTTAAGGAAACTCGCCAAAATTGTTCCGGACTCCTCCCCATACACGAGCACTTGATCCCCACCGAGATCCTCCTCGCCATTTCTTCTCTGCGAGCTCGATTTCGGAGTTGAAATATAGGCCCAAAACCAGGACACTTCTCCACAGGTGAGCCAATCCCCAAATCGATTGGTTCTACACCTTCACCGGACCAAGGGAAGGTGTCCACCAGCAGAAAGCCCCATCTCCGGGCCACCCGAGTTGCTCCAGGCCTCCAAGCTTTGTGATCGGGCTTGGTCGAAATCCCACCTAGACAATTCACTGCACCGGGAGACTTCATCCGGAGCTTGTCGGGATCCAATCGAAGGTGCAACAACCCTCGGATCGAAGCCACACTTCTCCGAGCAAAGGTATGAGCTAATTCTTCATCCCAAGCTTCGGAGATTCTCCATTTCAAATGCGTTAATTTCAATGCATGATCACCGTATAGATGTGTTCGTCTCTTCAAGACGAATCCATGCGAGCATAAGAACATGAGAATCCATCGAGTATCGAGTGAGATATTAGGGATTTAGTGTGGACGGCTCTCGGGTGAGGACACTTGGGGACGATGAACGGATGCCGTCCATTCAATACACGCGCGGACGGACGGCCGGGATCGCGTCGGATCGAGAGACGGTACGAGAACCGCGGGGCCCGGCCGCCGACTCGGATGGCGGCGTCGAATGGGAGCGCGACGCGTGTGCGTTCGGAGGCTGCCGAGGCTCGACGCGGCGCCGCGTGGATAAATAGAAAATTAGGGATTTTCTCGATTTATTTAATTCCCTAAACTTCAAAAATTCATAACTTTGTGTAGAGAAATCGAAAAATAAAATAAAAATACCCCTCGCTCGTTGAACGAGAGGATAATAATGTGGAAAAGAAATTATTTAATTTCATCAAGTATTTTATTTTTAATAATTTATTTACTCTCTGCATATTTTTAATTCTCCATGCATGTATACAATTCACCATGGCATGAGACCATAGGGCTTTTGAAGCCTCCGAATTTGGGAACATTCCCCGAATTTTCCAAAGTCGAGGCCATCCCTATGAAGAGTTATTGATTTTTCAAATTCATGTTACTCGTTTTGAGTATTTTAATTCCAATAAATAGCATGTTGTGAAATAAATTCTAGGAAAATTTGGTGATGTTCCTTGTGACCAGAGAACCCTAGGAAAAATAGGTTTTGAGTTAGTTCATTTAAAAAAACCCTAATTGGCTTAAACACCCAAAATGGATCTCTAATTAATTAGAACTAACCATACATCAAATTGACTTGAAATCAATTCTCCACTGACCTTTAGGATCAGAGGAACCCACCATAAAAATTTGAAGTCAATTGGACTTGGTTAGCCCTACTAAATCGGTTGATTAAGCCATTTATTCATTTTAAACTTTAAAAATTCATAACTTTCAAAATATCTTTCAAAAATTCACCAAATTGGTTTTGGAGCCTCTCTGATATCAGGGCAATTTAAGAAAATTAAAATTTTAATTTTCTAAAAAAGTTGATTTTTAATATTATTTTAATATTTTCAATAATTAAAAAATAATAAAAATTACAAAAATAATAAAATTCACCAAAATGTCACATTTTGAATTTTAATCACTTAGGAACAAATCCTATATTTTTCTTAGGTCTATTTAGTGAGATATTAAATTTTAAAGCTCTAGGGTAATTTTAAAATTAAAAAATGTATTTTCTAGCATTTTCACTAAAATAATTATAATAAATCATAGAAAAATCAGAAAATTGTAAAATTTGATTCTCTGATTTCCTTGATATCAGAGAGATTTTTGGAAAAATATAAAATTCATTTTTCAACATTTATTTTATTTTTAAATTAATTAACACTCCAAAACTTAAAATAATTATAATAAAAATAATATAATTCAAAAAATCACCAAAATTGGTCCAAGTGGTCCTCTCGGTCATTAGGAATCTCCCCTAATTTTCTTAAGGACAGAAACTTTCCCTTGGTCATGTTATTAAATTTTCCTTGGAAATCTCTATTTTCTACCAAAAATAATTATATAAATAAATTAAATACGGAAAAATCACATTTTCTCCTCTCATGTCTTTATTGACATATGAGTGAAGTCACATAAAAATTTCAAGTTCATTTGAGTTCAATTTAATGAGTTATGAAATTATTAAGCTTAAAGGGCAAAATGGTAATTAAAATTTTAACCCTTAATTAAAACTTTAGGTTTAATAAAAAATTAATAAGTAAAATATTTGATCCTAATCTGATTTGGATGATTGAAATTTAAATAATTAAAGGGTAGAAACCCATTAAGCAATTTAAAATGATTAAACCTTAATTAAATAATTGATTAAATTTGGAAGAATAAAAAAATTGGAATTATTAAAATAGGGATATTATTAGGAAGAGATTTATTCTTTAATTTAAAAATCCCTAAATTAATTATCTCATTAATATTCAATTCTTAATTAAAATGATAACTCAAATTCAAAACATTAAAAGACTTAATCATTAAACTAAAATTAAATTATTAAACTCTTTTAAAAATTTCAATTAAAATTAAAAAATTAAATTAAATTAAAAATTAAATTAAATTAAGTAAATTAAATTGGATTAAATTAAATTAAATTAAATTAAAATTAAAAGTTGAATTAAATTAAATTAAATTAAATTAAATTAAATAAACAAATTAAATTAAATTAAATGAATTAAATTAAATTAAATTAAATGAATTAAATTAAATTAAATTAAATAAATAAAACCAAATTAAATTAAGTTAAACCAAATTAAAAATTAAATTAAATGAATTAAAATTAAATTAAATTAAATCAAATCAAATTAAATTAAAATTAAATCAAATCAAATTAATTTAATTTAACATCAAATCAAACTAAATTGAATTAAATTAAATTAAATTAAATTAAATTAATAAAATCAAATTAAATTAAATTGAATTAAATTAAATTAAATTAAATTAAGTTGAATCAAATATAACATCACCAAAGACATAAAGAATTCAAAATAAATCTAAAATAACTTGAACACTATTCCAAATTTAAACTCATTAATGGAAATTAAACTAAATCACAAACCATTTGAACACCAATTTACCCTCAAAAGCTTTAGTTATCATAACTCCTAAACGTAATATTAAATGAAATGTTACTTCACCTATAGGATATTCAAATGTCCTAGTTACTCGAGCAAGATAACAAAACTTGAGATTCTTGGACGATTAATTCATTTGTGTAATTGAATCCATTTGGACTTAAAACAATTCTAGCAATATTGAAAAGATGTTTAAGATTATTCTTAAACACTTTCTCAATATGATAGGATGTTTATAAGAACAATTGAATTTAATTGTTCTTTGATGAAGAAAATTGTCTTCAAACCAAAACACAAGGAACCTAGAACTTCATAGGAAATGACTAGTATATGGATTAGGAATTTGGTAGAAAACCATAACCCTTCCCTTAGCTTTACCTAGGAACTCGCTTAAATATTCTAATTGTGTTTTAAGTGCAGCTTGGGATGACGGGAAGACCCTCCAGGTACGCTTTTATTTTATTGCAATTTACTTTCTTGCAATTTACATTATTGCAATTTCATTAAACGCATCGCACTTACTTTTCTTGCATGGTAAACAACTGTTGCATGAAAACCCACACCTTTAGGATAGTCCCTAAAAGCTGAAACCAAAACTAAGTTAAAAGTCATTGCAAGATAAAATTCACCGCCACAACATTTCAAAATATAAAATAACTCAAAATTTAATCACAAACGAGAACACAAAACTACAATTACAACTAAATTAAAACGTCCCGTTGGATGATCGGGAATACCTCGGATGATGTAACCTACGTGTTGCTAACGGGATTTCCCACGGTCTAAATGAAAGTGTGGAACTCATTCAATTGAGTTTAGCAAATTCATCTGGACTAAGTGAATCCGATAAAAATAATGATGCCGGAAGGATGGAACCGTGGGATCTTAACCGGTGTCGTTATAATCAACTTTAAGATTTGTTTTAATTAAAATATTGAAAACACTTGGAAATTAAGATTTTTCTCTAAACCAAAACACTTTCTCATCCCCTGATTTATGACTTCTAAAATTGAACCTCTGCAACAACAAGGAGATCGGAGCATGGTGGGCAGCACGGCCATCGTCATCAGTAAAACCTGAGTCTACTTCAAGAAACTTTCCTAGAATTAAATAACAAAGCCATAGGACTTCGAGGTAGTTCGCACTAGTGCAACATAAATCCTCAACTCTTCGTTAGGCACTTGCATTGCAAATTAAGCCCTAACCTGGTCTTAGGATTCCGAGGTAGTCGTCCGTACGACAATAAACCCTCACATCTTCGAGGCTATTTGTTTGATTTTATCATACAAATATAAGCCATAATTAATTAAAATTAGCGAGATCAAACATTTAAATAAATATTAGGACTTTCCTAAACTCAAGCCAAACAATAGGATAGTCGGGAAATTACCGAAGTTCGCTTCGAATCCGTGATTTCTCCTACTTTTCTTCCTTTGGATTCCCAAAACAAAATGTTCCAAATTTGATCCATTCCCTATTGAAATTCCAAAATTCAATCCCTTAAAAACTTAAACTTTGAAATCCTTGAGAGCGAATTATTGATTATTATCGAGAGTTTTCTTAGGTGATTCCCATCACTTAAGATGTAATTAACTATAGGGGCTTGCCCTTATAAGGAATTTTAAAAGAACCTGAGTAATATAAACCCTGTTTAATGCTTTCATATTAAGCAGGGGAATTTGTCGGCATATAAAATTGGTTCGCGGACCAAACGGATGTCACAAATCTTCTAGTTTATTTAATCGAGCTCCACTCGTCAGCTAGTGTGTCTATCCTTAGGGATAGATACACGGTTTGTGGTGCGATGCTCGTTTATATAAACTATTTGGGATGTGAGATCGGTTTAATCTCATATCTTAAAACCTTCAAATTTAAAATTATTTTCAAAATCAAATACTACTTTTCAAAATTATTTATTTAAATTAAATTAAAAATTCACCGACAACTTCTGTTAGGCGACCCCCTTTTCAAAATAAAACACACAACCTAAAAATAAGTCGTACAGTAGGAAATTTGATATTCTTATCACCCTTTAATAATTTTATAAGAGTGTCATTATATTCCCCATCATAGTCACTCTTCCTCTGTATATACTCAGATCTAATCTACTTTGTGTTGCATCAAGAATATATCACTTTGATGCTCCAAGTACCTTTGACAAACAGTATTCCACACATCTGATGGAGGCTCAGAAGTAGAAGTGGGAGGTCTGGGTGCAGACGTAGAAGGTATAGAAGAAGTAAATGCTCCAGAACTTTGACTTTTTATTTTTCCATAAATATCCACATGAGATTTTCCAATTGGCTTGAGTGGCTTAAGTATCTCCTCAGAATGAGAGTAAGTAATACCGGCATTCTTACAAATCGAGAAAATGAGAGCCGGGAAGCCTAAACAAGAAATAACACTTTCTCTTGCTAAAGTGTTGATTATATCATATATAATGGCTCCCACATCTATTGGCTTCATTTATTGAATGCAATAATTTAAAATAGCTCGTTCTTTCGTCACTTCACTCAGGTGATTTAATGGAATAATATGAGCGGAAATAAAGTAATGTCAGGCTTTAGAAGTAGCACTAAGCATATAAGAGGAAAACTTTACATGTTTATTGTTTCAGATATTCCAAGATCCTCTTCCATCCGGCAGGTAGGCTGAAATCTCATCAAGCTCTCCTTCAGGCAGAGTAAAAACATCATAGAAGCAGTCTGTAGCAGGAGGTAAGCGGTAAAACATGTTGATGACTTCAGGAGTGAACTCAACTCCCATCCCCCTAATATAAACTTCATTATCGACTCTTTTAAAAAAATTTGCATAGAATTCTCGAACAACAGAAATAACAGCCACAGCAGAAAAATAACAAAACTGCTCCCACTATCGAGTAGCAATAATATTTTTGATCGATCTGCTGGGATGATAAAAACTTTGTTCCGCAATGAATTTGCGAGCCGACGCGAATTTATTGTAGCGTACTTGAGCACTTGCGCTAGCAAACGTTGACTGATCAAATTCGCTCCACTCCTTTCCTCGCTTTAATTTTGGTGTCATTCTGTAATTTTGAAAATAATTTCAAATAATTTATAAAATCCATAACATGGCAAAAAATCTAAGCTTAAAACACTAAATTAAGCTTAGATCTATGGATTTTCCACTTAAAAATCAAATTTTTCTTCCAAATTTTTGACACTATTCAAATGTAGAGAAATTCATGGTGAAAACTAGAAATATCTATGCCTAAATGTAGATCTAACCTTGAGAAGTTGAAATCCGGTGTTTTTAAGCTTTGAAACTTCACGAATTAAGCACAAAATCGAACCCTAGGACCAATTTTCACTAGTTCTGAGGAAGAAGATGAAGCTTAGGCATGTTAATGTTGATGGCTCGATTTTAAGGCCGAAATATTGGTTCATGTGAACTGACGCCTAGGCGCCAGAGTCGCCGAAAATTCTGAAAAAATTCTCAAATTTTTACATTTTGTAATTTAGGTGTTCTAACATCTATAAACTTAAAATTACATCATAAACTTCATCAATCATCTCCCAGAAAATATTGAAGTCCAAAATAGATTCCAAATTTAAGATACATTCCAAACACAATTTGATACATTCAAAACTCAAATTTTACTTCATTCCATTTCAGATCTTCAAGATAAGGTTCAAAAATTACAAAAAAATACACATAAACAACTTCTCACATCTCTTACAACAACATATTACAATCACACAAATCACTTAGACAAAACATCAACCAAATCACTTAACACTTCACTATTACAATCAATTTCTCCACATAAATTTACCTTAAATTCAAGGATTCACATCAGAACCTTTGTTAGTTCCACAAGGTAATTCACTACGAACAAATGAGTGGAAGAAAGGGACACGAGAAAATTCTAAAGTTGTCTTCTCATCAATCCATTTGTTCTGAGCATACATGATTACCTGATAGTCTTCAAAGGCAGCCAAATGATCAGATTGTACCTCATTTGTCATTCCATATGCTAATATTGATGGTACATTTCATGCATCCTTTCTCCGATATGCACCAATTCTTCTTCAATCTTCTCAAGTTGACCAAAAATCTTCTCCAACGTCATGGGTAGGTAGCCATTAAAGTATGTTTGTGAATCCTTGTGCACAAACTTGGCTTTCCCTCCATTCTCTATATTTAATCTCTCTATGGAAGCAATCAAATCTCTTTTCTCTCTCAAAAGTATAGTTTTAGATCAAATTTTGATGGCTTGACATTTGGGGACGAAGAAGTACTGATTTATAGGGATTTGAGTGGGTAAAAACTACAATTGGGCGGTTTTTCTACGATACAGAGCTGTGGTGCCTAGGCGCCAATTTTGGCACTTAGGCGCCCGGATTTCATATGTCTGGCGCTTAGGCACCCGTTCTGGCGCCTAGGCACCAGAATCCTGAAAATCACAGGTTCGGCCTTCATCAATTTTTCATAAGTTTCACACCAAATTAGGGTGTAAAAATGTAGATCAAAAGATATGTAATTAAGTGAGGTCACATATAAAACACTCTTAATATCAAAAAAAATCAAATCATACTATGAGGTGCCTCCCACAAAGCGCTTCGTTTAATTTCGTCAGCTCTACATAACCAATTGTTTACTCTAAATGGGTTAAATATAACACATCCTTAAAAGATGAGAAACTTCCTCTAATATAGGGCTTCAATCATTGTCTGTTTACTTTAATTACAGAATCTATTTTCTTATCTATTATATCCACTGCTCTATAAGGATAAACTTTCTTAACAACAAAAGGCCCTATCCATTTGGATCTCAATTTTCCTGGAAACAATTTAAATCTAGAATTGTATAATAAAACTTCTTCTCCAGGCTCAAAAGTCTTTCTTAATATTCTTTTATCATGCAGCTTCTTCATTTTCTCTTTATAGATTCGATCACTTTCACATGAATCATTTTTAATTTCTTCAAGTTCATTCAATTGCAATAATCGTTCATCTCCAACATCATTTAATTTGTAGTTAAACTCTTTAATCACTCAATAATCTTTATGCTCCAATTCAACAGGTAAATGACAAGGTTTTCGTGTGAAATGTTGGTTCATGTGAACTGGCACCTAGGCTCAGTTTTAAGGCCGAAATATTGGTTCATGTGAATTGGCGCCTAGGCGCCAGAATTGCTAAATTTTGAAAAATTCTCAAATTTTTACATTTTGTAATTTAGGTGTTTTAACATCTATAAACTTAAAATTACATCATAAACTTCGTCAATCATCTCCCAGAAAATATTGAAGTCCAAAATAGATTCCAAATTTAAAATACAATTCCAAACACAATTTGATACATTCCAAACACAAATTTTACTTCATTCCATTTCAGATCTTTAAGATAAGATTCAAAAAATAAAAAAAATACACATAAACAACTTCTCACATCTCTTACAACAACATATAACAATCACACAAATCACTTACACAAAACATCAACCAAATCACTTAACACTTCACTATTACAATCAATTTCTCCACATAAATTCACCCTAAATTCAAGGATTCACATCAGAACCTTTATTAGTTCCACAAGGTAATTCACTACGAACAAAGGAGTGGAAGAAAGGGACACGAGGAAATTCTAAAGTCGTCTTCTCATCAATCCATTTGTTCTTAGCATACATGGTTACCTGATAGTTTTCAAAGGCAGCCAAATGATCAGATTGTACCACATTTGTCATTCCATATGCTCATACGGATGGTACATGTCATGCATCCTTTCTCCAATATGCACCAATTCTTCTTCAATCTTCTTAAGTTGACCAAATAGCTTCTCCGACGTCATGGCTAGGTAGCCATTAAAGTATGTTTGTGAATCCTTGTGCAAAAACTTGGCTTTCCCTCTATTCTCTATATTTAATCTCTCCATGGAAGCAATCAAATCTTTTTTCTCTCTCAAAAGTATAGTTTTAGGTCAAAAATCTGATGGCTTGACATTTGGGGACGAAGAAGTAGTGATTTATAGGGATTGGAGTGGGTAAAAACTGCAATTGGGCAGTTTTTCCATGATACAGAACTGTGGTGCCTAGGTGCCAATTTTGGCCTATAGGCACCCGGATTTCAGATGTCTGGCGCTTAGGCGCCAGTTCTGGTGCCTAGGCGCCAGAATCCTAAAAAACACAGGTTCAGCCTTCGTCAATTTTCATAAGTTTCACACCAAATTGGGGTCTAAAAATGTAGATTAAAAGATATGTAACTAAGTAAAGTCACATATAAAACACTCTCAATATCGAAGAAAATCAAATCATACTATGGGGTACCTCCCACAAAGTGCTTGGTTTAATGTCGTCAGCTCGACATAACCAATTGTTTACTCTAAATGGGTTAAATATAACACATCCTTAAAAATGGCAAACTTCCTCCAATATAGGGCTTCATTCTTTGTCCATTTACTTTAATTACATAATCTATTTTCTTATCTATTATATCCACTGCTCCATAAGGATAAACTTTCTTAACAATAAAAGGCCCTATTCATTTGGATCTCAATTTTTCTAGAAACAATTTAAATCTGGAATTGTATAATAAAACTTCTTGTCCAGTCTCAAAAGTCTTTCTTAATACTCTTTTATCATGCAGTTTCTTCATTTTCTCTTTATAGATTCGATCACTTTCACATGAATCATTTCTAATTTCCTCAAGTTCATTCAATTACAATAATCGTTCATCTCTAACATCATTTAATTTGTAGTTAAACTCTTTAATCGCCCAATAAGCTTTATGATCCAATTCAACAGGTAAATGACAAGGTTTTCCATAGATGAGTCTATATGGTGACATCCCAATAGGAGTTTATAAGCAGTCCTATAAGCCAATAAAGCATCATCGAGTCTGTCAGCCCAATTAGTTTGTTTTGGGTTAACTGTTTTCTCTAAAATTCTTTTGATCTTCCGGTTTGAAACTTCAACTAATCCACTAGTTTGGGTATGATAAGCTGTTGAAATTTTATGTTTAATCCTAAATTTACTCAGTAATCTCTTAATCATAAAATTTTTGAAGTGACTTCCCCCAGTGATAATTATTCGTGACATTCCGAATCTAGTAAAAATATTTTCAAGTAAAATTTTTTTAGCACTTTTAGCATCATATTGAGGTAAAACTTTTGATTCTATCCATTTTGAAACATAATCAACAGCTAATAATATATAAATTTTTTCTGAAGAGAGTACAAATGGTCCCATGAAATTTAAACCCCAAACATCAAATGTTTCCACTTCCAAACAAAAATTTAGAAGCATTTCATCCCTCCTAGAAATATTGCTTATACGTGACATCGATCACAGGATTTAACAAAACTGTTAACATCCTTAAAAAAATGTAGGCTAATAAAATCCGGATTGTAAAATTTTAAAAGCAGTTTTATCAATTCTGAAATGCCTGCCAAATTCAGAGTTGTGGCATTTTTGAATAATCTCGTAAGTTTCTTCATAAGGAACACATCTTCATATAATAGAATCCTTATAGTGATTAAACTGAAAGGGGTTATTCCAAAAATAAAATTTCACATCATGTAAGAATTTCTTTTTCTGATTATGATCTAATCCATATGGTATAATATTACTAACTAAATAATTAACTATATCAGCATACCATGAGATTAATCTATCAGAAATAGTATAAAGTTGTTCATCAGAAAAACATTCATTTATTTCTTCCTTATCATTCATTTCCTTATTATTTCAATTCTTGATAGATGATCGGCGATTTGAATATCAGAACCTTTTCTATCAACTATTTGAAAGTCAAATTCTTGCAAAATAAGAATCCATCTAATCAATCTAGGTTTGGTTTCTTTTTTAGTCATCAGATATTTAATAGCAGAATGATCTGTATGCACTATACATTTCATCCCAAGTAAATATGATTGAAATTTGTCAAAAGCATATACTATAGCCAATAGCTCTTTTTTAGTAGTAGTGTAACTAATTTGAGTTTCATTAAAAGTTTTACTGGCATAATATATAACCTTAAACATCTTATCATATCTTTGTCCTAAAGCTGCCCCTATAGCGTAATCACTTGCATCGCACATTAATTCAAATGGTTTTTCCCAATTAGGTGCAACTATGATTGGTGTTGTGATTAACTTTTCTTTTAATAAGTTAAAGGCATTTAGGCAATTTTCATCAAATTCAAATTTTATATCTTTTTCTAAAAGATGGCATAAAGGTTTAGTAATCTTGGAAAAATTTTAATATATTTTCTATAAAATCCAGTATGTCCAAGAAAACTTCTTATATATGTTATATTAGTTGGGGGTTGTAATCCAGCAATAATTTGGATTTTTGCTTGATTAACTTCCATTCTAATTTTAGAAATTTTATGACCGAGTACAATTCCTTCTGCGACCATAAATTGAGACTTCTCCCAATTTAGAACTAAATTAATTTCTTGACAGCACTTTAACACTTTAGTCAAATTATGTAAGCAAGAATCAAAAGAAGTACTAAATACAGAGAAATCATCCATAAATATTTTAAATCCTTTTTCGATTAAGTCAGAAAAAATAGCCATCGTACACCTTTGAAAAGTAGCATGTGCATTACATAACCCAAAAGGCATTCTTCGAAAAGTAAATGTTCCATAAGGACTTGTAAACGTAGTCTTTTCTTGGTCCTCAGGAGTTATAGGTATTTGATGATAACTAGAATATCCATCCAAAAAGCAAAAATATGAATTTCCTGCTAATCTATCCAACATGTGATCTAAGAATGGAAAAGGAAATGATCTTTTCTGGTGGCAGCATTTAGTTGTCTGTAATCAATACAGATTTGCCAACCAGTTACATGTCTTGTAGGAATTAATTCATTATTTTCATTTTCAACAACAGTCACTCCTCCTTTCTTTGGAACGCAATGAATAGGACTAACCTAAGGACTATTAGATATTGGATAAATAATTTCAGCATCCAACCATTTCAACATTTCTTTCTTAACAACATCTTTCATAACTGGGTTTAATCTCCTTTGAGGTTCAATACTGGGTTTACTGTCATCTTCCAATAATATTTTGTGCATACAAATTGATGAGCTAATTCCTTTAATATTTGTTATTGTCCATCCAAAAACTTTTTATACACTTTTAACACTTTAATCAACTTCATCTCTTGTTCTATAGTTAATTCAGAAAATATAATAACAGGTAAAGTTAATGAATTCCCTAAAAAGGCATACTTTAAATGAGAGGGTAATTCCTTCAATTCCAATTTAGGAGCCTTTTCAATTGATGGTTTGAATTCATTACTTTCAGTTGCATCCAATATTTCCCAATTTTCATTAACATAATCAATATATTTTACATCTTCTTCAAAATTATTTTCATCACTTAAATCTTCAGGGTCTAAAAACTCTTCTTCTTTAGAAATGATCTGACATTTTTCTTGATAAGGTTGTGCTATCATGTAGTCAAAGATATCCATTCTATAACACTTCTCCTTGTTAGGTTATCTCATTTATTTTAGAACATTAAATGTTACTTCTTGATCATTAACTCTCATGGTTAACTCCCTTTTTTGTACATCTATCATAGCACATCCAGTAGCAAGAAAAGGTCTTCCTAAAATAATAGGAATCTCTTAATCTATTTCCATATCCATAATTAAAAAATCTACATGGAAAATGAATTTATACACCTTTACCAATACATCTTCTATCATGCCTCTCGGGCGAGTAGTAGATCGATCTGCTAATTGTAAGGTTACAGTTGTAGGAGATATTTCTCCTAAATCTAACCTCTTAAAGATGGATAAAGGCATGAGTTTAATACTTACTCCTAAATCGCATAAGGCTTTTCCATGAAATCTGTTTCCTATAGCGCAATGTATAGTAAAACTTCCAGGATCTTTAAGCTTTTAAGGTAGCTTTTCCTGAATAATTGCACTACAATCTTCGCTTAGTGCAACAGTTTCAAGAACTTCGAATTTTATTTTCTTATTAAGAATATCTTTCACAAATTTAGCATACTTAGGCATTTGTTACAAAGCTTCAGCAAATGGGATATTAATGTTAAGTTGTTTAAATACCTCAAAAAATTTCAAAAATTGTTGATCCAATTTCTGCTGTTTCAATCGTTGTGGAAATGGGGGTGGAAGTTTTTCAAATTCATCATCAGATAGAAATTGTTTTTCTTCTTCATGGATTATTTTCTTAGGTTTCTCAACTTCTATTACTTCAGTCTCTTTTTGAATTTTATTTCCCTTTCCATCCCTTAGTTCTTTTCCACTTCTAAGTAATACAGCTTTAATTTACTCTTGATCTTTTCCATTTTCTCTTAGATTTACTTCAACAGTACTTGGAAGTGTTCCTTGTAATCTGTTGTTAATTGCATTTGCAATTTACTCCATTTGATTCTCGATATTTCTTATCGCAAAGATTTCGACTTTCGCAACTCGACTACCCATTTGTAAAATTAATTCTTCTATAGACAATTTCTTTTCCTTAAATTGATGGTTATTAAAACCAGGAGGATAAGAAGGTCGATAGTTAGAATTACATTGATTATTCCAATTTCCAATTGGGTTAGGTTAGTTATTACTCCATTGTGGATTTGCATTATTCCAATTTAAGTTAGGGTGATTTTTCCAACCTGGATTATAGTAATTGGAATATGGGTTATTAGTTTTGCTAGCGATAGCTTGCAGTCTCTAAGGTTTGAGATTCATCAGTACTTCCTGAATTATCATTACATAAATGTCATAACTGAGATAAATTATCCAATTTCTTAGATATTGCAGCAACTTGAGAAACTAAAATAGAAAGGCTTCATTTTCTTGAATAACAGCCACTCTTTTAATATTTACTCTATCTGAAGGCCATTGAAAATTATTAGTTGTCATTTCTTCAATTAAAGCATAAGCTTAATCGAATGACTTAGCCATTAAGGAACCACCAGCAGCAGCATCTACTATAGATCTAAGAGAACCTATTAATCCATTATAAAATGTTTGTATAATTAACCAGTCCGATAAAGCATTATGTGGGCACTTTCTAAGAAGTACTTTAAATCGTTCACATGCTTTATAAATAGTTTCTCCTTCAAATTAAGTAAATGAGGTTATATCATTTCTAAGTTCTGTAGTTTTAGATGGTGGAAAATACTTAGCTAGAAATTTTTGAACTATTTCTCCCCAAAAATTAATAGATCATGTTGCTAACGAATTTAGCCACATCTTAGCCTTATGCCTTAATGAAAAAGGAAAAAGTCTAAGGCTAACAGCATCATCAGAAACATTATCATGCTTGAAAGTAGCACAGAATTCTAGAAAAGTAGCAATGAGTAAATTAGGATCTTCAGTAGGAGATCCTCTATACTGATTATTTTGGACCATTTGTATAATTACAGGTTCAAGTTCAAATGAATTTATTGTTACAATAGGGATTTGAATGCTTAAATGAATTTCATCAGCTGTAGGGTTAGCATATTCTCTTAAGGGTCTTTGTAAATTTTGATGATCATTTTCTGCAATATTTTGTTCCCTATTATTTCGAGGTATATTAGCCCTTTCTTGCAAATTATGAATTTGTTTTTCTTTTCTAATTTTTCCTACAGTGCGTTCTAATTCAGAATTATGGGGTATTAATCCGTTAGATCTTGAACTTCGTATAAAAGAAATTAGAAGATATTTTTAGTTAAAAATAGCACACAAATATATTTTTTAAAAAATATATATGTATTATAAAAATGTTTATCTTTCTTTTTTTAATTTATGTTTACTTCTATTGTTTCCCCGGCAACGGCGCCAAAAACTTGACCCGACCGCAATTACGCAAGTAAAATAGCTACTAAAATTATGGCTAAACTTGACCCCAAATCAGATTAAGCGGCTAATGTACGATAATTAAAGATAAAAGTTTTTGTAAATAAATATAAATCGTACAGTAAAGGTACTACGCAAGTATACATATCGTTTCAAGTAATATAGGGCTTTCTTTTTTAAAAACCCCAGATATCGATCGCACGAGGAAGACTAAGTAAAAATTAAGAAAGAAAGAAGAAAATCTATTTAAAAAATAATCAACTAAGAAGTAAAAATATGCAAGTTACTTAAGTAGCAGTTGTAAGTAAGAATGTAATTTAAATGCTTTAACAAAATAAACAAGATTCTTTCCCCATACAAAATGTTTCATGATTAGTAAACATCTAAATTAGCTTGAGAACTTTGAGAATGAGATATTTTGATAAATAGGAGCATGTATATTCTTTACCCTCTAGTCAAGTGTATAAAGAACATTGGCTAGTTTTTGAAGATTGGATTAGGATAGATTATTAGTAGTAAGGGACAAATTTCTAGGCTCTCACTTCAAGATTCCCCCCCAAGGGTGCCCATGGTCTGGCCTACTAGTGACTTGTCACCTCTTCTTTAACCAAATTGATAGAATTTAGCCTGTCACTCTAAAAACATATTCAATTCTACGCCCTTCAAAGATTATCTTTCTATCTATTCGCACCTCTCTCTTCAAAGATTTACCATCTACCTTTCCAAGGGAAATGTGATACTTATAAGTTAAGAACTCTTAGCCCACGATAAGATCTTAAGAATTCTCCACAGATTTTAACATTACAAGTGATCAAGTTGCAGTGTAAATGAATATCAAGTAAAGTATCATCACAAATTATGGAAGAAGAAAAGAATGTTCTCAAAACTAAAATAAATCCATAACTAAATCAATTCATATTCGTAGGGAGAAGGAGAAGAAGACTACTCAGAATGTATAGGATTCACACCACAAACCATATTTATATAATTCAAATTCAAAGTAAAAAACTTAAGAACCAAATTATAAATACTTGTTTGGAATGATATCCAAGCAATCCTTTGAAGTTTCTCTGACTCTGACCAACTTTTACAAGACTCCAACTCCAGCAATCACATTAAAAACACTCTGAACTCTCACTAAAGGTAAATAACACTCCAAACTCTTTAGTTTAATGAGAATACACACCTCTTTCACTCTTATAACACCTACACACTTCAAACAACCTCCCTTTTTGTTGTAGAATCGTCCTTTATTTATAAAGCTTTGAAAATGACCAGGGGTTGCTTCCAGCACCTCTTCAAAATTCTTTCAAATTCGTTAAATATTCTCAAAAGTAACTGTGGCGCCTAGGCGCCAGTCTCCTGTGTGAATGAACGCGTCCCTTCAGGTTTTGAGTTGCACCTATTCATTGAATAACTGATTCCCTGTGTCTATAATCATTCTATCTTGATTATAACATATGGGAATTTGTCCAGAGACTTTTAGATTGCTTATGAGTCATCAATAACTGTCACAAAACTGTCCAAGAATTCTCTAGATTTCCCTACTGAGTCTGGAGCCTCGGCGCCAGAGTCAGCCCTTTTTTCTTCTTTTCTTCACTTGACTCATTTTTGCTCCTTTTACTCCTTTTTTACTCTTTTTCTTCATAAACTCACTTTCTTGTACCTACACCAAAAACATAAGAAATACATTTCATTAATGCGTAATATCTTTAAATATTAGTTAAAAATGATATAAAAATTTAGGTAATTTTAAGGTGGATCGGTTCATTAATGTCAAAATCATTTGATGAAGCATATGCATTAATTGAAGTAATGGCTACAAAATAATTTTAATGGCCCTTTGCAAGGGTAAATCCTAAAAAGGTAGCTAGTGTTTATGATACAGATGCGATTGCAATTCTTGCATCTCAGGTTGCTATAATATCATGGAAGTTGGACCAATTTGGAATGAACCAGCCTCAATTTACTTCAGTAGGTGAGGAAAGTTCATTAGGGCGTATGATTAATTCTAAATTATCATATGAGACTTTAAATACCATAAAAACCCCATATTCTAACTTTTACAACCCAGATTGGAAGAACCAACCTAATTTTAATTAGAATGATACTACTGGGGGTGGAAACCAACAATGGGAAATAATAATGACAATCTTAATGAAAGTTGGAATAATCAGGGGAACCCATACTATAGACCTTCATATCCACCAAACTCTAACAATGATCAACAATTTGATGATAAGCAGATGTTTATAGAAGAAGTGGTATTGCAAATGGGAAATCAGTTGCAAAGTCAAAATGCTGCAATTAGAAATATAGAAAATCAACTAAAACAAATTGTTAATTCACTTAGCAATAGTCCCCAAGGAACACTTTCTAGCAACACTGAGATCAACCCTGAAAAGAACGATAATGAACAAATATAAGCTGTCCAATTAAGAAGTGGAAGAGAAATAGAGGATGTGGTTAGAAAAGAGAAAGAAGTTGTGAGAGAAATAAAGGAAACAAAAATATATGAAAAACATGTTTCTAAGGATCTGAAAAATTTAATATATACAACTAAAATCAATTTAGAAATGCCCCCAGCTCCATTTCCTCAAAGACTTAGACAACATGTGATGGATAAACAATTTTTAAAGTTTATAGAAGTACTTAAGAAGTTAACGATAAATATTCCTTTCACTGAAGCTTTGGAACAGATGCCAAGTTATTCAAAGTTTATGAAGGATATATTAAACAAGAAAAGGAAATTTGAGCATTACAAGGCAGTTGCACTAATTGAGGAGTGCAGCGCTATACTTTAGAAAATGTTTCCTCAGATACTTAAAGATCCTTGTAGCTTAACAATTCCTTGTGCAAATGAAGAAAGATTATGTAGAGAAGCTTTATGTGATTAAAGAGCAAGCATTAATGTGATGCCTCTATCTATATTTAGAAAGTTAGGTTTTTACGATATTTCTCCTACTACTGTAAACCTTCAGTTAGCTGATTGATCTATCATTTATCCAAAAGGGGTTATAGAAGATGTTCTTGTTAAAGTGGATAAATTTATCTTTCTTTTGGACTTTATTGTATTAGATATGGAGAAATAAAAAAATCTAATTATTTTGGGGAGATCTTTCCTTGTTACTAGACAAGCTATGATAGATGTGCGAAAATGAGAATTGACTATGAATATTAATGTCCAGGAATTCACCTTTGATGTGTTAAAGATTATAAAAAATGCAGCAGAGAGAAAAGATGATGATTGTTTTTGGATGGATGAAATTGATTATCTAAGTAAAGACCATTTCCAAGAATGTTTTAAGAGTAAGTTAACAGATGAGATCGAAATTGGCTTTCATGATGAGTTGAAAATGTTGTTTAAAGAAGACTGTATGTATATTCAGGAGAGGTGTGAAATGATGGACGTTACTGAAAATAGTAAAATTTTAACTCCATCTATTAAAAAATATCGTGAACTTATGATGAATGTACCACATATAATTTTAAAGCCTACCTATTTAGAAAATTCATCTACACCACCAGTCTTTATATCTTCAGATTTGACTCAATCTCAAGAAAAACTTGAATTGAATAATGAACAAGATAAAGTTATTAAACTAAAACTTGGAAGAAAATTTGAGGATATATTTTAAAATAACTTTGAGTTAAGAAAAGGGATAAGGATATTGAAAGACCAATAGAAGAAAATTCATAAGGAATTAGAAAAACCAAGTTTCTCAACTAAGTTAAATATAGAAAGACCACCCTTACCATTTAATCAGTAACAAAGAGAAGAATTAGAAGATAACATGAGACAAAAGAAAATCCCAGTAGAATTTGATCCAAAAATTGAATTATCTTAGAGAAAATCTGATCCAAATTTCGGGAGATCTTGAAGTATCTTATAAAGATCCATTTCTTATAAATTTCAAGGAAGATATTAATATGCAAATTGAGAAAATCATTAGAAGAATATTGGATCTAGAAAGAAATATTTGGAACAATGATACAAATTAATCTGAAAAAGTAGAGCTGAAAGAAAAATTACAATTTGAAAATATTGTAGGAATCCTTGGATCTAAAAACGATTGGGCAATTGATTAAGGATTACTTAAATGGAATTTTTATCCAGGAGGAATCATTTGTCGGGCTGATGATGTTAAACCTAGCGCTCTATGGGAGGTAACCTATAGTTATCAATGTGGTTTGATTTAGTGTGCTTGAGAGTTTTGATTGCTAGTGTTGTATTGTGTTTGCTTTAGTATGTATTGATCAAATAGATTGATGATTGGTGGATGTTTGGATTGTTAGTGGTTTGATTTGATCTTTGTCTGTGTCATGAGGGAGGTGATTCCTTAACTTCTAATTATGGCTAAACTTGTATATTCTCTTGTAGTTGTTTGGATTGATGATTCCACTATGACTCAGGTCTTACCCGGACTTGAGTTTTACAGGAGACATCTTACTTCCTTTTTATGACTTTGTTTTCATTTGGTAGGAGTCATGAACCTATTTGATTAATAACATGTGGAAAATCATATAAATTTCATTTTGTTAGGAATTGAAGTTAAGTTAATGAGATGCGATGAGTTAAAGGATGAATTAACCTCATTTGTTGTTTGTTTATGAATTTATGAGTCTATGTATTGGAGTTTGTGTGTCTATATTTGTGAGTCAAGTTGAATGAGTCATTGGAGATGACAAAACTTATCTTAATATTTTAAACTTGTTAGCATCCAACAATTCCTTTATAAATTTTAAAATGTGTTTATATTTAATCTTCAGTTTGTACTTGTTCTACTATTTAAATTTCTTTTATAGTGTTATGTCAAGCATGTTTAGGCTAGATTTACTTTCTACTGCAAGATTCTACCATGTCCTATTTGTTGATATTTTTTTAAGATGTATAGTAAATTGTAAAAATGATTTTTCCCTGCCGCATATTTTTTTACTTCATTGGTACACATGTTTGAGCTTAAGTTTGGGGGGAAAAGAAAATTGTTTCAAATTTAAACCTTACAATTTTTCAAAAGTACTACAAATAAATTTGTTTTATTTCTAATGATTATTTTTATGTGGAGTCATCTTAAGAATGTTAGAATTTTAAGTATGTAAATAGAGTAGGAAAACTTAGTTGATATTTTTAGTGAAAATGGTGAACGTAGAGTTAAGGATATTTAGTAGAGAACTTGGGAAAATGAATAACTATCTTTGGTAGGAAGTATTGTATTTTTGAAAAATCAAGGATTCATAGAATTTTTATTTTCAAACATTTAAGGCCATTTTAGAAAGTATTTAAAAAAATAAAAAAATACATCTTATTAAGTAAAGGAAAGTAATAAGTTTTAACTTTAGAGGAGGACAGTGGAATTTAAATTCATTTAAGGACTTCTCCAGATATAGTAATCCTCATATATATATAGATGGCTTTGGTAATACTTTGAAGCTTATAGGTTTCCAGATTAATGTGATCAGGTCTCCCTCTGGAGAATTTAACAAGTAGAAATCCGTCGAGCTCGGTGATCCCGAAGAATTGCTCTAAGGTGTGGAAGAGACCGCGTTTCGGCCATCCCGGAAATCGGCCACCATTAGAGTATGATCCACCGAGCAACTTTTGGGATTAACCGATCTTTAGGGCACCAATATATACATATATATATATATATATATATATATATAAAGAAAAGAGCAAAAAAAATGGATCAAAAAGATCCTAAAAAGGAAAAAAGGAAAAAAAAAAGTGTTAGAAGAAGCATAAGGAGAGGTCCTAATCAAAAATTAGTTTCAGTTAAGTCTTTCTAAAGTAAAGAACTTAGAATGATCCTAAGTTTGTTTTTTATACTTCTATTAGTAAAAATTATTTTTAAGAAAGTTCTTAAGTCTAGAAAGTAAAGTTCATAGAATTCGAAGTTTGAAAAATATGCATATATTTCTGAAATAGATAGGAAAACAAATTCTCAAGTTTGATGAAAAATATTTTAGAACCTGGGCTAGTTCGATTCACTAAAAGTTCTTCTAATTTGAACCATCACATTTTTAGATTAGTAATTTGATCCCCGATAAATGTTATGGCTCCAAAAACTTGACTCCGCTGGACAAATGCGCTGATGATTTAAATATGAAACTTATGATTTTATAAGATGAGATACTACGCAAGTATACATATCGTTTATCAAGTAATATAGGACTTTCTAATTAAGTCCCGAGATATCGAACCCACAGGAAAAATATGAAAAAATTTTAAAGAAATCAGAAAATTATCTTTTTACTTTCTTTAATTGTTTTTTAAAAAGTATGTCTTGATTTTGAAAAGTTTTGAAAATTGATTTGTCGTTTAAAATTTCCTTAATAAAATGTTGAGCAATGAAATTAAAATTATAATAACTAATAACACTGGATGTAAAATATTGTTAACTAAAATATCTTTTTCTTTCCTTTTATGAAGTAGTAATAATTCTTAAAGTATTGTTGTGGAAGTATTTAAATTTGTTGTGACAAATAGAAGCCAATGTGTCTTTACCCTTACTTGGTTCTATAAAGAACATAGGTTAATTTGAAATTTTTATTATTTTGAACATGGTTAGGCAGGGAAGATACCAGTCTCTCACTCTAAAGTTCCCTCAATTCCCACCACCTGGGGGCTAACTTCACATAACAAAACTCAAAATTTCAAACCAAATTAGGGGGTTTTAGCCTGTCACTCTAAAATCATCTAATTTTACTCCCTTTCATAAAAATATCTTCTAATATTACATTCAATTATATGGACTACAATTCTAACCCATATAATTGCATGTGATTCTTACTAACTTTTATGAGACAATACCGCATTGGATCTTACATAATCTCAAGAAATTCAACAACTTAACAGGCCAAATTAAGAAGTAAACAAAGTTTTCAGAATCAATCTTCACAAGTTCTTCCAACTTTTAAATACTTAAACTTTCCACAACAATTCTTTATAAATTAATTACTTCTCCATTTAAGAAAGAAAAAGATAAAGTAAACTACTCAGAATGCATTGGGAAAATATAAAAACACATTGATTTGAAATTAAAAACAATAAGAAAAATAACAAACAAAAGCAAGTATTAATAAAAAGATTAAAAATAAACACTTATCTGAAAATCCTCTCCATGAGACTAAGGAAGTTCCTCCGAAACTTTGACTCTTCGTTAAACTACTCCTCGGAAGCAAGTCTCCCGACTCCGATGACTCGGAATACGGACTTCGAACTTCGATAAAAACTAAACTAAAAGAAAGAAAAGAAGTGGGCGAAGAAGACTTCACTCGACACTTTTCTCCTTTCTACTCTCTACTCCTACACTTAATAAAAACTCTTAAAATGCGAGTGGAAGAACAATGGAAGTACCCTTCGAAATGCGGTGGAAGAGCCTCCTAAAGCCTCTCCTAATCTTTCCTAAGACTCTCTTTAAATAAGTAAACCAAAAGGTGTCTTGCGTCTCTTCAAAATGTGTCCGGATTCGATGTATCTACCAAGGAACGCACCCCTTCATTCAAACTTACCTCCCAAAGGAAGTTATGGTAGTTACCACCAAGAGTTGCATCCCATCCCCTTTGAAATTGGCGCCAAATTCATTTGAATTTCGATTTTTAACTAGCGGCTAAGCACCGGCCCAGAGGCGCTTAGCCGCTAGTGCCAAAATTTTGATTTTTCATTATTTTTGCTCCAAATTTAATCCAATTTTGTTCCTTTCATCATGACCATCCATTGTCATCATACCTGCAAGAAAAACACAAAATATATTCCTTAAAGTGCAATATCATTAAAAATAGGTATAAAAATTTGCATAAAAATACTATATATTTTAGGTGTATCAAAATCCCCCAAACTTAAAATGTTACTTGTCCTCATGTGACAGTTAATCTAATAGAATATTTTAGCATGCAAATTATGTAATAAGTTTCTTAGGAAGATAACAAATTTTTGTTCTAGAAATGGAATAGTCTAATTTAGAAAAAATTTCAGATATTAAAATCAACTTAAAGTTTAGAAAGTTCTTAAGTAAAGAAAAATGGAAAATATAAGTCAATATCTATTTCAGAAATATTTGTAGTTTCTTCAAAATATATGATGCAAACATTTATTTTTCTCACTTAAAAATCTTTATTTGAAAAATAATTTTATTTATTATATTATAACCTTAAGTTTTAGATTTTCTCTAAACTTATATCTTAAACTTTAGGTATGAAACCGATTTTTGATTAGGCCCTTAAATCCTCGAAGCTTCTCCTCCCTTTTGATATACTACTTTTCACTTTTTCTTTTTTTTTCTCTTCAAGGAGTACTATATCTGGATAGACTTTTAATGATTTTGAATTACATCCTTCCATTTAAAATAAAGATCAGATTTACATCATAATAATAGTCTTTGAAAATTATTCTTCAATAAAAGAAATTTAAGCTTTGAAGAATAAAAGTCAAACCTTCCATTTATCCAAAAATACAAAACTTCTTACTAAAGATAGTTTAACATTATTTAACACCTCTTCGATAAGAAAATTTTAACTTTAAGTTTTTCATAATTACTTATAAATTTTAACTAAATTATTTTATTCATTTCTATATTCAAAATTTTGTTCCCCTAATATAACTTCATGTACATAATTGTTCTCAATCAAAAATAAGATTTATTTTTAAGTATTCTTGAGAATCAAATAAAATTTTAGGTTTTTAAAAATCTTTGGTTTTTAAAATCCCCCCCAAGCTTTAATTTTTTAATTAAGATAAAACATTTAAGCATAAGAAAAGATATATGGGTGAGATATTAAAACTGACATATCATGCTTGCAGGAATTTTTAATATCCTAATATGCAAGTATAACAATTTAAATAACTGGAGTAAAATGAAATCAAATTTAGTTTTTTCAAAACAAAATATATTTTTTTTATAATAAGAAAAGTAAAAATTTCAGAAGACTTCTACAGTGGTGGAGGTTTTCAAAGCAAACACACTGACTAAAATAACACACTGATACAGATAACAAATGATAGTGGAATTTGAAAAAATTTTAAACATATAGTTCCCTAAGTAGAAGTTCCTAATTGTGGTTTATAATCTCCTAACAGTTTTTTAAATTAAGGTACACACTATTAAAAACTCTGACATAACATACATATAAAAATATTTACTATTACACACTATCACAAAGCAACATATAAATCCACAATAAAACAACAATACCTGAATATGCATAACAGATAAATAGTACAACTACAATCTGCATACTATCAAGGTTCACATCACAACACAATCATCAAACAAAAACACTAGATAAAGTACACAGTAACACAGTATAAAAACACAATAACTAAAACAAACAACATACATCTACTCTTCATCCTCATCCTCATCATCTTGCTCGTTCCAATCCCTAGATGGCACATAAGGTATGTAGAATGGATGAGGTAGCATCTCAGCACTTTGATCACCTCTAATCAGTCTATCCAAATATTGTTGATAACTCTCCTCATATTCATCATGTTTTATAATATATCTCTCCACATTATCCAGCTTACCATCCATATCTTTCATATGCTCTCGAGTAAGACTCGACTTTTTCAAAATCTTTCTTAATAAACCGGTCTGTGAATCGGTAGATGACGAAGCACGTGAAGTAGTAGCACGAGAAGTAGATGCGACGAAGCGAAGCGATAGAAGCCCTACCAAATCCTCCTCTCCGACCAAACTACGAATGTACGGTGTAAGCACCAACATTTATACTGGTAATTGGTCTCAATGGCTGAAGTACCTCTTCCCAGGTATCAAACTTCAATCCAGATCGTTCACATAGTGAATGAATCAAGGAAGGAAATCTCATACCTACAATTGTGATTGATCTAGCATAGTTCAAAACATAATCAAAAATTATACCTCCAATGTCAATAGGCTTCCCTTGCTGAATACAATGGTTCAACACAGCTCTTTCTCTCGTTACTTCACTAGTATGACTCGAAGGTAACAACTTAGATGAGATAAAATAATGTCAGGCCTTAGAAATGGCATTCGATTTGGAAGCGAGGAAAGTTCACTCTTCTATCATTTGTTATTTTCCATAATCTTCTTCCATCAGTCAGAAATACCATGATCTCATCTAATTCCCCTTCCGAAGGATGATAGTTAGAATAAAAACAGAACATGTCAGGAGGTAATCCAAAAAAAGTATTGATTACCTCAGAAGAAAAGTTGACCTCATGCCTCCTAACCATCACTTGATTCTCTTCTGTAGCAGGCAAATTTGCATAAAATTCTCTAACCACAGAAACAACAGCAACAGCGGAGAAGCAACAGTAATTCTCCCAATTTCTTCTATCAATCATATCTTCAATCACCTCTCCTGGCTTACTAAACACATGCTCAGGAATCAACTTAAGTGACTGCAATGCATCGACGTATCATTCCTCAGCCCTCATACTAACAAATTTCTCAGAATCAAACTTCGTCTTTTCTCGTGCACGCTTTGACTTTGGATCCATCTTTAAAAATTCACGAAAAATTTACCATAAATTCCAAAATCAAACTAAACTTGCTAAATTATCTTCCAAAAGATATTTTCACTAAATCCAAGCAATTTCTCAAGTTTTTCCTCAAATTTTCACCATGAATAGTGATTTTAAAATTTTCCAAAATGTACTTAAAATACATGGTGAAAATCAAAAAAAACTTTTACTTAGGAGTAGTGCTCTTACCTCACGGAATCTAAATCTAACATTTTTTGTTGAGATCGGCTCTTAAATGATCCACAATATGATGCCCTAGGCTCCTCTTTCGCGGTAAACCGAAGGTTGAAGATGATGGGGTGGTTGAAAATGGCAATTTTCGGGTTTTTAACTTTTGGGAACCAATTTTCGCGAACTGGCGCCTAAGCGCGAACTCTCGGCGCTTAGCCGCGAAATCTGGCGCTTAAGCGCCGGCATTCTGGCGCTTAGCCGCCAATACCCAAATTTTCATAATTAAGGTATATGCACTAAATCACTTAGTTAATCACCCTTAATTACTCCAAAATAATTATTTCTCCCCGCAATTCTTCCAATACTCCAAATCAAAATTTAATAACCATTGATTACACACAAATTTCACAAAAACACAAACTTATATTAAAACAAACATAACACTTAATACAATACTAGAATTTCTATCCAAACAAAAAGGATGAAATTCTCTAAATACAAGAAACATTAATCTCAAACTGATAAGTATACATCTCTAGGATGTAACCATCACTTCATCAGGCTTAGTTAATATTTAAATAAAAACACTAAACACACCAAACATGAACTCACAAGAACACTAAACATAACACATAAGAACATTAAACAAACAAAACACTCTTAATTCCATTCTCCATTAGGTGGAATATATCTCGGACCACTATTATTCTCATTTGACCCTTGTGGAATATAAATTTGATAGAACGGGCGATAATTGTTCATTCTTACATCATCTTCTTCAATCTATTTGTTCTTCGCAAACATTGCCTTATCTATTTCTTCCACATACCTTGAATGATTGAATTGCATCTTGAGTTATCATCCCATGTGTTCCAAATGTAAGTTAGTATCATTGATCTTTGCTTCCATTGAAGTCACTCAGGCTTCAATTTTGCAATCATTTCTACAATAACCTGAATACTAAAAGCGAGATATTCATTAAATAACTCTTTAGCACTATCACTAATGAACTTACTTTTGTCAGAATCTTGCTTCTTCTTTATCTCATTCTCCCAGGAAGATATGATGCACTCAAAATTCTCTTCTTAAGACTTCAGAAATGAAAATAGGACTCGGGGCAAGTGTTTCTCTTAAGTCATGTCCTTTTTTATAGACTTGGGAAATGTTCGAACAGCCCCAAGACGTTTAGAAACTCCAAAATAACTCCCAAAACTTCTCCCCCGCGATCTAGGCTTCTAGATCCACATTTTTCACGTTTTTTATAACTGCGACGCCTAAGCGCCAACTAGTCGGCGCTTAGCTGCCAGTGCACAATTTAGCACAGGTCAGCTAAGTGTCCAAATTTTCAATATGAGTTCTCTAAATCATCTATTAAGGTCAAATAAACTCTACTTAAGTTTAAAAACTCCAAATTTTTATCACTAAAAACATAAAAACAAACCAAACAAAGCAAACAAAACACACTAAACAAACATAAAGCAAAGTACACCGATAAATATGGGTTGCCTCCCACAAAGCGCTTGTTTTAACGTCTTCGACTCGACATACCCAAAACTCATTACGAGTGACCCAACATCAAATTCTCATTAGATTTAGATTTATTGATCGAAAAATATGGTTTTAGTACTATGTCACGTTAACTTTAAATATTTTTCCGATCTTAGGATCTTGAATATCTACAACTCCATAAGAATAAACTTTTATCACGATAAATGGACCCATCCACCTGAACTTAAGTTTTCCAGAAAATATTCTCAATCTAGCATTATACAGCAAAACTTGTTGTCCTTATACAAGATTTTTGGTAAGAATCTTCCGATCATGCCATAACTTCATCTCTTCCTTATAAATCTTAGCATTTTCATAAGATTCATTTCTTATTTCTCCAAGCTCATTCAATTACAATAATCACTTTTCAGCAGCATCTTTCAAAATATAATTGAACTCTTTAATAGCCCAATATGCTTTATGCTTAAGTTCAAAAGGTAAATGACAAGCTTTTCCAAAAATCAGCCTATATGGGGACATTCCTAAAGATGTTTTGTAAGCAGTCCTATAGGCCCACAAAACATAATCCATTTTAATTGACCAATCCTTTCTATTTGGATTAACAGTTTTTTACAATATTCTTTTAATTTCACGATTGGATAATTCAACCAAACCACTTGTACGCGGATGATAAGCGATAGCAATGTGATGATTAATATGATATTTCATTGCTTAACTTCTCGATAATCGCATTTCTAAAATGACTTCTCCATCGATTATGATTACTCTTGGTATTACAAATCTACAAAATATATTCTTTTCTAAAAACTTTGCAACACTTTGAGCATCACATCGAGGTAAAGCAATAGATTCAATCTATTTGGAAACATAGTCTACTGCTATCAAAATATAAACATTTCTGAAAGGTGTAAATGGTCCCATAAATTCTAATCCTCAAACATCAAATATTTCAACTTCCAACATATAATTGAGGGGCATCTCATTTCTTCTAGAAACATTGCCTACACGCTGACATCTATCACAATTTTCAATATAAACATTCACATCCTTAAAAATTGTAGACCGATAAAACCACGATTGTAATATTTTATATACGGTTTTATCACTTCCAAAATGTCCCCCATAATCAGAATCATGACATTTTTGAATAGTTTCATAAGTGTCTTCCAAATGTACACATCTTCGAATTATAAGATCATTTCCTTATTTATATAAAAATTGATCATCCCAAAAATAAGTCTTAGCATCAGACAGAATTTCTTCTTTTCATAATATGTCAAATCATAGGGTATAATATTACTAACAATAAAGTTTACTATATATGCATACCACGGAACATGTCATTCTTTATTAACTAACAGTTTTTCATCAGGAAAACGTTCATTAATTTCTTCAATATCACAGAGAGATTTTTCAATTTCAAGCCTGGACAAATGATCAGCAATTTGATTATCAGAACTCTTCCTATCTACTATCTCAAAATCAAATTCTTGCAAAAGAAGAATCCATCTTATCGATCTCGGTTTTGCATCATTTTTCTTCATTAAGTATTTAATAGTAGAATGATCGGTATGCACAACACATTTAGTTCAATTAAATATGATCGAAATTTATCGAAAGCAAATACTTATAGCTAATAACTCTTTCTCGGTAGTGGTATAATTAATTTGAGTTTTATTAAGAGTTTTACTTAGCATAATAAATTACTTTGAAAATTTTATCATATTTCGACCCAAACATGGACTAATAAGCATAATCACTTAAGCATCACGCATTAATTCAAAAGGTTTTTCCAAATTTGGTGAAATTATTACGAGTGCGAGTGATTAAATTTTCTTTTAATGCTTCAAAGGCTTTACGGCAGTCATCATCAAAATTAAAAATTGCATCCTTTTCCAGTAAACGGCATAAAAGTTTTGTAATCTTTGAAAATTCTTTAGTGTAACGCCTATAGAATCCAGCATGTCCTAAAAAACTTCTAATTCCCCTTACATTGGTTAGGCGAGGTAAATTAGATATAACTTGAATTTTTGCGGGATCTACCTCTAAACCTTTTACGAAATCGATGTCCCAAAACAATTCCTCCTGCTACCATAAATTGACATTTTTCCCGATTAAGGACCAAATTAGTTTCCTCAGCGGCGTTTTAGAACTTTAGATAGATGTTCTAAACATGATTCGAACAAAATCCCAAACAACTGAAAAGTCATACATAAAAACGTCAATCCCTTTTTCAATTAAATCACAAAAAATAGTCATCATACATCTCTGAAATGTAACAGAGGCATTACATAAACCAAAGGGCATTCTTCTAAAAGCAAACGTATCATAAGGATTGGTAAACGTAGTTTTCTCTTGATCCTCAGGAGCAATTTGAATTTGGTGGTAACTAGTATATCCATCAGGAAAACAAAAGTATTTATGCCTGAACCGGTCTATCCGACATTTGATGCTAGAAAAGGGAGTGGAAAATGATATTTCCTTGTGGCAAGGTTTAATTTTCTATAATCGATGCATATTCGCCACTCTGTAACTTGTCTTGTTGGTATCATTTCACTCTTTTCATTAACGATCACGATTACTCCTCCTTTCTTAGAAACACGATGAATAGGACTAACCCGTACCTTTATCCGAAATAGGGTAGATAATTCCAACATCCAATCATTTTAAAATTTCTTTCTTAACGTCTTTCATAATAGGATGTAATCTCCTTTGGGGATCAGCCCGCAGTTTGCAATTATCTTCCATAAGAATTCTGTGCATACAAATTGAAGGACTGATTCTTTTAATATCAACAATTATCCATCCAAAGGCTTTCTTGTGCTTCTTGAAATTTCAAGCAAACTCTCTTCTTCTTTTTCGGTTAATTGAGAGGAAATAATAGCGAAGCGAGGTTGAGGATTCACCTAGAAAAATATACTTCGAATGATCGGGAAGCATTTTTAACTCGAAGTTCGGGAGTTTTTCAATTGATGGACCATAAGATTTATCTTTTTCAGTCACATCCAACAATTCAAAACTTTCACAAACAAACTTTAAATCTTCCTCTTTAAAATCTTTAGAATCAAATAACTCCTCTCTTGCTTATATTCAAATTCTTCTCTTTCAGCTTTCTCTTCATAAGTTGATTTGAAATGACATTCACTTAAATATTCAATAACATCCATCCTATAATACTCATCTTATTTACCTACAGCGAGGATATTTCATCAATTTTGAAATATTAAATGTAACAGTCTGATCATTAACCCTCATCGTTAATTCTCCTTTTTGCACATCTATCATGGCTCTGCCTGTAGCTAGAAAAAGTCTCCTCAAAATTATGGGTATCTCTTTATCTTCCTCCATATCTAACACAATGAAATCTACAGGAAAAATAAATTGATCCAGTTTTACCAAAATATCTTATATAACTCCTTTAGGATATGTGATCGAACGATCTGCTAACTGCAAAGTTGCAGTAGTTGGGGTTATTTCTCCTAAACCCAGTCTTTTGAATATTGATAGAGGCATAAAGTTAATGCTTGCACCCAAATCACATAAAGCTTTTCCACAGAATTTTCTCCGATTGCACATGAAATTGTGAAACTACCGGGATCTTTAAGTTTTTCGAGAAGCTTTTTCTGAATTATTGCACTGCACTCCTCACTAAGTGCAATAGTCTCATTTTCTTCAAACTTCCTCTTTTTATTAAGAATATCCTTCATAAATTTCGCATAGCTTGGCATTTTTTCTATGGCTTCAGCAAATGGAATATTCATGGTAAGCTTCTTTAATATCTCCAAGAATTTTGAAAATTGCTTATCCAACTTTTGTTGACGAAGTCTCTGAGGAAATGGAGGTGGTGGTTTTTCTAAATCAACCTCAGGTGGAGAAATAGGTCTTTCAAAACCTTTTGGAGCTTCCTTTTTAAGTTTTTCAATCTATTCTTTCTCTACTTCAGTTTCTTTTTGAACTCTACCTTCCAATTATTTTCCACTTCTCAGTTGAATTGCCTTCACTTGTTCTTTATTCTTCTCTTTGATTCACTTCAGTATTACTTGGACGCATTCCTTGGGATCTATTACTTAAGGCATTTGCAATTTGTCCCAAATGATTTTCAATATTTCTGATGGTTGCTCCTTGAATTTGTAATTGATTTCCCATATGTGATATTACTTCTTCCATAGACTTCTTCTCCTTATTTTATAAAGCATTGTTATAACCTGAAGGATAAGTTAATCTATTATTATTATTACCTTGGTTGTTCCAATTCCCCAATGGGTTTACTTGGGTGTTCCCCAATTGTTGATTAACACCACTTCGATTATTGTTATTCCGATTAAAATTTGGATGATTCTTCGACACTGGGTTATAATAATTGGAATATGGGTTGTTAGGTTTGATTATAGCATTCACGAGTTTCGATGAAGAATAAGAATCAACCATTTAGCCTAATGAATTTTCTTGATCATGAGATTTGCTTGAGAAAAATTCATCCCAAGTGGTATATCTTCCTTGATACGAGCGACAACTTGATTTGCTAACATTATAAAAGCATCATTTTCATAAACATCGGCTACTTTTTTAGGATTTAACCTTTCGGAAGGCCATTGAAAATTATTAGTAGTCATTTCTTCGATTAAAGCATAAGCATCGGAAAATGGTTTAGACATTAATGATCCACCACGGCGACATCGATGATTGATCTAAGAGATCCAACTAATCCATTATAAAAAGTTTGAATTATTAATCAATCTGGTATCACATGATATCGACATTTCCTGAGGAGATCTTTAAATTTTTCTCATGCTTCATATATTAATTCCCCTTCAAACTGACAAAAAGATATTATATTATTTCTCAACTTAGCAGTCTTAGATGGTGGAAAATATTTAGCAAGAACTTTTGTGACGGTTCACCCGAGTTCAATTGATCAGAGTCATAACGAATGTAACCACATTTTAGCTTTATCACTAAGTGAGAAAGAAAAAGTCGAATCTAATAGCATCATCTAAAACACCATCATATTTAAAAGTAGCACACAACTCTAGAAAATTAGCGAAGATGCAAATTAGGATCTTCGATTGTTGCTCTCACGACTGATTATCGGACACCATTTGGATAATAGCGAGGTTTAAGCTCGAAAAGAATTAGCATTTACGACGGGATTTTGAATACTAGCATGAAGTTCATCTACTGTATGGTTAACATAATCTCTTAAAGATCTTAATTCTTGATGGATGCCAACATTTTGATCTTGATGATTTGTCATTTCTTAAATATTTTTATCTTTTTCTGTATTTTTAATTTTTTTGATTTTTCTGATAGTTCTTTCTAATTCAGAATCATAAGGCACAAGTCCTTCAGAACTTGAACTACGCATACAACACTAAAACAAAAAAAAAAAACACAACACGCTAACAAAAACAAAGAAAAGTAAAAATTTAAATTACTTATTTCTCTTTAAAATGCAATTTAAATTAATTTTCCCCGGCAACGGTGCCAAAAACTTGATCCCAGATAAATGCTACGGCGCCAAAAACTTAACTCCGCTGGATAAATGCACTGATGATTTAGATATGAAACTTATGATTTTATAATATGAGATACTACGCAAGTATATGTATCGTTTATCAAGTAATATAAGACTTTCTGATTAAGTCTCGAGATATCGAACCCACAGGAAAAATATGAAAAATTTTTAAAGAAATAAAAAAATTATCTTTTTACTTTCTTTAATTGTTTTTAAAAAGTATGTCTTGATTTTGAAAAGTTTTGAAAGTTGATTTGTCTTTTAAAATTTCCTTAATAAAATGTTAAGCAATGAAATTAAAATTATAATAACTAATAATACTAGATGTAAAATACTATTAACTAGAATATATTTTTCTTTCCTTTTATGAAGTAGTAATAATTCTTAAAGTATTGTTGTGGAAGTATTTAAATTTGTTGTGACAGATAGAATCAAATGTGTTCTTTACCCTTACTTAGTTCTATAAAGAACATAGGTTAATTTGAAATTTTTATTATTTTGAACTTGGTTAGGTAGGGAAGATACTGAGTCTCTCACTCTAGAGTTCCCTCGATTCCCATGCACAGAAGCTAACTTCTCATAACAAAACTCGAAATTTCAAATCGAATTAGGGGTTTTAGCTTTGTAACTCTAAAATCCTCTAATTTTACTCCCTTTCATAAAAATATCTTCTAATATTACATTCAATTATATGGAATACAATTCTCACCCATATAATTGCGTGTGATTCTTACTAACTTTTATGAAATAATAACGCATTAGATCTTACATAATCTCAAGAAATTCTACAACTTAACAGGTCAAATTAAGAAGTAAACAAAGTTTTCAGAATCAATCTTCACAACTTCTTCCAACTTTTAAAGACGTATACTTTCCACAACAATTCTTTATAAATTAATTACTTCTCCATTTAAGAAAGAAAAATATAAAATAAACTACTCAGAATGCATTAGGAAAATATAAAAACACATTGATTTGAAATTAAAAATAATAAGAAAAATAACAAACGAAAGCAAGTATTAATAAAAAGATTAAAAGTAAACACTTATCTGAAAATCCTCTCCATGAAGACTAAGGAAGTTCCTGCGAAACTTTGACTCTTCGCTAAGCTACTCTTCGGAAGCAAGTCTCCCGACTCAGATGACTCGGAATACGGACTTCGGACTTGATAAAAACTAAACTAAAAGAAAGAAAAGAAGTGGCAAGAAGAAGACTTCACTCAGACCATTTTCTCCTTTCTACTCTCTACTCCTACTCTTAATAAAAACTCTTAAAATGCGATGGAAGAACAATGGAAGTACCCTTGAAATGCGAGTGGAAGAGCCTCCTAAAGCCTCTCCTAATCTTTCCTAAGACTCTTTAAATAGTAAACCAAAATGTGCATTGGTGTCTCTTCAAAATGTGTCCAGATTCAATGTATCTACCAAGGAACGCACCCCTTCATTCAAACTTGCCGCCCAAAGGAAGTTATGGTAGTTACCACCAAGAGTTGCATCACATCCCTTTTGAAATTGGCGCCAAATTCATTTGAATTTTGATTTTTAATTGTGGCGCCGGCACATCGGCGCTTAGCCACCAGTGCTAAAATTTTGATTTTTCATTATTTTTGCTCCAAATTTGATCCAATTCTTTCATCAAGACCATCCATTTTCATCATACCTGCAAGAAAAACACAAAATACTTTCCCTTAAAGTGCAATATCATTAAAAATAGGAATAAAAATGTGCATAAAAATATTATATATTTTAGGTGTATCATAATTCTAAAGGATGACCCACTAACTTTAATCTACATAAGTTATTTTAAAAATGTAGTATTACTCGAGGACAAGTAATGTTTAAGTTTGGAGGATTTTGATACGTCTAAAAATGTACTATTTTTTATGTTATTTTTTATAATGATATTGCACTTTAAAGTTATATTTTCTTCTGTTTTTGGTTGTAGGTACAACAAATTGAAGAATTTGGAATGATTTGAGCAAAAGTAACAAAAATTGACCAAAATGGAGCATATCAGAGTAAAACGGGTCGAACCGGGGCACACCGAAGCCATGGGGGCCAAACCGGACACTTATGTACCTATGCCTGGTAGCTGAGCACCAAAACACGGTTCTTAGGTGCTACCAGAGGGCGGCTAAGTGCCCAAAATCGGTGTTTAGGCGCACGTGACAATTTTTGACATATCTTCTAGAATATACATCGGATTTGGACGATTTTTAAAGCAGTGCTTCGTGTGTCTCTTGGGGAATTTGTTAGAAATGATAAATGGACTTTCTAGAAGGATTTTGGGTAGTTAGAAGGAGTTATTATTGAAGAGATACTTGTGACACCCTTTGGAAGATTCATTAAATATGGACACATTTGAAGAGACGCTTAAGCACCTCTTGGGAATTATAAATAACTCTTTAAACTCTTAAACTCTTGAGTACTTAAAAGGGGAGAATTAATTAGAAAAGAAGAAGAAATCTTGGGCGAAAGCCCAAAGTGGGGCGATAAGGTCAGAGAGAAAGAGAGTGAGTGAGAGATTTCTTCTTTTCTTTTCACTTGGTTCTTGAAGAGGATTGTAAGGAGATTATTTTTGCTATACAAGGGGAGAGTTTAAAGTTCATCAAAGATAAGTATTTTTAGTGTATTTTGATTTGAATCTAGAACTTTGTTTGGATGGTTTCAAAGTCTTTTTCAATGAAAAATTCATGTTGTTTCTTCATATGTAGTGAGTACTTTCTTTACTCTTCCCTCTTACAATGAATTAGTATGCATGTGTAGGATATAGAATTGTGTAGAGTGAGAATATATTGTAATGATTTTACTTTGTTCTTAATTTACATGTAAACTTAATCAGCTTGCATGTTAAAATTTATTGTGAGAACATGTAAGAACTGGTATGGTATTGTCTCAATCAACTGTGGTAGAATCACATAAGATTGTATGGATGATAATATAATTCATATAATTGAGTGCAAATAAATAAGGAGTTAAACTTTGAAGGGTGTAGAATTAGAGAACTTTAGAGTGACAGGTAAAACCCCCTAATTTTGTTATAATTTTAGGTTTTGATGCAAGATGTTAACCTCCAGTTGAAGGATAAGAGGGAACTTTAGAATGAGAGCTAGTATCTTCCCTGTCTAGCCCGTCTTCAAAATTATTTAAACTTTAGATTAACCAATATTTTTTATAGCATCTCTAGTAAGGTTAAAGAATATAATTGCTCATAATTGTCACAATCTCTATCTCTACTTGTTTTACGTTTACACATGTCACTAATTTAATTGTATGAGGAAGAGCACTTTTAATATATCAAACCCCACTTTCTGATTTTCACTAAATATTTTAGTTTATAAGTAGAAGTAGTATCTTAGTGATAAGTGTAGGATTTAATCAAAACCAAATATTTACCGACCTTCCAAGCTAGGGCGTGTTATCGTAGCTAGAATTTCTCTTGAAATTTGGGGCTTAATCAGAAATCCATATATTACTTGATAACAATATGTATACTTGCGTTAAATTTCATTTTATAAAAATATCAATTAAACTCTCATTTGCATCGGCGTCAAGTTTTTAGCGTCGTTGTAAAGAAATAGATATAATTAAAAAGAAATATTAAGTATAAACTTGTATATAAAACATAAGCATAAATTTCTGGAAACAAAAAGCAGTTCAGATTCTATTCATAATATTATATTTTTCAGTCAACCTTTGAATCAAATAATTTCTAAAATGAGATCCACCATTAGTAATGATAACTCTCGATATTTCGTATCTTGTAAAAATATTTTTCATTAAAATTTTTGAAGCACTTAGAGCATCACATTTAGGTAAAGTTATGACTTTAATCTATTTTGATACATAATCCAATGCAATCAATATATATATATATTCCCAAATGAAGGAATAAATGGTCCCATAAAATATATTTCTCAAACATCAAAGATGTCAACTTCCGTAAAATTTAAGAGCATTTCATTTCTTCTAGAAATATTACCTACTCGCTGACATCGATCACAATTTTTAATATATCTATTAACATCCCTAAAAAGAGTAGGCCAATAGAATGTAGATTATAAAATCTTATGTGCAGTTTTGTTAGTTCGAAATGTCCCTAAAATTCGGAATCATGACATCTCTGAATAATTAGTTCAATTTTTTCATAAGGCACACATCTCCTAATAACTAGATCATTGCATTATTTATATAAATATGGGTTATCTCAAAAATAAAATTTGGCATCATATAATTTTTTCCGTTGTTGCGTAAGATAATTTACGTGGTAAAATATCACTTACAATATAGTTCACAATATTAACATACAACGGTAAATTCCATTCCTTAATATTATAAAGTGGTTCATCAAGAAAAATTTATGTGATTTCATCTTCAAAATCAGATAATTCATGTTGTTCCAGCCTAGATAAATGATCAGCTATTTGATTGTCAGATCTTTTTCTATCTATTATAATGAGTTCAAATCATTGCATTAAAAGAACCCATCTGATTAATCTTGGTTTAGCATCCTTCTTTTGCATTAAGTACTTGTTAGCGGTATAGTGCGTATGCTTTAATTATTTTTATTATCTTTTCATGCTTGAAAGGAGAAAGAAATCTAACTATTCAAAACACATTGAATTCACACAACAAAACATATTTATAAAATTTGAACCAAGGTACAAATACTTATATGAAGTGTTCCTTCAAGTGATCCGCTGATTTCTACCGACTCCAAAGCAATGATGAAAGACTCCAACAACAACAACACACAATAAATACTCAAAAAAACTCACTAGATACAAAGTAAAGTGACACCCTAATGTGGAAGAGACTAAAAAACGAAGTGAAACTAGAGGGGAGAGAGAAGGTGCTAAAAAGGGGCCAAAGATGCAAGAAGGGGTGAAAGAGATTATGTGGTGCTAAAAGGGGCGATTTTTCTCGTAGAATGCGCTCCTATTTATGTAGCTCGAATTTAACCAGGGGTTGCTTAAAAACCCTTTAAAATTCATCCAAATTCAATGCATCTTCTAGAAGGTAACTCGTCGCGTCTAGGCGCCCGGAGGCGCCCAAGCGTCGACTCGTGACTGTGTCCTCGCAGCTCTTCACTTTCGATCACACCTCTTCGCGATTAAAACTTTTTCCTGTGTCCAAATGCATTGTATCACATATCCTATATATTATGAGTAACTTCCAGTCTTCTAGAAGCTCCAATAACCTCTTAATCACAAAAATAACTCCCCAAAATAATCAAAAATTCTTAACACCATCCGTATCAGCCGGCGCCAGCGCTGCACTCGGCGCCTAGGCGCTGTGGGCCAATAATTCCAATATTTTGCTCCATAAGCTCCATTTTGCTCCTTTTTGCACATTTTTTCGTCTTTTTTCTTTCTTGACTCTTTTTTAATCATCTACATCCAAACATGAAAATACCTTTCATTAAAGCATAATATCCTTAAGAATTGAATCATAAATAAGGCATAAAAATGGGTATGTTTTTGCAGAACAAATTCCCCCAAACTTAAACATTACTTGTCCTCAAGTAACCCTTTTAATTACATAAAATAGATAACATTTGGAATGAAGTTAAAATATTTAAGATTCCTTGCAATTTTTGGTTTTATAAATCCTTTAGCAAATCATTAACTAAATTTCACTAATCAAGTTTAATTTTAAGAATTAAAGAACTTTAACTACCAAATCATAAGACTTCAATTTTTCCTTTATTCAAGAATAATTGTAGTTTATCATATTAAGGTCACATAGAATATTTGCAAGAAAAGGATTTTCATGAAATATTTTTCTAGTAAAAATATTTGTACATAGAAAATGTAATCAATTTTCTTCCTATAAGATAATTCAAGTGAAGCAATTTTGATTGGCATTTCCTCAAGCTTCTCCCCACATTCTTTTTTTTCTATTTTTTTTCAAGTGAGGATTACTATTTTTGGATAGCCCGTTAATGATTTTGAACTTCATTATCCTTAACTTATTTTCAAAAACTTATACCTCTACTTAATAAATATGACATTTTAATAATTTATTAATTTTCAAAAACTTATTTCAATCTTTTTCTTTTTCAAGAAATAATCTGATTCCTTTCAAAAATACAATTCTCTTACTATAAATAAAAAATTTTATCTTATTATTCTTTAAGTTAAATAATTCTATTCTTAAATAAGTCAAAGTTTTTAAAATTTTAGTTAAATTTAAAAATTATTTATAAATTAAAAATTTAGGTAATCTTGAACAAATTTTTCATTCCTTATGTTATGTTAATATATTTTTAAAGAAAATATCAGTTCATTAAGGACAAATGATATTTAAATTTGATAAATGTTTCCTTCCTCTCAAACTTCAGCTTTAGTATAAATATGAATCATGAAATTTTCTAAAGCATGAAAGAAAGAAATAAACAAGAATTAATCTAAGTACATTAATGATGTAGTAAGGAAAAACTAACTTCTACTTCTACACATGTTTCAATATGAATATAAATGTAAATTATTAAGCATATATATATATATATATTTTTTATTTTTCAACATGCAAAATTACTAACTATTCATGAACACTAAACAAAAGAGTATCAAATTTAATTAAACTTTTATGAAAATTCATTCATATTTAGTCTTAAACACACATCGTATAATCTAAAAACAAATAACATAAAAAATTCACATCAACACTAACAACAACATCACACTAAACAAAGACAAAAATAAGAAACACATTAAAAACAATCAACACATCTCCAGAGGTAAGTCAAGCTACTAATCACAATCCGTAGCTTCATCATCATCATCACCAAAATAAAACTCCATATCCTTCGTATTAACATATGGTGACTATCCGGGACAAGTAGGGGAACCAACATCGTGCTCACCCTTCGAAATCTCACTAAAGACTCGTAATACTTAGCATCGTAATCACTCTTTCTTTATGTGTATGCTCAGAAAGATGATCGATCTTCTTATCGATCGTATCTACTCTACAATGAGTTAGGAATAAATCATTATGCTTTTATAAGTTTATCATGCATGGTTTCCCAAAAAGTAAGATGGTCTAGAAGTAAAGCTCTTATCTCAAGTAGGTGACCACTAGAAAATATATTGTGAAATTATAATAATTTCATATGAAATTACACTTTAAAGAAAGGTATTTTCGTGTTTTTTATCATAGAATGAAGATTTATAGGTGCCGAGAGCAAAAAGAGCAAAAAGGCTTGAATCGAGCAAAAAGAACAAAAATTGACGAAAATTGGAACTGCCCCGCCGACGACGAGATTTAAGCCGCCAACGGTGAGATTTTCTCTCAAAGTTTTTAATATATTATAATAGAGCCCGTCGAGGGCGAGATCGAGCCTCGCCGACACTGAGCTCCGAACGGTTAGCCTTGCTTTAGAAGCCCTCTGACGATGAGATCGAGCCGCCGACGGCGAGACAGCTTGATTCGCTTCAAATTCGATGAATCCGGACACGTTTTCAAGAGGTGCTTAAGTAACCTTTGGAAATATGACTCCTTCTATAAACAGAGATGATTTTGTGTGTTATGGTGTGTCGATTTTGGTGTCAAATTAGTGTTTCCTTTTTGTAGTAAGAGTTAGTGTTTAGTATCTTGGTGAGTTATAAGTGTGTTGTACAAGAACGAAGAGTCGAGAGACTCGAGGAATCTGATTTGGGAGAAGAATTGATATAAGTATATTTGTTTATTGTTTTATAACTTTAAATGAAATCCAACATATGTATTATTATTCCCATGCATTCCGAGTAGTTTCCTTTGTCTTTCTTTCTCTTATTTTTTGAGGTTTTGTGAAATGAAGAATTAAAAGAGTTGTGCTTAATAATATTAAATAGAGATTGTGATAATCTTTTACTTAAATCTTAATTTACTTTTCAATTTGGCTAATTAAATTGTTAACATATGTTGAATTATCAACTATAGTAAAGATTGCAACCAAGATTCAGGGAATTCAAAAGCCTTGAAAGGTGGGTGCAAATAACAGAAATATTAATTATTTGTTAAAGAATTGAATATTTTAGTGCGATCGACTAAAATCTTCAATTCGTACTATTGTTTGGGAGGTGAAGTGTAGATGTTAGCTCCCTGTGTGAGGGGAACATGAGAGTTTGAAGTGGCAGCTCGTATCCTCCTGTACCCTAGCCACAGATTCGGTAATTAAACATAAGCATTAGACAATTTTCCTTGCACTGGACAAGGGAAAAGAATATGAATGCTCCTATTCAAGTACAATATAATTCTAAACTCATTTAATTTTTCATTAACTCAATCCCTTAACAATGAGAAAGATACTTTTCTAAATTGACTTATATTTTGTCTTTTAAGTATTAGTTTTATGTTTAAGCATTCATCATTTTTTGTATACTATACTAAATTAGATTAGTAATCGACTTTACTAAAAAATAGTCTTTAAATCTCTAACTTCCCCGTGGGATCGATATCTAGACTCCAATAGAGCCCTTTTATTACTTGAGCGATACGTATACTTGCGTTGATTAAAGGGGGAGGGAGTACAATTGCTACTTTACTTTGAAAAACATATATAACTTTATTAAGCTTAACAATTATATACATCCTTCTATTTTTACCTCGCTCCCCAAGGCCGAATTCTTATATTTGTAGCCGTGAGGCTAAGTTTTTTTGGCGTTGTTACCAGGGAAGCAAAGTAATTATTATGAAATCACTAGAATAATTATTAAAGATAATTACTAGGAGTACCGTACTATTTTATTATTATTTTAGGGTGTATGCGTAAATTTGGAACCGAAAGTTTAATACCTTACGATTCGAATTAGAGCGCACTATTAAAAGAATTAGAAAAAAGAAAAGAGAAATCATAAAATTAAATGAAATGGCAAATAATCCAAAAATTGAAAATATAAATCAACCAAGACCTTTGAAAGATTACGCTAACCCTATATTAGATGAAATTCACTTAACTATTCAAATCCTAATGTGTAGGCTAACTCATTCGAGCTAAACCCGCAATTATCCAATGGTACTGCATTAATCAATTTAGTGGTTCACCAAATGATGATCCTAATTTACATCTTGCAAGTTTTTTAGAGCTATGTGCTACTTTTACATATGACGGAGTATCTAATGACGTACGTTAGACTTTGAAGTTATTTCCTTTTTCTTTAAGGGATAAGCAAGGCTAAGATATGGTTAAATTCATTAGCACCTAGATCAATTAAAACTTGAGGAGAATTATCACAAAAATTTCTATCCAAATATTTTCCTCCTTCAAAAACTGCAAAGTTTAGAAAAATGATATAACTTCTTTTAGTCAGTTTGACGGAGAATCAAGAGTATGAAGCTTGGGAGAGATTTAAAGATCTTATTAGGAAATGCCCACGTCATGCATTACCAGATTGGTTAATTATACAAACTTTTTATAATGTTTTAGTAGGATCTCTTAGATCGATCATTGATGCTGCTGCTGGAGGTTCATTAATGTCAAAACTTTTGATGAAGCTTATTCATTAATTGAAGAAATGGCTACTAATAATTTTTAATAGCCTTCCGAAAGATTAATTCCTAAAAAAATAACCAAGATACATGATTCCGATGCAATATCTATGTTAGTTTAAATTGCTGCTATATCGGAAGAAATTAGATCATTTTGGAATGAATTATTCTCCTAATATAACATAAGAAAATTTATCTGGACAACTTATAGATGCTCAATCCTCATATGAAACTATAAATGCCGTTAACAATAGACCCAATAATCCTTATGCAAATTATTATAATCCCGTGGAAAATCATCCAAATTTTAATTGGAATAACAATTTCGCTAATCGCAATAAATGAATAATTCAGTAAACCCAGTAGGAAATCCATCTAACCAAGGAAATGTTAATTTTAAACCTTATTATCTACTCCGGGATTTAATGATAACTCTCAATTTAAAGAGCAAGAAGTTATCTATAGAAGAATTAATATTAAATATGGGTCAATATTTACGTAATCAAGGTAATCGGTTACAACTAGTGGAAACCAATTACAAACTTAAGGAACAGCAATTAAAAATATTGAAACTCAACTTGGACATATCGCTACCGCACTTAATAATAAGTCCCGGAACTTTTCCTAGTAATGTGGAAATAACCTAAAGATCAAGGAAAAGAACAAATTAAAGCAATACAAGCCATTTAAGTAGAAAAGAGTTAGAAACAAGAATACAGAAAGAAACATAAAGTTAGAATGAGGAGGTGGAAATTGAAAAAGATAAGTATCGTAAAGATCAAAATCTAGAAGATCCATTGATACCTATGAAAATTCTCAGAGAAAAACCACCACCACTATTTTCCAAGAATCCAAGGCAACATAAAAAAGATAAGAAATTTTCTAAATTTCTTTAAATTTAAAAAAAATTAACGGTAAACATTCCTTTTGTAGAAGCATTGGAACAAATGCCCAATTATGTGAAATTTATGAAAGATATTTTAAATAAAAAGAAAATTCACGTACAATGAAACTATTGCACTTAGCGAAGAATGGGTGCAATTATTCGAAAAGCTTCGAAAAATTAAAAGATCCCCGCAGCTTCACTATACCTTGCGCTATTGAGAAAAATTTTATGGAAAAGCATTATGTGATTTAGGAGCTAGCATAAATCTAATGCCTATCAATTTTTAAAAGATTAGGATTAGGAGAAGTCTCACCAATTCAAGAATCCTTCAGTTAGCGGATCATTCTATTACTTATCTTAAGAGATTTATTGAAGATGTGTTAGTAAAAGTGGATAAGTTTATCTTCCCGCAGATTTTATCGTTTTTTGATATGGAAGAAGATAAAGAAATACCCATAATATTAGGAAGAACCTTCTTAGCTACTAGAAAAGCTATGATTGATGTTCAAAAAGGAGAATTAACTATGAGAGTAAACGTATCAAAAAGTTACCTTCAACATTGCAAAATCAATGAAATATCCGCTATTGAAAAGATGATGAATGTTTTCGAATGGAAATTATTGAACATCTACAAAATGAACATTTTAAAGAATACTAAGAAAAACTTGAAATAGAAAATACTGAATTAACTGAAGAAACAAACAATAAATAATTAGATTATATACAGGAAAAATTTGAATTGTTGGATAATACAGAAAAATGCTAAAAATAATATAATTCCATCAACTATTAAACCTCCGAATCAATTAAAAATCTTACCTACTCATTCGAAGTATGCTTATTTAGGTAACACTTTAACTTTATTAGTTATTATATTAGCAGAATCAAATGAATCGCAAGAGAAAAAACTTTTGGACACATTAAAAAAATATAAGAAAGCTTTTGACCTGGACTTTAGTAGTATTAAAGGAATTAGTCCTTCAACTGTATATGAACATAAGCAATTATTTTAGATACCGAACAAACCAAGAGTTGATCCCTAAAGGAGATTAAATCCGATTATGAAAGAGATAGTCAAGAAAGAAATATTAAAATGGTTAGATAATGGTATTATATATCTTATTTCGACGTTGTCAGTAAGCCCTATTCATCAGGTTCCTAAGAAAGGAGTGGGAGTGACCGTTGAAGCTAATGAAAATAATGATTTAATACCTATAAGACAAGTTACCGGATGGTGTATATGTATTGACTATAGAAAATTAAATGCCACCAGGAAAGATCACTTCCTTTACCATTTCTAGACCAAATGTTGGATAGACTAGCCGGACATAAATATTTTTGTTTTTTAGATGGATATACCGGTTATCATCAAATTCTTATTGCTCCCGAGGATCAAGAGAAAAACTTACATTTATCACCCTTATGGAACATTCGAAGCCAAGAATGCCTTTGAATTATGTAATGCACTCGCAACACGGCAGTAGATGTATGATGTCTATATTTAGCAAATTAATTGATGATGGAATGGAAGTATTTATGGATGATTTCTTCCGTATTTGGAACATCATTTGATGTATGCTCGAGTCACCTTGAAAAAGTCTTAGAAGTATGCGAGAAAACTAACTTAGTTCTAAATCGGAGAAATGTCAATTTATGCCGGGTGGGGAATTGTATTAGGGCATAAATTTAGGAAAATGACATGGAAGTAGATCCCGCAAATATTTAAGTTATAGCTAATACCACCTCCTACTACAAGAAAGGAGTAAGAAGTTTTCTGACATGCCGATTTTTACGTACGCTACATAAAAGATTTTTCAAAAATTACTAAACCTTTATGCCAACTTTTAGAAAAGGACAAGAAATTTGAATTCACAAATGCACGTTTAAATGCTTTTTGAATTAATAAAAGATAAATTAATCACAAGACATATAGTAGTTTCCCCGATTGTGAGGAAACCATTTCAACTTATGTGTGATGCTGGTGATTATGCTATAGGAGCCGTTCTTGTACAAAGATATGATAACATTTTTAAAGTCATATACTATGCTAGTAAAACTCTCAATAATGCTGTAAATCAACCACACAGTTACGGAAAGAGAATTATTAGCAATTGTTTATGCTTTGATAAATTTAGATCTTACCTAATTGGAACTAAATGTATTGTGCATACCGATCACTTTGCTATTAAATATTTAATACAAAAGAAGGATACCAAACCAAGATTGAAATCAGATGAGCTTAGATGCAAGAATTTGATTTTGAAATCATTAATAAAAAGGGAACTGATAATCAAATTGATATCATTTCTCATGACTAGAATATAATGAACTATCTGACACCGATAATGAAATTACATACCATTTTCGACGAACAACTTAATAATATAAATGAATGAAAATACCTTTGGTATGCTGATATAGTAAATTATATTGTAGGTGATATTTTACTACCCATGCTAACTCTGTAACAACAAAAAATTCATTCATGATGCTAAAACATATTTTTTGGATGAACCAAATTTATATAAGCAATGTAAGGATTTAATAATTAGAAGTACGTGTGCCTTATGAAGAAACTGAACAAATCATTCAAAATGTCACGATTCTGAATTTAGAGGACATTTTAGAACAAATAAAACTTCTTATAAAATTTTACAATCGTGGGATTTTATTGGTATACTCTTTAGAGATGTTTATAGATATATCAAAACTTGCGTTAAATGCCAAAGAGTAGGTAATATATTCAAGAATAAATGCCTCTAAATTTTATATTGTGTTTTTTGGAAATTTTTGATGTTTAGGGATTAGATTTCATGGGACCATTTATACCTTCATTTGGAAACTCATATATATTAGTTGTTGTTGATTATGTTTCTTAAATGATTGAAGCACAAGCCTTAATTTCAATGTGATGCTAAGAGTGTTTTGTGATTTTTAATGAAAAATTTTTTTACAAGATACGGAATCCTGAGAGTGATTATCACCGACGGAGGATCCCATTTTAGGAACAATATATTCACAAATTAGTAAAAAATTCAACATTATTCACAAAATTTCAACCGTTTATCATCCATAAACCTAAGTGGATTGCATCAAGTTTCTAATCGAGAAATTAAATAAATTTTAGAAAAAACTCGTAAACCCTTATCGATTAGATTGGTCTACAAGACTAGACACTACATTATGAGCATACAAAGACTACTTATAAAACTCGTATTGGAATGACTCTCATGTGCTTATTTATGGAAAAATCTCATACTTACCGCTGAATTAGAGCACAAAGCATATTGTTCGATGAAAGAATTTAATTATAATTTAAGAGAAGCCGCTAAAAGAGATTATTATAGATGAATGATTTAGAAGAATTAAGAAATGAATCTTACAATAACTAGAGAATCTATAAAGAGAAAATGAAATTATGGCATGATTAAAAGATTAAATGTAGTACCTGAGCCAGACAAGAAATTTTGCTCCATAATACAAGATTAAAATTATTTCGAAAATTGAAATCTCAATGGTTAGGACCTTTTACTATAACTCAAATATTTACTTACTTTAACTATAGAAATTAAAGATCCAAAGATCGGATACAAATTTAAAGTAAATGGACATAGATTAAAACCATATTTTCAAGGAATAAGACCCACTCTTAAAAAGGTTTTAAAGTTTAGTCAACCTGATTAACAACCAGAATAGGTCAGGCCGACGACGTTAAACCAAGCGCTTTATGGGAGACAACCCATAAGATAGTCTTAAATTATAGTTTATTTTACTTTGATTTATTGATAATTATAGTATAAATGAATTCTACTACTCACATTTATCTTTGTAATCATCACAATATTAAGAGTAACAAAAGAAATGAAAATTTCGGGAACAAAAGCGAAATCGGGCAAACTTACCTTAGCTCGCCGACGGCAAGATCGACGCCGCCGACGCGCTAGATCGCTCATCTTAATTAAGTTTAAAATTATAACTATCCCGTCGATGGTGATATCGTTAACACCGACAGCCGAGACTGGTACAAGAGCGATTTTAGAGTTATTTTGGCAGTTTCTGGATATTCTAAGTGTTTTTCTCTATATAAGACGACTAGAACTCGAAATCTTCACTTTCTACTTCTTAGAAACGAATAAAAACTCCACCAAAATAAGAAATTATGAAATCCAATCCCAAGGAAATCTATGTTACCAAACATTAATATTCAATTTAAATCCAAACTATGCTATAAATATAAACGATAGACACATTGGACTGCTCTCTAACCTTAAGACATAAATTAGATAGAGTAAAATGAGAGAGAAGGCAGCTACTGTCTATAGTATAACCTATCAAGCCGTTTATGCTTACGCAACCAACACAATACTGTAGCATTCAAAATTCACACAATACCCCTTCATCTAGACCCCATTTTTTCCCACATAGTACAAACTATTCAACCAGAAGAAATCAACAAAATAGATATTACACCACCATCAACTAATACACTTTTAAACTTCTGATGAAGGATCAAGTACAAGCTAAAGATTTCCAAAACTCACATATCTGGAACATAATAGCTCATTATCAATAACACCTAGAAAATCCTAGATCATTACAAACTGACACTTCACAAACCAAGCTCGACATAAAAGAACATAAAGTAACAACCAATTATTAGTTCTAGGATATTACATCACCCCGTATAATAAAATGCAAAATACTTCCCGTATACGTGATCCACAAATCACATATAGACAAAAATTTAGTTCCACAAAAAAACCTAAAAATATTAAAAGACAAACCATACATTTACCAAGACTATTTACAACAACAACATGTTTCAGAAAATTTAAACAAATATTCTTTTTGGATTTTGGGATATAAATAACTCTAGAATAGATTTTCAACATACATTTTTACCGTACGACATAAATTCTAACCGAATTTCAATAGGAATGAATTTTCTACAACAGCATACAATAACATTTACATATGACTATGCTAATATAGATAATTATACTTTATCCAGAAATTCGGTACCATAGTTACATTAAAATAGATCTATATATTCCAACATACGAACTTATACCCGTATACGCTCTATGACACAGAAGCGACATCACCGTATGCAAAAATTTCATAATTCCAAAACATATTCCACTCCATTCACAAACGCTACTACTACAAACATTCAATGGAAACACAACCATCAATCAATATTGGCAAAATCAATTACTCCACCTCGAATCAACCTTAATAAAAATAGAAAAACTATGGTGCCTCATAGATGATGGTCCTCGTATATAATACTTGGAAATAACTTTTAAATCATTTTCATCATTTACACAAACAGAAAACTCAATAATCTTAGTTACACCACAAAGTTACTCAATCAATTGTCCCATAAAAAAAACCCAAACTCTTATTTAACTCAACCAACATTTTCAAGGTGCCCAACGTGGTGATTACCCAATAGACCAAAGTATGAAAAAATCCTTTCCCAATCTATTTACAAATAAATTAAGCATGAATAGCATCGATTCATCCTCCTCCAAACTTGGAACTATACAGATCCTCTTCACACCTCTTGTTCAAAACATTTTCGTAAAACCCACTCGAATTTTGGAATAATGATGAACCATTTGCATCACCAGAACCTATTAATCCTGCTCTTTATCATTAGAGTAAAACCGATGAAATACACTTTAGAAGACAAAAACTAATTCCAAATACAGATTAAAGAATTATTAAATCTTAAATTAATAAAATCTTGTAAGAGCCCACATAGCAAATTAAATTCCTTTTAGTTAAAAACCATGCCGAACTGTGTTGTAGGAAAAGCAAGGCTAGTTATACCTCATAAAAAATTAAATGATAACACTAAATTCGACGGATCTTACTTACCAAATGGCTTAGCTTTCTTAATTCGACGAGAACATTACCGGTATGGCAATTTCGCATTCAATTTTCCATTTTTGGTGATCTCACGCTTTCTAAATGGTGTTTAGTTCGAGATTGAGTTTGTCATCAATCTCGCATAATACATCAGTATTTTCTATTTCCATGCTTATTTCGTACAATTCACATGACAAAACGTCGCCCGATTATTTTTACTTCCTTCTATATACTCTATATCAAAACTATGTGCGTAAAAACCGCCTTGCTAACGAATGAGTCTCTTATTAGGTAGAGAATCAACAATTTTTCCTTTTATAAAAGAAATAGTTGTTTTATTATATGTTCGTATTAAAAATGTTTGTGTTAAAAATATTTCAAATTTTTTAATTTCTTTTAATGGCTAATAATTCTTTCTCACGATATAATAATTTTGTTCGCCTGTGTATGTTCCGTATGCATATCTACATAATAATTCTATTTTTTTTTTTTTTCTCTTTTTTGCTTTAAGGATAGCTCCCATGATATTTCAGTACTATCAGTTTCTATAATAAGATAATCACCTTGTATTGGTAAGTGTAACTTTGGTAAGTTCATGCATACTCTTTTTAATTTGATTTAAAGCGTTAGTATCATTATTGTTCCACCCATGCCATATTTTTCTTTAATCTTTTCTGCAATGGTGCTCTTAGTTTGGCAAGATTTTTTACAAATGCTTCTGCATAATTAACACATCCTAAGAAGCACTATAAATCTTTCTCGATTATTGATTGTTTAAAATAACTTATTTTTGTTAGAATATGTTTCTGTAACTAACAGATCATTGATTAATGATAAGTCCTAGGAAATCAATAGTGTTAACTAAAAACACGGCTTTCTTTTTTACTTAGTACAATTCCATGTTTTTGCGCTTCCGAGCAAGTATGGATAGATATTATAAATGTTCGGTGATATTTTCACTGAATATTAGAATATCGTCAACATAAATAAGACAAAAATGAGATAAATCCTTAAATATATTATCCATTCATCTTTGGAATATTTGGGGTGCGTTTTTAATCCGAATGCATTACATTCCATTGATAATGTCCCTGTGAGCAAGTACTAAATGCAGCATATTCTTTGCCTTCCGGGTGTATGTTTATTTGCCGAATCCCGATTTACAATCTAGTTTAGAAAACCATTTAATCCTTTCAAATTAATTTTGACAAAACTTCAATTTAAATTTAAACTCAAACTAAAATCTAAGCTCACACATCAAAACTTAAACTGAAACAAAATAAAATCAAAATTCCCCCAAATTATGTGATTTGGGATTCACCTCCTTTCCCTTTCCCCAGCGAGAGTTCAGGAATCTCCAGTCTCAGAGATATACTTGACACTCCCCAGCGGAAACTCTTCTAATTTGTCCTAAGTTTGTCACTTGGACGTTTGTGTTGGTTTTGTTGGTCGCTTCGGTCAACACCAATACGCGCGGTGTGCTCCGTCAGCTCACCACACCTATTGGGAGTCCATTTGTTGACCTCATTCTTGATGAGGTCTTCTCTTCTTCTTTTTAGTACTTAGGATCTAGCCTTAGGCTTTTCCTTTGACTATCTTAGAGGACTAGAATTGGGACCCACCACTTAGAAATTCAAACCACTTCTTAACTCCCTGCAAACCCCACAAACTCGATCGTAGACCCCTAATCACCTAGAGGGTTGAAATCAAATGTGGAAGTTTAAAGGATGAGTTCCTATAGGACTCTTTGGCCTTAAGGACTGTCCTGGGTGGTCTGGTCTGGTAAAGGGGCTGATTTTCACACACACTACACCTATACACTACACTTTCACACACCTCCTAAAACACACCCATACCTAACTGGACCTCCTGACTCATGTAGGTGATTCACATGGATGTTCCTTAACCCCTAAGCCCTTGGCTAAGAGGGTTAGGAACAACATAGTGGATGCCTCAAATGAGTCCCTTCATGGCTCATGTGGGCTTGATATGGCTTCAAGGCTCAACCAAAATGATTTTATTCCAGTTACATTTACCCAATCTTCAATTTTCCAAATTTTCAATTTTTGACCCCCGGGACTCTACACCCGCTTAGCCTGCCCAAAATTTGCAAAATTTCCAAATCACCCAAAATTCCTCAAAACCAATCCCAAACATTTCCACATTACTCAAGTTGATCATCCATACCCAAAAATACCAAGAATTCCAAAAATACCTCCCAATACCCTCCAAATACCCAAAATACCCCTCTTGACCCAAAAATCTAAAAATTCAAAAAATTCCCAGAAAATTCCAAAAAATCCCAAATATTTTCAATTTCATTTTGTTCAACTACACTATGGGACAATTTTGTCAATTTACCATACTTTTGTCAAAACCCCCAATTTGACCCATTTTAACCCTAAGTGAACCCAATGTCAAACCAAATCTACCCAATTGACCCAAATTCTGGTCCAATTCAATTCTAAACTTCAATTTAACAGTCCCAACACCAATTTAGACCAAATCTAAGTCCAATTTGATTGACATTTGGATCCAATTTCACTTTTGGCCTTAAAGCCCAATTTGGACCCATGACCCAAACTCACCCAATTCAACTCCAATTAACCCCAAATCTTTTCTAAATCTTCCTTAACATCCCTACAAACAAAACACTAACATGATTTGCCCAACATTTAGAACCAAACCCCACTCAAATTCAACCCAAAGCTAAAAGGCCCAATTTTGACCTAAACCCAAACTTAACCCAAATAAGCCCAAACCCCAAAATCAAAACCCAACCAAGGCCAAAACCACTTTGAAACACTCCCATAAACATTTCCCAACACTTATTTTACATCAATTTCAATCCTAGCCCAACATTGGCCCAAGTTAGCCCAATTTGACCTACATTGGCCCATTCACCAAAGAGGTCCAAATCCATCCCAAACCTAGCCCAAACACTTCATGTTTATTCCAAATCATTCATGAAACATTCTTAAACTAAATTCAACACTCATGGGATCCAATCCTTTGCAAAATTTACATCCACCAATTTGTTTTCAAACCTAAAGGCCCACTTTCCTAAACCATTCTAAAAGCCCATTTCCACCAAATACAAAAGCCCAAAATTGGCCCTAAAGCCCACATGGCAATTTCTTTTCATCATACCTTTAATTGATATCACCCCTAAGTTTCAAAATCATCATTAAACCATTCCAAATCAAGCTTCATACAAATTCCCATCAAATTACCAAAATTTCTAAAATCCATTTTCATGAAATTGACCAAGCTTTTCCCCAAGCCAAAGACAAGCCATGAAGCCATGCATGAGCCCCATAGGAGCCATGAGAGCCATGGAATCCACTTTCCACCTCACCAAACCATTAATGGTAAGAGAGGGGATCTCTTTCTTAAACCCTTTTTAAGCCCTTTTTACCTTAAACATGATACACTCTAAACCATACTTTGCCACCTAATCCTTGATGTGGACTTCACTACCTTTGGTAGGTTGACTCACATGAGCCTCCTAGCCCAAAACCAGAGCTTGGAAGGGTGCACCAAACCCAAAATGGTGGGTTGACCCATTTGGACCCAAAATGAGCCTCTCCCCATACCCTTTTGATTCAAACCCTTTTCACATGTCCATGGACAATTGACTGCACAAACCTCCAGCCCTGACCCACCTGGACCTGAGGGTGACCCATGCCTGCCGGCCAGCCGCCTGGGTCGCCGGAAAACACCATGGCCGAGACCTTGGGAGGAGCCAAACTTTGGAATTCCACCTTGCTGAGCTGCCCCATGCCCAATGGCCACCATGGCTGTTCTTCTCATGCCCAAAGAAGCTGATCCCAACCCTTGGCCATCCCTGTGAGGCCCTCCATCCACCTCTATTTAAACCCAACCCCCTCACGGCCATGAGAAGAGAGTTGGACAAACCTTGCCGAAACTCTGCCAAAATTGTTCCAAACCCTACTCCATACTTAGAGCAGTTGATCCCCAGTGTCAATTTGCCCTAATCCCCACCAACAAAATCTAATTTCTCAACCGAAATTTCACCCAAAACCAGGACACTTTGTCACGGTGAGCCAATCCTCAAATTGACCGGTCCTACACCTTCACTCGGACCAAGAGGAGAAGTTTCCCACTAAAAGCCCCATCTCCGAGGCCACCCGGTTGCTCCAGCCTCCAAGCTTTGTGATCGACCGTGGTCGAAATCCTACCTAGGCAATTCACCGGACCAGGAGACTTCATCTGGAGCTTGCTGGGATCCAATCGAAGGTGACACAACCCTCAGATCGAAGCCACACTTCTCTGAGCAAAGGTATGGCCTCACTCTCCTTCCCGAGCTTCTGAAATTTCTCCTTTTTTATTGAGTCAATTTCATGCCACATAAACTGTATGGATGTGTTCGTCTTCTCGAGACGAATCCATAGAGCATAAGAACGTTAAATTTGGTCAAGTATCGAGTGAGATCTTAGGCCTAGAAGATGGACGACTCTCGGGTAAGGACGCCTGGGGACGATGAACGGATGCCGTTCATTTAATACACGTGCGGACGGACGGCCAGGATCGCACCGAATCAGGGAATGGAACGACACAGCGGGGCCCCGGAGCGCTGAGTAAGATGGCGGCGTCGAATCGGAGAGCGCCACACGGCGTTTCGGAGCTGCCGAGGTTGACGCGGCGCCGCGTGGATAAATAGAAAATTAGGGTATTTTTCTATTTATTTAGTTCCCTAAACTTCAAAAATCCTTAACTTTGTGTAGGAAAATCAGAAAAATAAAATAAAAATACCATCTTGCTCAGTGAACAGAGGAGAATAATGTGGAAAAGAAATCATTTAATTTCATCAAGTATTTTATTTTTAATGATTTATTTCCCTTCTACATTGTTTTAATTCTCCATGCATATAGGAAATTCACCATGGCATGAGACCATAGGGCTTTTGAAGCCTCCGAATTTGGGAACACTCCCCGAATTTTCCAAAGTCGAGAGCCATCCCTATGAGAAGTTATTGATTTTTCAAATTCATGTTATCGTTTTGAGTATTTTAAATCCAATAATTATCATGTTGTGAAATAAATTCTAGGAAAATTTGGTGATGTCTCTTATGACCGGAGGACCCTAGGAAAAATAGGTTTTGAATTAGTTCATTTAAAATAACCCTAATCGGCTTAAACACCCAAAATAGCTCCTTAATTAATTAGAGCTAACCATACATCAAATTGACTTGAAATCAATTCTCCACTGACCTTTAGGATCAGAGGAACCCACTATAAAAATTTGAAGTCAGTTGGACTTGGTTAGCCCTACTAAATGGGTTGATTAAGCCATTTAGCCATTTTAAAGTTTAAAAATTCATAACTTTCAAAACACCTTTCAAAAATTCACCAAATTGGTTTTGGGGCCTCTCTGATATTAGAGGAATTTAAGAAAATTAAAATTTAAATTTTCTAAAAAATTTAATTTTTTGCATTATTTTAATATTTTAATAATTAAAAAATAATAAAAATCATAAAAATAATAAAATTCACCAAAATGTCACATTTTGAATTTTAATCACTTAGGAACAAATCCCATATTTTTCTTAGGTCTATTTAATGAGATATTAAATTTTAATGCCCTAAGGTAATTTTAAAATTAAAAAAATGTATTTTCTAGCATTTTAACTAAAATAATTATAATAAATCAAAGAAAAATTAGAAAATTGTAAAAATTGATTCTCTGATTTCCTTGATATCAGAGAGATTTTTGAAAAATATAAATTTCATTTTCCAACCTTTATTTTATTTTTAAATTAATTAATACTCCAAAATTAAAATAATTATAATAAAAATAATATAATTCAAAAAATCACCAAAATTGGTCCAAGTGGTCCTCTGGTCATTAGGAATGTCCCATAATTTTGTTAAGGACAGAAACTTTCCCTTGGTCATGTTATTAAATTTTCCTTGGAAATCCCTATTTTCTACCAAAAATAATTATATAAATAAATTAAATACAGAAAAATCACATTTTCTCCTCTCATGTCTTTATTGACATATGAGTGAAGTCACATAAAAATTTCAAGTTCATTTAAGCTCAATTTAGTGAGTTATGAAATTATTAAGCTTGAAGGGTAAAGTGGTAATTAAAATTTTAACCCTTAATTAAAACTTTAGGTTTAATAAAATTAACAAGTAAAATATTTGATCTTAATCTGATTTGGATGATTGAAATTCAAATAATTAAAGGGTAGAAACCTACTAAACAATTTGAAAATAATTAAAAGAAACTTTAATTAAATAATTGATTAAATTTGGAAGAATAATAAAGTTGGAATTATTAAATAGGGATATTATTAGGAAGAGATTTATTCTTTGATTTAAAGATCCCTAAATTAATCATCTCAATAATATTTAATTACTAATTAAAATGATAATTAAAATTTAAGTTTTAAAATATTAAAAAGTCTTAATCATTAAATTAAATTAAAAGATAAATTATTAAACTCTTTTAAATTTTCAATGAAATTAAAATTAAAAATAAAATTAAATTAAAGATTAAATTAAATTAAATCAAACAAATAAAATTAATTTAAATTAAATTAACTCAAATAAATTAAATTAAATTGAATTGAACAAATTAAATTAAATTGAATTAAATTAAATTAATTAAATAAAATTAAAAAATAAATAATTAAATTAAATTAAAATTAAATTAAATTAAATTAAATTAAATTAAATTAAATTAAATTAAATTAAATTAAATTAAATTAAAAAAAAGATAAAATCAAGTTAAAATTGAAATTAATTAAAATTAAAATTAAAATTAAATTAAAATTAAAACTAAACCAAATTAAATTAAATTAAAGTTAAATTAAATTGAATTAAATAACATCACCTAAGACATAAAGAAATTAAATATAAAGCAACTGGAACACTATTCCAAATTTAAATCCATTAATTTAAATTAAATCATAAACCACTTGAACACCAATTTGCCCTCGAAAACTTTGATTATCATAACTCCTAAACAGAACATTAAATGAAATGTTACTTCACTTATAGGATATTCAAATGTCCTAGTCCACTGAGCAAGATAACAAAACTTGAATTCTCGGATGATTAATTCATTCGTATAATTAAATTCATTTGGACTTAAAACAATTCTAGTAATATTGAAAAGATGTTTAAGATTCTTCTTAAGCACTTCCTCAATATGATAGGATACTTACAAGAACAATTGAACTTAATTATTCTTTGATGAAGAAAATCGTCCTCAAACCAAAACACAAGAACCTAGACATCATAGGAAATGACTAGCTATAGGATTAGGAATTTGGTAGAAAACCATAACCCTTCCCTTAGCTTTACATAGGAACTTGCTTAAATATTCTAAATTGTGTTTAAGTGCAGCTTGGGATGACGGGAAGACCCTCCAGGTACGCTTTTATTTTATTGCAATTTACCTTATTGCAATTTATTTAATCGCATCGCACTTACTTTTATTGCATGATAAATAATCGTTGCATGAAAACCCACACCTTTAGGATAGTCCCTAAAACTGAAACCAAAACTAAATTAAAAGTCATTGCAAGATAAAATTCACCGCCACAACATTTCAAAATATAAAACAACTCAAAATTTAATCACAAACGAACACAAAACTACAATTACAACTAAATTAAAACGTCCCGTTGGATGATCGGGAATACCTCGGATGATGTAACCTACGTGTTGCTAACGGGATTTCCCACGGTCTAAATGAAAGTGTGGAACTCATTTAGTTGAGTTTAGCAAATTCATCTGGACTAAGTGAATCCGATAAAAATAACGAGGCCGGAAGGATGGAACCGTGGGATCTTAACCGGTGTTGTTATAATCAACTTTAAGATTTCTTTTAAATAAAACATAAAAAACACTTGGAAGTTAAGATTTTCTCTAAACCAAAACACTTTTCTCATCTCCTGATTTATGACTTCTAAAACTAAACCTCTGCAACAACAAGGAGCTCGGAGCATGGTGGGCAGCACGGCCATCGTCATCAGTAAAACCTGAGTCTACTTCAGCAAAACCTTCTTAGAATTAAATAACTAAGCCATAGGATTTCGAGGTAGTTTGCCTGGTGCAACATAAATCCTCAACTCTTCGTTAGGCATTTGCATGATCATGTCATGTAAATTAAGCCCTAACCGGTCTTAGGACTCTGAGGCAGTCGTTTGATACGACATAAACCCTCACATCTTCAAGGCTATTTTTGTGATTCTATCATATAAATATAAGTCCTAATTAATTAAAATTGGCAAGATCAAAACATTAAATAAATATTAGGACTTTCCTAAATCCAAGCCAAACAATAGGATAGTTGAGGCGACTGCAGTTCGCTTCGAATCCGTAATTTCTACTACTTTTCTTCCTTTGAATTCCCAAAACAAAATGTTCCAAACTCGATCCATTCCCTATTGAAATTCCAAAATTCAATCCTCGAAAACTTAAACTTTGAAATTCTTGAGAGCGAATTACCGATTATTATCGAGAGTTTTCTTAGGTGATTCCCGTCACTTAAGATGTAATTAACTATAGGGGCTTGCCCTTATAGGGAATTTTAAGAACCCGGGTAATATAAACCCTGTTTAATGTTTTCATATTAAGCAGGTGAATTTGTCGGCTTATAAAATTGGTTCGCAGTCCAAACGGATGTCAGAAACCTTCTAGTTTATTTAATCGAGCCCCATCACCAAGCAGTGTGTCTATTCTTCGGGGTAGATACACGGTCTGTGATGCGGTGCTCATTTATATAAACTATTCGGGATGTGAGATCAGTTTGATTTCATATCTTAAAATTTTCAAATTTAAAATTATTTTCAAAATCAAATACTACTTTTCAAATTATTTATTTAAATTAAATTAAAAATTCGCCGACAATTTCTGTTAGGCGACCCCCCCTTTTCAAAATAAAACACACAACCTTAAAAATATGCCGACAAGCACACCAGTTCATTCTCGCAGATACCGATTGACTTTTGAAGTTTGATGTCTCATTTCGAATAACAGGTCCACATTTAAAAGAACCAAGATCAATAATTTCATGAGAATTGCAATATTGATTGGAGATACCCTACAATTTACTACCTAGGAGCAAACGGATTAGCCGAGGCTTTTAATAAGACTCTTGTTTGAATTCAAAGAAAATTTTGAATGAAAAAAGAGGAATTAGCATGAGCAATTATTAGAAGCCTCATGGATCTACCCCTTATTCCCTTGTGTATGGGTCCGGGACCGTCCTTCTACTGGAAATGTAACTCCTTCCCTTAAGAGTGGTAGTAGCAAAAAAAAAACACAACAGAAGACAACACCAAACTCTAGCTTGAAGAATTACTAAATCTCAAAAGAAAACGAATGTCGGTGCAACAAAGTTTGGAGCTTTAACAGGATAAGATGACACAAGCCCTGGTAAACTGTTTCTCCAAAAGAATTTTAAAATCGCTATTCTGGTTCTCGTTCTCAAACGTCCTATTCTTGCACACCGCAAGATAGGACTGAGTCCTACCAACTCTTGACTTATCAATCCAAAAGACCGATGTTTCCAATAAACAGATGTTAATTGAAGAAGTATAGTGCATCCTAATGTTTTAGAGAATGAATTTTAGAAATAAAATATTGTTCTTAGAAGCACCGATGTTGCACTTGTCTTAGACTGGGTCTAAATGCTAAAGAATAAAAAAATGAAAACTCATAAAATTCAAATCAAAATAAATAATAAACATACATACATCAAATCATAACAAAAATAAATTCAACATCAAAGCAAATAAAATCAAAATAATCAAATAAAATCACAACACTTTTTATAAAATTCAAAATCTCTATAAACCTCTACACTCAAATTCTCACAAAACGTTGCGCTGTATAAATTTTCACCATAAAATCTTTGCAGAACTCTGCAATTACCATAATTTCACAAATTCATATATCCTACAAATTTAACAATTCACACAATATTCAACATTACATCTCTACACAATTACTCACAAATTGTTACATTTTTGCAATTTATATAAAAGATTGCATTCCTACATAATTTCACACAATGCATCACAGTTATGAATCAAATTCTTATACACACGATATTTTAGGGTCAGTGCAGGGATTTTGATTCCTTCCACATATTTCTCACATCCCATCCACTTCTTTCGCACTCGCAATATTTTAGGGTCGGTGTAGGGATTTCAATTCCTTATATACACATACATTCTTTGGAATAGGCTTAGGCCTACTCCTTTCTCGGCATACACATACATTCCTTGGGATAGGCTTAGACCTACTTATTCTCAGCATACTCATACATTCTTTGGGATAGTCTTAGGCCTACTCCTTTCTCAGCATGCATACACATTCTTTAGATAGGCTTAGCCATGCTTCTTTATCATCACACATATACATTCTTTGGGATATGCTTAGTTCTACTCCTTTCTCAGCGCACATATAAATTCTTTGGGATAGGCTTGTGGCTACTTCTTTCTTAGCACACTTATACATTTTATGAGATAGGCTTAATCCCACTCCTTTCTCAGCATATATATATACATTCTTTGAGATAGGTGATCTATAAAAAAATACCTATTTCTTTATGTCTTAATTCTTATCAATTTCTAAGGATATTATGCTTTAATGAAAGGTATTTTTTGTGTTTTTGGATGTAGGTGATGTAAAAAGGTCCAAAAAGGAAAAAGGAGCAAAAAGGAGAAAAAATGAGCAAAAATGGAGCAAAATACAAAAAGTATAAAAAAATATGGCCTGGCGCCTAGGCGCCAGAAGTTGGCTCCTAAACGCCAGACTCGATACAGAAACTGTCAAGTTTTTGACAACGTTTGAACAATTATTTTGACGGAGTGAGCGGTTATTGGGCATTCTAGAAGATTGGCAGTTGTTCCTTGATAATAGGACATGTGATACATTGCATTTGGACGCTCCAAAACGGTTTTAATCTCAAAGAGGTGCGAGCCAAAGTGAAGAGGTGCGAAGAACTGGACGCGGTGTCTGTCGCCTAGGCGCCAGATTCCGGCACCTAAGCCAGACAGACCTTCTAAAAGATTCATTGAATGTGAACAGGTTTTGAAGAGGTGCCTCAAGGCAACCTTTGAAGCCTATAAATAGGAGTCCATTTCTTTAGAAAAATGTGCCCCCCATTGTAACTCCTTTCTCTTATCCACTTTAGGATCTCTCATCCTTAGAGAGAGAAATAGAGAGAGAAATTTAGGGCCACTTTTTTTTAGTTTAGTGAGTTTATTTTCAAGTTGTTGCATCTGGAGTTCATTACACTGTGGAGTCAGTGGGAATCGGAAGATCTGTAGAAGGAATATTTGAGATAAGTATTTTATATTTGATTCAAAGTTTATTTATTATGTTTTGCTGTTTATATTCAATTTGTTATGAGTAGTTAGTTTACTTTCTTCCTTCAATTATGAAGAGATAAATAAGATAATAAAAGATTCGATGGAGAATTGAAATTCAAAATATTTTCAAAACATTGTAATGACATTAATACCTAATCTTACTTTAGTTTTTAAATTGGCCATTTAAATTGTTAAAACCTGTTGAAGAGTTTTGAGACCTAGAAAAAGAAAAACTCTTAACTTGTAAATGTCACATGAATCCTTGGGTAGTCGAAGGCCATGTGCGGGCTATTCAAGATGAAGTGCAAATAAATAGGAAGATAAGATTTAAAGGGCATAGAATTGATAAGTTTTTAGAGTGACAGACTAAATTCTTATAATTTGATTTATAGATTAGGAAAGGGTGACTAGTAGGGTCGACCATAGCCACCCTTGGACATCTAGTAGTGTGAGTCTAGATTAACCCATTATACTAACAACACGTCCGGACCTGATCTGTAAATTAGCCAATGTTCTTTGCGCCTGGATCAAAGGGTAAAGAATAGGAATGCTTCTATTTGGCACAATACCATAAATCAAATTCTCCAACGAATATTAAATTATCTTAAAAATCTTAGATTAATTGAAGGGAAGAAAGTTATTTGTTTTATATAGTTTTCACAAAATCATTGTCTTATTATTGTTTTCTTTATTTGCATCTAGTAAATTAATAATAATTTATAGTTAGATTAAAATACAAAAAGATTTTTGAAATACAATATTTAGAAATTTATTACTATATTTTTTCCCGTGGGATCGATATCGGGGTCTTTGTTTCAAAGCCCTATATTACTTGAAACAATATGTATACTTGCGTAGTACACAAAAAGTATATAAAATATTTTCTTTTTAAAATTTTATTTTGTTATATAAACATATATTTAAAAAGTTTTATTTGGTACACATCTATATAGCAAGTTATTCCAGGTCAAGTGTTTCGCTCCTTTGCCAGAAATTAAATTTTCTAGCAGTGGTAACAAATTCTTCTATTGGGAAGTACAAAAATTGGGTCAAGTTTTTGGCGCCGTTGCCAGAAATTAAATTTTCTAGTAGTGGTAACAAATTCTTGTATTTGGAAGTACAAAAATCGGGTCAAGTTTTTGGTGCCGTTGCCGGGGAAGAAATAGAATAGTTATAGATTTTTTAAATATTATATTTCCAAAAATATAAAAAAAATATAAAAAGATATATATATATATATATATATATATATAAATTTTATTCCTTGTTTTATGCGAAGATTTGGTTCTGAAAGATTAATACCTTTAGATTTTGAACTGGAAAGAACAATTAGAAAAATTAAAAAGGGAAAACAAATTTAAAATTTTCAAGAAAAGGCTACTTTACAAAATCAAATTGAACTTAATGATCAAAATGTTTATAAACCATTAAGGGATTATGATAACCCTATAGTTGATGAACTTCATAGTAGTATTCAAATACCCACTGTAGATGCTAATTCTTTTGAACTTAAACGGTTTATTATTCAAATGGTGCAAAACAATCAATTTGGTGGAACACCAAATGAGGATCCAAATTTACACCTTGTTAGTTTTTTAGAACTTTGTGCTACCTTTAAATATAACAATGTTTCTGCTGATGCTATTAGACTTAGACTCTTTCATTTTTCTTTAAGAGATAAGCAAAGATGTGGTTAAACTCATTAGCGACTGGTTCTATTAAAACATGGGCTGAAATGACACAAAAATTCCTTGCTAAATATTTTCCTCCTTCTAAAACTGCTAAATTAAGAAATGATATTACTTCGTTTAGTAAATTTGATGGAGATACAATATATGAAACTTGGGAAAGATTTAAAGAACTATTAAGAAAATGTCCTCATCATGCTTTACCTGATTGGTTAATTATTCAAACATTTTATAATAGATTAATTGGATATTTAAAATCAATTATTGATGCTGTTGCTGGAGGTTTTTTAATGTCTAAATCATTTGAAGAAGCTTACACTTTAATTGAAGAATTGGCTAATAACAATTTTTAATGGCCTTCCGAAAGGATTAATCCTAAAAAGATGGCAAGTATTCACGATAATGAAGCCTTTTCTATCTTAGCTTCACAAGTATAAGCAATGTCTAAGAAATTAGATAATTTTGCAATTAATATTTCACATAATAACTCTGCTAATATTGAAGATTCTCAAACTATTGAAACTTTACAAGCTATTGTAAGTAAAAATAATCCTTATTCAAATTATTATAATCCTGGGTTGAAAAATCATCCTAATTTTAACTGGAATAATTCACAACAACAATGGGGTAATAATCAATCTCATCCCACTGGAAATTGGAATAATCAAGTTAATCCAAATTATAAACCTCCTAGATTTAATAATCAACAGAAAAATTTATCAATAGAAGAATTAATTTTACCAATAAATAATTAATTACAAAATCAAAATACTGTTATTCGTAATATTGAAAATCAAATGGGGCAAATTGCTACTTTAATTAATAACGAGACTACAGAACACTTCCTAGTAATGTTGAAATTAATCCAAAGGAAACCGGAAAAGAACATGAACAAGTTAAAAGTCATGCAACTTAGAAGTAGAAAGGAATTAAAAGAAAGAAGGCAGAATGAAATTGAAAAAGAGATTAAAGTCAAGAGACCGAAAAACCTAAAGAAACTCTCTCTCCTAGTCAAGATCGATCGTTATACTTGATAATGTGGAAGTTGAAAAACCACCACCACCTTTTTCTCAAAGACTTAAACAACAGAAACTTGATCATCAATTTTCTAAGTTCTTTGAAGTTTTTAAGAAACTTACTATTAACATACCTTTTGTTGAAGCTTTGGAACAAATGCCAACTTACGCAAAATTTATGAAGGATATTTTAAGCAAAAATAAAAATTTGAAGCTTTTGAAACTCGTTGCATTAAGTGAAGAATGCAATGCAATAATTCAAAAGAAATTACCTGAAAATCTTAAGGATCCTGGAAGTTTCGCTATACCCTGTGCTATTGGAGAAAAATTTTGTGGAAAAGCTTTATGTGATTTAGGAGCAAGTATTAATCTCATGCCATTTTCTATCTTTCGAAGATTTGATTTAGGAGATATTACTCCCACCACTGTAACCCTTCAGTTAGCTGATAGATTTATCACTTATCCTAAAGGAGTTATAGAGGATGTCCTTGTTAAAGTGGATAAATTTATCTTCCCTGTAGATTTCATAGTACTTGATATGGAAGAAGATAAAGAGATACCTATTATTTTAGGGAGACCTTTTCTAGCTACCGGACGAGCTATGATTGATGTGCAAAAGGGAGAACTAACCATGAGAGTTAATGATCAAGAAATTAAATTCAATGTTCTTAAATCAATGAAGTACCCTGATAAAGAGAAATGCTATCGAATGTATATAATTGATTATTTAATTGAAAAACATTATCAAGAAAAATGTAAAGTCATTTATGAAGAAAAATTTGAATTTTTAACTGATGAAAATGAAGTAGTAGAAAAAGAAGTGACTCATTTTATTAAAGATAATTGGGAAACTTTAGACATTACTCAAAATGATATACTTTTACCATCAATTAAAAGAGCCCCTGAACTGGAATTAAAAATGTTACCTTCACATTTAAAATATGCGTTTCTTGGAAATTCGTTAACTTTACCTGTTATTATTTCTTCTAAACTGAGTAGAGATCAAGAAGAAAAACTACTAGGTGTGTTAAAGAATTATAAGAAAGCTTTTGGTTGGACTATTGCTGATATAAGAGGAATAAGCCCTTCTATTTGCATGCATAGAATCTTAATGGAAGAAAATTTTAAACCTACTATAGAATCGCAAAGAAGATTAAATCCTATCATGAAAGAGGTTGTTAAAAAAGAAATTATTAAGTGGTTAGATGCTGGTATTATTTATCCTATTTCAGATAGTCAATGAGTAAGTCTTATTCATTGTGTTCCGAAGAAAGGAGGTGTAACTGTCATTGTTAAATATAAAAATGAACTAATTCCTACAAGACAAGTTACTGGATGGCGAATATGTATTGACTATAGGAAATTAAATAAAGCCACTAGAAAGGATCATTTTCCTTTACCTTTCTTGGATCAAATGTTCGATAAATTAGTTGGACACCCATATTTCTATTTTCTGGATGGATATTCTGGTTATCATCAATTACTTATTACTCCTGAGGACCAAGAAAAGACAACATTTACATGTTCTTATGGAACATTTGCTTTTAGAAAAATGCCTTTTGGTTTATGTAATGCACCTGCAACTTTTGAAAGATGTATGATGTCAATATTTTGTGATTTGATTGTCAAAGGAATTGAAATATTCATGGACGATTTTTCAGTTTTTGGAACTTCTTTTGAATCTTGTTTGGAAAACATAGCCAAAGTTCTGAAAAGATGTGAAGAAACAAATTTAGTTCTTAACTGGGAAAAATATTAATTCATGGTCACAGAATGCATTGTACTTAGTCACAAAGTATCACAAAAAGGGATGGAAATAGATCAAGCAAAAGTGAAAATTATTGTTGAATTGCAACCACCTACTACTGTTACTGATGTAAGAAGTTTTATAGGTCATGCTTGATTTTATAGAAGATACATAAAGGATTTTTCTAAAATTGCTAAACCTCTTTGTCATTTATTGGAAAAAGATGCGAAATTTGAATTTAATAAAGAATGCATTAATGCTTTTAATATTCTAAAAGAAAGATTAATAACTACACCTATCATTGTTGCACCTAATTGGAATAAATCTTTTGAATTAATGTGTGATGCAAGTGATTTTGCAATTGGAGCTGTATTATGACAAAAATATGAGAAAATTTTCAAATTTGTATATTATGCTAGTAAAACTCTCACTGCAACACAAAGAAATTACACTACCACTAAGAAGGAGCTTCTAGCTATAAGTATATGCCTTTGACAAATTTAGACCTTATCTTCTTGGTACTAAATGCATAGTTCATACCGATCATTCTGCTATTAAATATCTATTATCTAAGAAGGATTCTAAACCTAGACTTATAAGATGGGTTTTACTTCTACAAGAATTTGATTTTCAAATTGTAGATAGAAAAGGAACCGAAAACCAAATTGCCGATCATTTGTCTAGAATTAAAAATGATATTATTTCGGAAGAAAATATAAATGAGAAATTTCCTGATGAATCTTTATATGTTATTCAAGGATGCAAAACACCTTGGTAGCTGATATTGTTAATTATTTAGTTAGCAATATTTTGCCTTATGAATTGGATAACAAATTTATTAAGAAATTTAAATATGATGCTAAATCTTATATTTGGGAAGAACCTCATTTATTTAAAATTGGTAAAGATTCTATGATTCGAAGATGTGTACCTTATGAGGAAACTTTTGCTATTATTCAAAAATGTCATGATTCCGATTTTGGAGGACACTTTGGCATAGATAAAATTGCATTTAAAATTTTAAATTCTGGATTTTATTGGCCTACCTTATTTAAAGATGTGAGACATTATGTGAAAACATGTGATCAATGTCAAAGGATGGGAAATATATCTTGGAAGAATGAAATTCCTTTAAACTATATATTGGAAGTTGAAATTTTTGATATATGGGGTTTAGACTTTATGGGACCATTTGTTCCATCATCTGGAAAAATTTATATTTTATTAGCAGTTAATTATGTTTCAAAGTGGATTGAAGTCATTGCTTTACCAAACTGTGATTCCAAAAGTGTTTCTAAATTTTTAAAGAAAATTATATTTTCAAGATTTGGAATGCCTAAGGTAATTATCACTGATGGTGGAAGTCATTTCAGGAATATAAGAATTCAATCATTACTACAAAAATTTGGAATCAAACATAGAATTGCAACTGCTTATCACCCACAAACAAGTGGAATGGCTGAACTATCAAACAGAGAAATTAAAAGAATTTTATAGAAGACTGTTAATCCTAAAAGAACTGATTGGATTGATAGACTTGATTCTGCAATATGGGCTTATAGAACAGCTTATAAGACACCAATCAGAATGTCACCTTACCGGTTAATTTATGGTAAACATTGTCACTTACCTGTAGAACTTGAACATAAAGCTTATTGGACGATAAAGGAATTTAATTTTAATTTGGATAAAGCCGGAGAAAAGCGATTATTGCAATTAAATGAGATGGAAGAAATAAGAAATGAATCATATGAAAATGCGAGGATTTATAAAGAGAAAATGAAGATGTTGCATGATAAGAAAATTTCAGGAAAAATTTTTGAACCTGGACAAGAAGAATTACTGTTTAACTCTCGTTTAAAACTTTTTCCTGGAAAATTAAGATCTAAATGGATTTGACCTTATATAGTTGGGAAAGTATACCATTATGGAGCTGTGGATATTAAAGATCCCAAAACAGGAAAATTTTTTAAAGTAAATGGATTAAGATTGAAGTCTTATTTGGGAGATATTAAAAAGATTTATAAAGAGGCTTATGAATTGAGTCAACCTGATTAAAGATATACTTAAGTCGGGCTGACGACGTTAAACCAAGCGCTTTGTGGGAGGCAACCCATAATTATCTTTTGTTATGAGTGTTTTTGTGTTTTAATGTAAGGTTATGCCTCGATCTCGATTAATTTTATAGTACTTAAAAATTTTTTTTGATGCTCATAAGTCTTTGTTGACTTAGGCTGAAATTATTTTGAAGAATGTAAGATTTAGAAATTGGATCACTCTATTCTGAATATGAGTAAAAAGGAGATCAAGTTAACCTTCATTATGATTGTTTACAATGTGAGTTATTGAGTTTAAATTACTCTTACCAGTATAATTTACCTATCTTGGAGAACGAAATTTTGAAATTTGATGATTAGGCGAAATGGAGTTGAACATAGTTTCGGCGCATAGGCGCCAGTATTTGGTGCCTAAGCACCAGAGTCAAACTATGTATCAATAGGTCCGGCGCCTAGGCGCCACGGTTACTGGGCCGTGCAAAAACCAAAAATTTTCAGTTTTTCACACGATTTTCACCTTTAAATCAACCTATCTTCTTCCCTAACCATCAAGCAATCAAAATTACGTCCCTTGCACTTCATTCTTGAGAGATTTGAGAAATTTTTGAAGAATTTGGAAGGAAGAAATCATGGAGAAGAAGCTAGGGACAAGGTCTCAAAGGATCCTCAACCCTACTTCAATGGTTTCATCACTGTAAGTTTAGAGAAAATTTCTAGTCATTTGGACAAGTTTGAAGTGGAGTTTAAAAGCATTGGAGATCGCCTTCATGAGATGTTTCATCAAATTAAACATCTAGAATGGCAGATGAAACTTCAATTTGATCATTTTGCGGCTTATCAAGATGCTCAAGTTGAAATGCATGCGAAGAACAAGTGGATTGATGAAAAGACGGCTACGGATTTCCTAAGAGCGTTAGTGTTCTTTCCAAGTGGAATACACAATTTTCCTTGTGAAGATTAGAATATTCTAGTAATGAGATAGTTATTATATGGTTTTTTGAGTCGTTGTATCGATTTAGAGAATCGATTGTGTTCGTTTGTGTATTTGCTTTCATGTTCAATGTGTGTTGTTTTTGCTTAGAAATTGTTGTGTTTAAGTGTGTATTAGGAACTTGAATCAAGTATAATACTTATCTGGAATGTATTGAGTCAATATTGAAGATTATAAATGGAATTTAGTGAGTTTGATTTAAACTTTATGTTTGATTGGTGGATTAAATATTTAATTTTTAAAATTTTTTGATAAATGTTGTGGAAGTTAGAAACTGAAGCCCTACTCTAATATGAGTAATTGGAAGTTAAATTTATGAATTTTGGTGAAAAATTAAATTTAAAAATAATTTTTTGTGAAAGGCGAGTCTGGCGCCTAGGCGCCAGAATTCGACGCCTAAGCGCCAGTTCGGCCTGTACCCGAAAATTTACTTAAATAACCCCTAAAAGCCATTTTTGACACCTAAGCTTCATCTTCTTCCCTATTTTCGTGAAAATATACCTTTTAGATCCATTTTGAGGTCAAAACATCAAAGATTTAAGTGCGAAACCACTCGATTTCTTAGTCTCAAGGTCAGATCTACACTTTAAACCATTTATTTTCGATTTTCACCATAGATTTTCCTAGGTTTTGCTAAGAACCGAAATTTTGAAAATTTTTTTTGATTTTTAGTGATTTCATTGGATTTTTAAACTTATTTTAAGTTTTATAAACTTAAAAAGAGTTTAAATCTTTGATTCCTAAATTTGTTTTTGTTTTCGTTTACGTTTAGATGGCTCCGAAATCTAAACGCGGGAAGGCACGAGATAACTTTGATAGCTGCAAATTTTCTACTGTGGCTGCGCATTTTCACTTCCACGAATTTACGACGTCTAGGAAGTTCATTTCAGAACTAAGTTTCTATCATCCGGGAGAAATGATTGAAAACACTATCGTTGCACACAATTGGCAACGATTCTGTTATTTCACTGTTGTTGCTGTTATCCCTATTGTTCGAGAGTTTTATGCAAATTTTCCGGATGCTCGAAGATTATGAAGTCTTTGTCGAGGTATCGGAGTAGGATTTAGTCCTGAAAGAATCAATGTATTTTATGGCCTGTCACCAACTATTGAATGCCACTATTCTAGATTATCACCATCTGAGGGAGATTTGGATATGATCATTGCTTATTTGACTGACGGTACTGGATCTTGGAAGATCGGGAACGGAAAAAGGGTAAACTTCAAATCCTCCAAATTAAATGGTATTTCTAAAGCATGGCACTATTTTATTTCTGTAAGATTGTTACCTTCCAACCACCTGAGTGAAGTGACTAGAGATCGAGCTATCTTAAACTACTGCATTCAGGAAAGGAAGCCTATTGATGTCGGCAGTATTGTTTATGATTCTGTGGATTCTATTGTGAGATTCAGCACTTCTGTTGGCTAGAATTCCCATCTCTGATTTATTCATTATGTGTTAGTAATGGAGTCGCTGCTGATATTTCTGAGGAGAAGTTAAAGTCTGCCAAGCCAATTGGGCAGGAGAGTGTTAGTATCTATGATCATCTTCGAGGAAAGAGATCGATCGCCTCTTCTACTTTTGTACATACTCCAGGTAGACCTTCTACTCGTCGACCCTCTACTTCTGCTGAGCCACCATCGAGTTTCTAGGAATCAATGCATGATCAGTTTTTAGAGCAGCAGCAGGAGTTATTTCAAACTCACTGCAGGATTGATACTATTGATAGGAAACTTGATCATTTATCTGATTATACCCAGAGGAAGAGTAGTTACGATGCTGAGTATGATGAAGCCCTAGTCAAATTTCTGAAGGGTGAACATGAAGTTAGTTTCCCTACTTTTCCTAATTTCACACCATTTGTTGATCCTAAGGACGTAGAATTTTCCTTTGGTGACGATGATGATGATGAGGCTACAGCTAGTGACTAGTAGTTTATAGATCTTTATGATGAGCTACTATGTTAGTTTGTTTTATTTGGATTGTTTGTTTAGTGTTATGTTTGATGTATGTTGATTTGTTTAAATATCTGTGTGGATTAATTAGTGTTAAGATTACGTTGTTAAAATATTCTTAGTATATTGTGTTAAGACTGAAGTTAGAGTTAATTTATGATATGTTTGTTTTAGTCTACTATTTAGTAATTAATAATTTTGCTCTGCTTTTAATTTTGTTTCAAATTTAGTATAATCATAAAAATTAGCTTTGCTTACTTTTTATACATGCTTCAATTTTATCTTAATTATTCATAAAAGCATGAGTAGAAGTTAATTTTTCTTTTTAAGATTGTTTTGACATACTTATAAAAATTCTTATGATTTTCTTTCTCTCACACTTTCAAATTATCATAGTATACCAAAACTTAAGTTTGGGGGAAGGGAAATACATTCAAATTTAAATTTTATTTGTCCTTAAAGAGCTAATATTTTCATAAAAATAAAAACTTTTTAACATAACTTAAGGAATGAAGAATTTATTTGAGATCACTTTTATTTTTGAAATTATAAACAATTTAGTGAAATTAACAAAAATTTTAATAACTTTGATTGATTTTAAGAATAGAATTATTTAACTCAAAGAAGAATAAGATTAAGAAAATTTTCTATTCATGATATAAATAATAGAATTTTAGAAATATTAAGTAATAAAAAATTATCACTTGAAAAAGAAAAGATTGGAAATCTTTTTGAATTCTTATTCATGTTATAATAATTAAGTGGAAATGTATAAGTTTTGAAAATATAAGTTAAGGATAGTGAAGTTCAAAACCATTAACAGGCTATCCACATATAGTAATCTTCTATATATATATATATAAAGAAGAGAGGAGAAGCTTGAGGAAATGCCTAATCAAAAATTGGCTTCACTTGAATTATCTTATAAGAAGAAAACTAGTTACATGATTTACTTAATTTTTATGCATGAATATTTATTTAGGAAAGATTTTTCAAAAAGATCTTTTTCTTGTAAATAATCTATGAGATCTTAATATAATAGACTTCTATTATTTTCAAAATGGATGAAAAGTTTGAAATCTTATGATTTGGTAGTTAAATATTCTTTAAATTCTTAAAATTAAACCTAGTTAGTGAAATTGGGTTAATAATTTACTAAAAACTTTATAAAATCAAAAATTATAAGGAATCTTAAATATTTATCTTTTATTCCAAAGGTTATACATTTTATATAGTAAAAAGAGTTACTTAAGGACAAGTTACATTTAAGTTTGGGGGATTTTGATCTATAAAAAATACTTATTTCTTTATGTCTTAATTCTTATCAATTTCTAAGGATATTATGCTTTAATGAAAGGTATTTTTTGTGTTTTTGGATGTAGGTGATGTAAAAAGGTCCAAGGAGCAAAAAGGAACAAAAAGGAGCAAAAATGGAGCAAAAATACAAAAAGTATAAAAAAATATGGCCTGGCGCCTACGCGCCAGACTCGATACAGAAATTGTCAAGTTTTTGACAACGTTTGAACGGTTATTTTGACGGAGTGAGCGGTTATTGGACATTCTAGAAGACTGGGCAGTTGTTTCTTGATAATAGGACATGTAATACATTGCATTTGGATGCTCCAAAACAGTTTTAATCGTGAAGAGGTGCAAGCCAAAGTGAAGAAGTGCGAAGAACTGGAAGCGGAGTCTGGGGCCTAGGCTCCAGATTCCGACGCCTAGGCACCATACAGACCTTCTAGAAGATTCATTGAATCTGGACATGTTTTGAAGAGGTGCCTCAAGGCAACCCTTGAAGCCTATAAATAGGAGTCCATTTCTTTAGAAAAACGTGCCCCCATTGTAACTCCTTTCTCTTATCCACTTTAGGATCTCTCATCCTTAGAGAGAGAAATAGAGAGAGAAATTTAGGGCCACTTTTGTTTAGTTTAGTGAGTTTATTTTCAAGTTGTTGCATCTGGAGTTCATTACACCGTGGAGTCGGTAGGAATCGGAAGATCCGTAGAAGGAATATTTGAGATAAGTATTTTATATTTGATTCAAAGTTTATTTATTATGTTTTGCTGTTTATATTCAATATGTTCTGAATAGTTAGTTTACTTTCTTCCTTCAATTATGAAGAGATAAATAAGATAATAAAAGATTCGATGGAGAATTGAAATTCAAAATATTTTCAAAACATTGTGATGACATTATTACCTGATCTTACTTTACTTTTTAAATTGGCCATTTAAAATGTTAAAACCTGTTGAAGAGTTTTGAGACCTAGAAGGAGAAAAACTCTTAACTTGTAAATGTCACATGAATCCTTGGGTAGTCGAAGGCCATGTGCGGGCTATTCAAGGTGAAGTGCAAATAAATAGGAAGATAAGGTTTAAAGGGCGTAGAATTGATAAGTTTTTAGAGTGACAGACTAAATTCTTATAATTTGATTTATAGATTAGGAAAGGGTCACAAGTAGGGTCGACCATAGCCACCCTTGGACATCTAGTAGTGTAAGTCTAGATTAACCCATTCAACTAACAATACATTCGGACCTGATCCGTAAATTAGCCAATGTTCTTTGCGCCTGGATAAAAGGTTAAAGAATAGGAATGCTTCTATTTGGCACAATACCATAAATCAAATTCTCCAACGAATATTAAATTATCTTAAAAATCTTAGATTAATTGAAGGGAAGAAAGTTTTTTGTTTTATATAGTTTTCACAAAATCATTGTCTTATTATTGTTTTATTTATTTGCATCTAGTAAATTAATAGTAATTTATAGTTAGATTAAAATACAAAAAGATTTTTGAAATACAATATTTAGAAATTTATTACTATATTTTTTCCCCGTGGGATCGATACTGGGGTCTTTGTTTCAAAGCCTTATATTACTTGAAACGATACGTATACTTGCGTAGTAACCAAAAAGTATATAAAATATTTTCTTTTTAAAATTATATTTTGTTATATAAACATATATTTAAAAAGTTTTATTTGATACACATCTATATAGAAAGTTATTCAAGGTCAAGTGTTTAGCGCCTTTGCCAGAAATTAAATTTTCTAGCAGTGGTAACAAATTCTTGTATTTGGAAGTACAAAAATCGTGTAAAGTTTTTGGCGCCGTTGCTAGAAATTAAATTTTCTAGCAGTGGTAACAAATTCTTGTATTTGGAAGTACAAAAATCGGGTCAATAGGCTTAGTCTTACTCCTTTCTCAGCACAAATCTACATTCTTTGGGACGGGCTTGTGCCAACTCCTTTCTCAGCACACATACAAATTCTTTGGGATAGGCTTGTGCCTACTCCTTTCTCAACACATATATACATTCTTTAGGATAGACCCTGTACTATTCTTTCTCATCACATATTTAGGATGGGTACAATCTTAATCCTTCCTCAGCACTCAACACATATTTTGGATAGGTTTAATCCTAATCCTTAGCACATTATTCCTCAGCACTGAACACACATTTGGGATATGTTTAACCCTGATCCTTCCTGAGTGCATTCTTTTGGGATCAGAGCTATATTTTCACGTCCTACCAGGAGTTATATGTCTAGGATCTCACCTTTTTGGGGGTAGGAGCTATATTTCTGAGTCCTACCTGGAGTTATATGTTTTGGATTTCACCTTTTTGGGGACAAAAGTTATATTTCCGTGTCCTACCAGGAGTTATATGTTCGAGATCTCATCTTTTTGGGGACAAGAGTAATATTTTTGAGTCCTACCCGGAGTTATATGTCTGGGATCTCACCTTTTTGGGGACGGGAGCTATATTTCTGCGTCCTACCCAGAGTTATATGTCCGGAATCTCACCTTTTTGGAGATAGGAGCTATATTTCTGAGTCCTACCCAGACTTATATGCCCGGGATTTCTCCTTTTTAGGGTTAGTAGTTATATTTCTGTGTCCTACCTAGAGTTATATGTCCGAGATCTTACCTTTTGGAGTAGGAGCTATATTTCTGCGTCCTACCTGGAGCTGTATGTCCAGGATTTTACCTTTTTGGACAAAAGTTATGTTTCCGAGTCCTACTTGAAGTTATATGTCCGGGATTTCACCTTTTTTGGGGACATGAGCTATATTTCTTAGTCCTACCCGAAGTTATATGTCTGAGATTTCACCTTTTTGGGGATGGGAGTTATAGTTCTGAGTCCTACCTAGAGTTATATGTCTGGGATTTCACCTTAATTGGGAATCAAGGTCGCATTTATGAATCCTTTCTCTGCACATTCTTTGAAACCAAAACCACATATTCTTTTGAATCTTTTCTCTTTACACATATTTTGAAAATTAACATTTACATTTGAAATTTCAAATTCACAATAAAAATTGAAAACATACCTGATAATCCCCAGCAGGAACTTACCTTCACTTCAACTCTAATTTGATCTTCTATTAGTCCCAAGTATGGTTACTTGGACATTCTTTCGAGATTGTGTTGATTATTTAGGTCAACGCCAATAGGCGCGACATACTTGTACCGCACACCACACCTATTGGGCGTCCATTTGTTGACCTCATTTTTTAGGTCTTTTTTCCCTCTCCTTAGAGCCTAGGATCCATCCCTATGATTTTCCCATTTGTGACTTTCTTAGAAGACTAAACCGGGACACACATATTTTAGAAATTCAAGTCATTTCTTCACTCCTTAAAGTTTCATAAGGACGGTTCTAAATCCTTGACGTCGAGATGAGTTGATTAAAGCTGACATATTGAAGCTCATGTTGAGTTTCTATAGGGATTTGAAAGACATAGGTGGACCCTAGGATGTGCAACATTTGAATTTTTGTCGTGAGCAAGTTTTTTGGCAATGGTTGTCATTTAGGCAAGGACCGGTCATTAATTTGCTCGTTATACGGCTCCGGTCGGACTAAAATAAATTCATTTTGTCACGTGGCACAGATTGGTTTTTAAGTGGCTCGACTGTCAACGATCTTGTTCGAACGATCCCAGATGACAAAACAAACTGCGCCGATGCATCTGGAACATTGATATTAGTTAGGAAGGACATATATATTGATAGAGTTTCAAATTTGGTTAAGTTGTGTGTAAGTTGACAAATATGAATAAAATAATAATATTAAAAATTAAAAAAAAAGAAATCCTTGAATAAAAATAGAAAAACTCACGCACGCCTTTCTTCCTTCACGCTTGACCGAAACCCTCGCCTCCCTCGTTGGATAAGTTCCCTGCCGAAACCCTTGTTTATGAAGCTTCCTTCCAGTTTTTCTGGTCATTTCCTTCCTCACCAACCGTCGTCGCTGGTTGTCCTCCGGTAGGAAATTTTCCCGCCTAAGTGCATAGGGTCACCTTCTTATTTCAAAAACAATATCTGATTTTCTTCATTTTGGGATGTTTCTCCTCACTGCCCCGATTCTCACCGCCGGTGAGTACCTCATCTCCCCTTTCCCTGCTATAAATACCCCTAAAGGAAGCTTAGAGAGGAGGAATATTTCTGCTCAATTTCTTGGAAAATTTTTCCATCAGGACTCCGCACGTACCTCTACGTGCGGAGTCCAATTATACGACGCCACGTGGCATCCCGCCACGTATGATGCCATGTGGCGTTGTGGATCACGCTCAGGAGAGAAAATTTTAGATTTTTTTAGGCCAGGCCCGAAACCCTAGCCCATCTATTTCCCGCCTGTTCCATTCCGTCAAAATATTTTGCCACCCGAAGAAAGATAGTACTGTTGGATTGCAGGTGGAAATTTTTTTTGGATCTCAAGTTCTATTCGCAGCTTAGGGTTTAGGGATTCGGTGGACTTCTTCATGGACGGTGAAATACCTGAGGATTTGAACCCATCATTCTCCCTTAACTTCGAAGCAACTAAAGTGAGTATTACTTGTTATTTTTTTGTTTTACTTTACGTTAGTTGGTTTATGACTTTGATATAGGTTTAGAGATTTTTCTGTAGGGTTTACTTTGAAGAAGATGAATTAATATGTTTGTGTTATTACGGATGTTACCTTTGTAATATTGTTGTGTTATTTTGGTGTCATTTTAGTGTTATTTTGTATAAGTTGAATAAAATATTATGTTTAAGGTGTTACTAAGGTGCTGCTATGATGTTTAGTAGGTTTAGAGCTTTGATATAGGTTTTGGGATTTTTCTGTAGGGTTTACTTTGAAGAAGATGAATTAATATGTTAGTGGTATTACAGTTGTTACGTTTTTGTTATTATGGTGTTATTTTGGTGTTATTTTAGTGTTAGTTTGTGTAAGTTGAATAAAATATTGTGTTTAAGTGTTACTTAGGTGCTGCTGTGATGTTTACTTGGTTGATGGCTTTGATATAGTACTGCTATTGTGGTGTTTAGTTGGTTTATGGCTATGATATAGTACTGCTATTGTGGTTATTATGGTGTTATGCTCGTATTATTTCTGTGTTATTATGATGTTATTGATGTGTTATCATTGTGTTTTGTCAGTATTTACCTGTTTGTTTAGGATCATATCATGATACTAGTGTACTTTTGTAACACAGGGAATTCTTTTTTATTATTGTATTACTTTTGCTGTCACTATGGAGGTTAGCTTAGGTTATTCTGGTATTACTCTGGTGTTATTGAAGCCAGATTGTTGTTTTTACTTGCATAATATATGGTGTTACTCTCATTTTAGGATGTAGGGATATTTGGTGGTGTCATCATGGTGTGGGAGTGGTGTTATGCTGGTCCTATTATCGTGATATTGTAGTATTATCCTGGTGTGGGAGTGGGCTCATTATGGCATTATTGAAGTGTTATGCTGGTGTTATCATGGCTTTTTGATGCTCTTTTGACAATGTCTAACTTTGTATAAATATATTCATCAAATATGCAGTCAGGTGAGGCTACAGAACCTTGCAATCCAGCAATTACAGAGATGTTTTTGAGAAGCAACGTCTGCAATGAGGAAGAAGCTTATGAAAGCTATCGTATCTATGCACACTAGCTACTAGCCCAACTCCAGGAAACTGAAGAGAAAAGATTATATACGCGGGAAAGCCGGCTACAAGAAAGAGCCTAACAACAGGGAGAGCGTTAAGTACAAAAAATCGAACATGAGGACCGGTTGTAAGGCCATGGTTCGATTTGCTGTTGACCTTGAGGGCAACTGGACAATGGAAAAATTCATTGAAAATCACAACCATCCTTTGGCTGAAAGTGGTGATAAACATCTTCTTCGTTCGAGCAGAAGGATAAGTGAGTTGAATGCAGATGTCTTAAGATCCATGACAGGTGTGGGAATCAGAGCAACAGATGCATACAATTTCATTGCTTCGGAGGTTGGTGGTGTAGAGAATTTGGAATGCACCAAGACAAATGCACATAAATTCATTCAAAGAGAAAGAAGAGAGAAAATTGAGCAGGGAGATGTCAATGCACTAATACAGATGTTCATGGAAAGGCAGGTTGGTGATAGCATGTTTGCTTAGGATTTTCAAACAAATGAGTCTGGAAGGCTAACAAAAATTTTTTGGAAGGTGGATTATCCAGGTTGGATTATGATTGTTTTGGGGATGTGATAATATTTGACACAAGCTTCATATTAAATAAATATAACTTATGCTTCGCTCCATTTGTGGGGGTTAATCACCACTGGAAGAACATACTATTTGGAGTTGGATTTCTGTCCGATGAGACCACCGATTCATTCGTGTGGCTTTTCAAATCGCTTGCTCAAATAATGGGAGAGAAGAACCCAGTAACAATCTTTACCGATCAGGACCAAGAAATGGCAAGAGCCATTGCAGAGTGCTTCCCTCAGACACGTCACAGATTATGTTAATGGCATATCCATAAAAAACTTCCTTTAAAGGTGAATTGTGGAGTTCATACTAAGAGCATCTGTGGTCTTTTTTATAAATGCATGAGTAAGTGTGACACCGAGGAGGATTTCAAAGAAACTTGGTCATTAATGATTGAGGTTGGGGAACTTCAAAATAAAACGTGGTTGGCTGAAATGTATCGTCACAGGCACAGATGGTCAACAGTATTTAATAAGGATGTATTCGGTGTGGGAATCTTAGCAAAACAAAGGAGTGAGTCAACTAATAATATATGTCATAATGTTACAAAACCAACTAGCTCTCTATCAAATTGTTTCATTGGTCTTGAAACCATCGTGAAATCTTGGCGTCGCAATGAGAAAGATGAAGATTTCAAATGCGGTCAGTCCGTCACAACGCCCATGGTTAAAATAAATCCTGTGTTGAGGCACGCTGCTGCATTCTATATAAGGAAGCTTTATTCAATGTTTAAACAAGAGCCACTGAATGGATTATGTGGGCTTACAGCTGAATTATCTACGGATAGTGTGGGTAGATACAATGTAATGAGTTTGGATGAGGAGGGGACAAGGCAGCCGTGGACTGTATTACTCGACAAAGTTAGTGCTGAGGTGACATGTACTTGCAAAAAATTTGAGATGATGGGAATGCTGTGCTCCCATGCTCTATTTGTGCTCAATGTAGTGAAAATAAAGGTGATTCCAGATAAGTATTTCTTACTGCGGTAGTCTAAAAATGCTAAAAGGGATATCTACAATAGGCATGGATGTACAGATATGAGAAATTCCAATGTGAACAATGTTTCATCAAGTGCATTGTTATTCAAGTCCAGTTCTCAGAAGTTTGCATATCAACTCATAAATATGGCACAAGGACATGATTCAGCGGAGGAGTTGTTGTGGACGACCTTTAAAAAACTATCTGTTGACCTTGGTGACGTTCTAGTAGGGAGAAAACCTGAATCTAATACAAGGGCGAAGAAAAAAATTCCAAAACTAGGACTTTCTGTTAACGACCCCGCAAAGATGAGGTCGAAAAAAATTTCAACATCGAGATTGAAAGGATATTGGGAAAAAACTAAGAAATGCAAAAGTAAGAAGTCGTTGCTTGAGTAATGCTTTCTTTCTAAGTATGTTGAGTTTTGTTCTTTTCTGAGATATAATTCTCAACTTTGCTTTCAGGAAAGGAACAACATGGGTCATCTAGCAGTGAAGCTATTAATATATTCGAAGAAATGTTGACAGATTGTCTTACACAGGTGCGTTCAATTTATTCAATTCAGTCGGTTCTTCGATGGAATTATGCAATTCAAGTTTACCCGATTTTGACATTGTCTTGCAGGAATACTATGAAACGCAACCAGTCGGTACATACAATGGAATGCTAATGGATTCCATAAGTTAGTGATATGTTGTTTGGGTTTCTGTATGATATAGATGTATTTATTGTTTTTTAGGTCCCCATTTGATATAGATGTATTTATGTTTGACAAGTTGTTTAGTTTATATTTGGTTGGAGAAATAATTCAGTACATATTATGAATGACAAATAGCTCTGCTTAATTGATTAAAATTCGTTACGTAAGTCGGCAACTATAGAATAACAATCGTAAAGGAGTTCGATAATAATAGAATAACACTTAACAATAGAATAACACACAATATTTTACAATAACACGCAAATAATACGTCTATAATACGTTAATAACACCAGAACGACAGAACCATAAATGTCTGGTAAATAATACCATAATAACCACCGATAACACGCAAATAATACGTGTATAATACGTTAATAACACCATAATAACAGAACCATAAATGTCTGGTAAATAATACCAGAATAACCCCCAATAACACGTAAATAATACGTCTATAATACGTTAATAACACCAGAACGACAGAACCATAAATGTCTGGTAAATAATATCATAATAACCACCGATAACACGTAAATAATACGTGTATAATAAGTTAATAACACCAGAATAACAGAACCATAAATATCTTGTAAATAATACCAGAATAACCCCCAATAACACGTAAATAATATGTCTATAATACGTTAATAACACCAGAACCATAAATGTCTGGTAAATAATACCAGAATAACCCCCAATAACATGTAAATAATACGTCTATAATACGTTAATAACACCAGAAAGACAGAACCATAAATGTCTGGTAAATAATATCATAATAACCACCGATAATACGTAAATAATACGTGTATAATGCGTTAATAACACCAGAATAACAGAACCATAAATGTCTTGTAAATAATACCAGAATAACCCTCAATAACACATAAATAATACGTCTATAATATATAAATAACTCCAAAACCATAAATGTCTGGTAAGTAATACCATAATAACCACCGATAACATGTAAATAAAACGTGTATAATACGTTAATAACACCATAATAACAGAACCATAAATGTCTGGTAAATAATACCAGAATAACCCCTAATAATACGTAAATAATACGTGAGTACAACCTAATCTTTTTCATGTTACCGCGCGTTCGACTCTCATATCGGACCGTGTTACCGCGGCTTTTACTCGGTAAATAATCGTGTTATTATGAAATATTCCGTCTATAAATCAGCAAGTAATCGTGTTATTGTCAAAAAAATCGTGAAAAAATCGTAAAAAATTGTGTTACTGTCCAAAAAAATGCATTATTCTAATTTAATATATTTTTATTAGAAATATTTATAGCATACAAATATAATATTATGTACTTCCAAATCATTATACTATCCAGCAATACAGAGATTTTATGCTTGAATATTTTTAATTTCCAAAATAAAACTAATATTTCAGAAAAAATCAAATATTTTAAACTATAATATTTTAAGATATTTTAAACTCTAATACTTCAGAAAAAACCATATATAACATATATATATACCATTTTATGTTTCTGAGGGGCATTTAACACCTTGATATTAGAAATGCGAGATTTACATATGTATCACCTATTTTATATACAATTACAGGTTTACCAGCTACAATTTCAAATTCTTCTTATATACATGTCATCATACATATTTCTAAACATAAATAGCCACATGCTAAGCCTTTTGAGGTATTCGATAAATTTCACCACCCAATAAATGCATTCTGCTATATACTGCTTGCAATAAAAAAAGCATGGAATCAGTAAGAAATGCACTGCTATATACTATGTTCAGCATTTAAAATATTTATAAATTTATGAAATACGTAAGAAAGGCTGACCATATTAATAAATTTATGTCCTTGCCAGGTTGCAAATATCATAAGTAAATTCTGTTCTGAATCTTTCCATTTCGTCCTGCCAATTTAAGTATTGTTTCCAATCGGGGTCTTCAGCCAGCACGAGTGTTTCCATGAATTTACACACGAACATCCCACAGTCAACGCTGTTCGATTGTGTTGGTGCACCAGATACTATTGCATAAGGCCAATTGAGGATTCTTGCCTTGAAAAGATCTCCACAATGTGCTGCGAACATTTCGATCTGCATGAATGATTAGAATAGTGAAGTGTAACTTGTGTGTTAATATGAGTTATTATGATATGTTATAAGTCTTAATCTGAAGTTGAAATAATATTTGAAAGAGTTGAATTAACTTACAACTTGTAGAGCATAGGCCTTATGGGTCGGCTTTGGAAGGGAGTCGTAAATTATCCATCTAAACTTATTGATATCGTGCACCAACAAAATCCAGTGATCATTATGCACAATTGGAAACAATATTGTCTTTGTGTCACGTAAAATCTCTGTAGTTATTTGATTAACAAATTATTGGCTGTCGTTGTATTTCTTGTGCATCTGAATAACATCATTAGTTTTAGTTTAGCCCTATTTTTTAAAAATTTCATGCAAATTCTAGTGTTTAAAAATATTACCAGATATGAAGGTGAAACATAGAGGTATGGCCGGTATAGATCAGGTCTCCTCAATGTTCGTTTGCTCAGTAGTGTGGAAAAAAGATCAATGTGTTCATTTCTAAAAGACTTATGCAGCAGAAGGTCTGATAGGGCTATTCTGTCAATCATAATGCATCCTCTAAACAACACAACATCGCTACTACATTGATAACATAGCGTTTACGTTAACTCACATTAAGTTAAAAAACAACTGCAACAATTGAAATTGAATGTTCACACTTACTTACGGGTCTGGGTAGCTTGCAATGCACTCATCGATCACTTCTTGCATTTCCTGTGGTATTAAAGATCTGCCAGGATAATCAATAGGTCCAGTTGCTGGACGACTCTGCAACATCGAAGAATGTTTCTTAAAGACATGGATAAGACATAAATTTTAGTTAAACCTTTATTATGTACTTACAGGTTGGGCGAGTTGGAACTCAGCAGAACTTGGACTAGATATTCCAATGTTTTTTTCCATATCTTTGCTTCCTTGGCCATCACCCTCTTGGGCATCAATACTTTCACCTGATGCCACAAGATGCGTCTGCAATACAAAATATGTTTTTAGTAAACATACAAGGAAGGTAGATCGCACCATTAAAATAAAATCATGTAGTACTCACCGATATAGAATCTAACATACTCTTTATTTCTTTATCGACTTCATCGGGGTCTTCTTGCAATGTCGAATCCCCAACAGCCTGGGCGACATCTACATCCTTATTATGCACATCTGCCTCTTGGTCGACTTCTGGAGGATCAATATGAGCACTGCCCTCTTGGGCCACTGCCGGAGCATCACTCTGCAAATCGGCGTCTTTGGCCACTGTCGGATCATCAATCTGAAGATCAGCCTCTTGGGCCACTGCCGGAGCATCAATCTGAAGATCAGCCTCTTTGGCCACTGCGGGATCCTCAGTATGAACATCGGCCTCTTGGGCCACTGTCGGATCCTCAAGATGCACATTGGCCTCTTGGGCCACTGCCGGAGCATCAACCTGCAAATCAGCCTCTTGGGCCACTTCCGGATCATCCGTCTGTACATAGGCCTCAATATGCACATCGGCCTCAGCGGTATGTAGTATAGTATTTGTATCTCTGTCAGGTAATGTCGGAAAGTGATCATCTATATGTACAGGATCCTCTATGTGTATGGTGTGGTCTACATTAGCTACCCTACGTCTTCTGTATTCGTACTAAGTGATCGGTGGTTTGAACGACCTCTTCCGGGAACTTCTACTGGACTGCTCCTTCTCCACCTACTTATCAGCCATGTTTTCAACCAACCTATGTACAAGGCCTGTGAGGTTGGTAACGGCATCAGATATCGTGAGCAGCTATACGTCGTGTGAGTCCACTTTGTCTTGAATATGTAAGGTCACTTGGTGGTGATGACTCATCAGCTCATACATAGCTTCAATATCAACAGGACCACTAGTACGACCAATCACGGGGGTCATCTCACTCAACACTAGAGTACCTTCTCTAGGTGAGGATGGTCCTGCCTCGATCTTGTACTGTGGGTGAGGCCTTGGAGGAGTACGTGGTCTCTGATCCGGATTTGATAGCAGCTGTACTTCGTCATCCCTCAAATCCAAGAACATGTCATTGACCTGCAATGAAATTAACTATGTCATTGTATAACCATTTACAATTAATTTAATGCAATGAATGACAAACCTGTGCAGGATGAAGACCCCTAAATGCTTCATGAATCTGTTTCGTAGTCCACCCATGACTTGTTGGCCATCTCAGCATGCGTGGTCGAGCCTCAGGGGCGGCAGGAGTAACCAGTGATGTTATCTCGTAAAACCATAGCTGAAGATGTCATACACAATAACCATTAATGTAAGAGAAAGATACAATAAAACTAAAATTCATAATGAAATCTTTTAAGGATTACATACCGTAAGCAGAAATACGAAACCTTGGATATAGCCCAATGATTAATTATCCTTTAATTTCGTGTAAGCTGTGGTGACTTGTTCTAATAGCATTTCACGTATGGCAGCAAGCCAATTAAAGGAGGGAAAGACCTGTGCATCATCAGCAAACGCAGCAAGCTCTGCGTGCACGTGAAAATTGCTAGAAGGAAAAAATAGGTTAGTTAACAAAAATTTTAAATACAGCTGCTCAAAAGGAGGGGTAGATGCTCCTTCTGCAAAAAAATGTGTCAATTGTTCCTTTATTGCTTTGGTATCCTCCGCAGCTAGTCCACTTCTCTTCCATGCGACACGATCTCCTCTGTTAGGCATGCCAAGCAACAAGGCCATGTGGTCAGCATCAAGCCTCACCTCTTTCCCACCAAATCTGAAAACCCTCCTCCTGTTATCCCAACATCTCAGAATATGCAAAGTCAGAACATTGTCTTGAGGATAGGGGCATGTCAAAAAAATTGTAGACCCTCATTTCCCTTAAGTTATTTACAGTCTGCTCGGAAATGCGATCCCTAAGTCCATCCAGTACAGCCCTTACTGCAGATGGACGACATCTGCAGTTGAAAGTCCTTTCGCTCATTATCCTGCAAAATGAACAAAGTTATGCATAAATAACAGAGAAATAACTCATGAAAATTGTATAACACATCAAAATAAATCAACTTAAAACAATAATACATGAATAACACAATAATAATACAGGAATAACACGTAAATAACACATAAAAAAATACAATAACCTAAACACTAAAGAATAACACATGAACAGAGGATAACACATCAAAATAAATCAGACTAAAACAGTGATACATGAATAACACAACCATACAACAGAAATACATTAATAATAACACAGGAATAACACAGGAATAAAACAGAAATAACACAGGAATAAAACAATAACACAGGAATAACACAAGAATAACACAGGAATAACACAATAACACAGGAATAACACAGGAATAACACAGTAACATAGGAATAACACAATAATAAAACGTCAAACCAGTGTTTCATGTATCTTATTGCTGTATAAACAAACCAATAACCTAAAGACATAAGAATAACACATGAACACAAGAGTAACACATCAATAATACTTCAATTACACAGCCCTAAAACATGAATAACACGGTAATAACACGACAATAATACAACAAAAACACATATAAAATAGTGTTTAATTAATGTTATTACTTTATTTAGGATGTCGGTTATTGACTAAGAAAATTATTACATAGAATAATACAACAATACCACGAAAAAAATATATGTTTTAGTCGGTTATTGCAAGCCAATTGGCGTGTTACTTGTGTATTATTGTTGTATTATTCATGCTTTAGAGTAATTCATGTTTTAGAATTTAGTTTTTAGAATGCCCTAAACAATATGCCTTAGTCTTGTTGAGGTTTACTAAACCCTAGACTTGTTTTAGGTTTTCTAAACCCTATCTAGAACAAAAAATTCCCCATACCTTGACTTAACCGACCGCTCGGACGCCATTGTCTTCTCCTTCGCTAGCGCTAGCACCGGAATTGTGTCTCGTGCGGTCGCCGGTGATAATGGGTAGCGAAATGGCCGTCGAAATTCCAAAGAAGATCAAAGGCGTTATGGGAGAGATGAAAAGCTTTTTTTGAACGACAGTCGGTTCGGGTTTCAGGCCGGGTCAAATTTATTTTCATTTAATTTAATTTTGTCTCCTGAGCGGGATCCACAGCGCCACGTGGCATCATACGTGGCGGGATGCCACGTGGCGTCGTATAATTGGACTTCGCACGTAGAGGTACGTGCGGAGTCCTGATGGAAACATTTTTCCAATTTCTTCTTCCGTGAAGCTTCATTCGTTCGACTCCCACTTTTCTTCCATTCGGTCATAAGATTTCTTCATTTCTTGCAACCATACGTGAAGGCCTCTTTCTTCCTTTGATTATAACCCGTGAGTTCTTCTTCATTTACTTATAAGCTGCAAGGAATTGTTTCATGCTTTCATATTCTGTTGCAAGAAGAAGAAAAAAATGGCAAATCCAAGTCTTCATCTCTTTATTTGGATGTATAGTTGTGTTATCATTCTTACACCTTCAATATGTATATCATATAGATTTACTTTGAGATATTTAAATCTGTTTTTTTTTACCTTTTCTTATTACCTTACGCTTCCAACATGACTTATATCTTTGGAATATATAACTTCACTAGTTGGTTTGCAAGTATTTTGGTCACTCTTTCAGATTATTATTTCATATCATTAAATATTGAATTCTTGGCCTAAAAGGAAAATTTTCTTGAATGAAACATCTTGATTTAAATTTCATCAGTTTATGCTATTCTAAGAGGGGTTGTTTCAGGAATTTTATAAAAGCTACCTGATCCATTCCCTTGGAAAACTCAATTGGAGAGCCTAGATCTATGCATATGGATTTCTAAAATCCTAAATATGACACTTAAATCTAAATATTGCATTTGCACATACTACAACGCGCTATGGTATCCATACAACTAATATTTCGTGCATAGTATTGAAAGTTGGATGTATTTCTTGTGTATTAATCCATAAATTTTTAAAGTTCTTTCATTCCTTTACTGTCTTTATCTTGACCCTTGGATCTCTGGCTGTTAAAATAATGAGGCTTTCGGTAGAAGCAACTGTTGGGAATTGAGTTAAATGATTGGCTGGTTTCATATCTAATTGAGGTAGAATAATAGTTTCTTCAAACTAGCACATTCCTTCGAGAGCTGCAACTTTAAAAGTTCAAGCTATTATCCACCATGCCCCAGATCTGAAAGATTTACATACATACCTCACAATTCTTAGATGTTTACATATCTAACACCTAAACTTCAATTTTTACATATATGCCTTCTTACCCATGCATGAAAAGGAGTATTTCAACTTTAAAAAATTAAAACGATGATAATTTGATGTGATATGAAATATTTAGCTGATATATATGTTAAAGGTAAAGTTTCGGTGGTAGATATAAATACATAGGCATGTAAATCTGACATTGTTCTTTAATGGTTGTAACCCAAATGACATGTTATACATAATTATTATAATCTTTATTAAGCCTTAATAAAAAAATAGGAGGCAGATGGATGGATTTTCTAAAGTAGGATTAATTGGCAAATTTTATTAGATTTTTAATGGAATTCCTATTCAAATTTTAGGTGCATTCGTTAATATTGATATTGTATGAGGTGCCATTGAAGTTAATCTTATACCAGGAATTATGGAGTATATAAGTAATACTTTCTGTTATTATAACATTTATATGTTAATTATTTACTTAATTTTAAATTACCAAAATATTTATTCTCCTAATAAATCATGACGGGCTTTCTACATAATTACTACAAATTTGCTGAAAATTTAATTTGCAAGTTTTCATAACGATATGACATATATATCATTCAACCTCTACGTGCTTGAGCTTCTATTTATATGTTATCTTTGTAAATGAAGGAAATTAATGGATATAAATGAGGATTTTTCTTTCTTTCCATTCATTATTAATGCTACTTTGGTTGGCATGAATATTGGAATTGACATTTGCTGAAATTTGTTGAAATTTGCTTTCGGGTTGCATGAAATTCATGGATCTGAAGACAATGTAAGAATGCAGGCACATTTCTCTTTGAGAAGTTCTTAAAGTATACAATAGTTACATGAGTATATTTTAAGTTTGAATTAGAAGATGGAAGGCTAGTACTTCAAAATTACTTGGAAAATCTTCTCTTCCGGTCTTGTAATATGAAAACATTTAAATGGTTGACTATGCATATGAAATTATCAAAGTGGCTTATAAGTTTGAGATACGGGGCAAAGACAATGATGCACAAAATCCTATATCATGCTTTTATAACTAAAAATTCTAAATCAAAAATAAATTATAGATGCCCTTGTTACCCTTTGAGTTGTTGGTAATTCAATCCCTGCTCTTAAAAAATTTGTGAACCAATAACAAAAACTACACCTGCGCAACAACATATACTATACTTGCACAACAACAGATACTACACTTGCACGACAAATGCTACATTTGCACAACAACAGATACTACATTTGGACAATAATAAATACTACACTTGGACAATCTCATATGCTACAAACACTACACATCAAACATCACACACCAAACACTACACATCAAATACCACACACCAAACACTACACATCAAACACCACACATTAAACCCTACACATCAAACATCATACACCAAGCACTACACGTCAAACATTACACATCAAACACTATACACTAAATAATACACATCAGATGCTACTTATAAACACACCACACCTTCAATCCAAAATTCAGATATTAGATGCAGATACTACACTTCCAAAAGTTCAGATACTATTTACAAGTTCACTTATCAATTAAGTGGTAAGGATTATGACTGCCCAACTCTAGGATGATTTTCTGGTGACTTTTAATTGATATATTTATAAAGATATCAATACTTCGGGTTGCCTGTGGGATCATGATAAAAAAATATGTCTAGACTGAGCCTATCCCCAAATTGAATTCTTATTTTCCCACTTTGATTTTCATACGTTTATCACTAAACTTATTTGTTAATGTTTAAACACTTGCAATTATTAGTTACTTTTGAGGCATAACAAAATCAGTCAGATACACAACTTCTTCTTTCTTTACTTTAATGCAAAATTCTTTTATTTTCTTTACTATATATTGTTGCACAATTCTTTCCTTTTCATTACTAGTTACTATTTCTCTGACATATTATACATAACCCTACGAAAGACGGTTCAAGGCATTGTTTCTCTTTTCTATACATGTCCACTTATACTTCTACTTTTAGTTATTTCTTTTCTGACAGATTTATACATAACCTTAGGATAGGTCGTTCGAGGCATGATTTCTCTTTTCTCTCATCTATCTTTCCTCTTCTCAGAATAGAACAACAATGCGAACAAGTGACAATTCTTCTCCAGGCAGCGGTCGAGACAACAATAGAAGATGGAAGAAGGAGAGACTTCAACTGAACTCCCGTAGACATAAATAACATACACCCATAAGACATCGAGGTAGTTCTTCTGGTACGACTTATATCCTCACACTATCTTTTAGGACTTAGTACGAATGTATATTGTATGATATAAGTCTTAAAGTGTTTAGGATTCCGAGGTAGTCATTTAGCACGACATAAATCCTTTTATTTTCTTGCGTTATCTTCATATGCATGCAGACATATACATCTAAAGAATTTGCAAGACAAAAACATTAAATATAATTTAATTTTCAAAGATGTAAATTCAAACGGTAGATTAGTTTGAGATGTCACTGAAGTTTCTTCAGTATCTTCAACATCTCATACTCTTCACTCTTATGGATTCTTAGAATAACTGTTCAACATTGAACCATTCCCATTTGAATTTCGTACAAACAATTGTGAAAACCTAAACGTTGAAATCTTGAAGAGAAAACCCTGATCTTAATCAAGAGTTCTCTTAGGTGACTTCGGTTGCCTAAGATGTAATTAACTATAGGGGCTTGCCTCTATAGGGAATTAAGAACCCGGATTAATCTAAACCCTGTCTAATCTGTGTATTATATAGGGGAATTTGTCGGCTATAAAATTTGCAGACCAAAATAGAGTTATAAACTTTTAAGTATAGATGGTTAGGCTTACTAACAAGTGTTACGCTCATCTTTCGGGATGATATGTCACTTTTGGTGTCATGCTCAGCTATTTAACTATTAGATATATGAGATCTATCCGGTCTCACTATTTTTTAAAAAATAAAATGGCTGTCATTTTCAAAATTCAAAACTACATTACATATTACATTAAATTTAAATTTTGAAAATTTCATTTTCATAAAAAATAAAAATGGCTGACACACCACTGTTGTAGCTATCATTTTTGTTGTCATAAATTTCTATAATAATCTCCTCGATGCATCTAATGATTTAGTTATTGTGTGGGAGACAAGAGTTACTTTTCTCTCTTCACAGATCAAATCACTATATTCTTCGGAGATGTACCCAATTGTTCTTACTCTACATTTGTACCCCTGAATCTCATCATGATGAAATTATTATGTTTTTGACCGATGGAAAGGGAACTTGGAAGGTGAAAAATGACCATAAGGTCAATTTTTCCTATCTATGCTAAATGCTCCGTCCAAAGCATGACATTATTTCTTCTCAGCCAAGCTTTTTCCTTCCACCAATCTTAGTGAGGTTCTTAGAGAGAGAGGGCTGCTTTAAACTATTGTATTCAGATGATGAAGACAATTGATATTGGCTCAATCATCTACAATTCTTTCATCAATGTTGTAACGGGAAATTCTGCTTTAGGGTTAGGATACCCATCTCTTATTTTCTCCTGTTGTCAACAACCTGGTGTTAGTTTTGAGAAATGGGAGGAGCTGCTGCATCCATTAAAGCCCATTAGTAAGGCTAATGTAATTATTTATGTTTAACATGTTGTATTTGGACATGGAGCTAGTTCTTCTCAAGCTCCTTCTTCTTCTAAACCATCGACTTCATATGCACCAACTCGGCCTACAATGAGCATGGCTTTTATGTTTGAACATTTGAAGATTATAGAAGCTGGTATTGCAATTATTCAAAACCAATTGTATGAAAATGTAAATTATTTGGAACACTTGGATTTATAGAATAAACGTCGAAGTGATCATGATGCTTGTGTTTATGCTGCTCTGTTGGGAATGTATAGGCAGAAAAATTGGATTGGAGGAGAACATCGCAGACCGATGGATGAAAATTTAGAGAAGGAGAATTATGATGATGATGATGGGAATGAGTAGTAGTTCATTTCATGTGAATGTATTGGACTTTTATATTTATGTTTTCCTTCTCATTGCTAGATTATTGTATTTTAATTTCATGTTTGTTTCATGTAATGGACTATATCTTTTATTGCTTCTATTTTGATGAACTAAATTACTTTTTGTTATCATCTAGCAATTTCATATTAAAAATGTAGAACTGAGATTCACTTATGCATATTTGTTTTTTTTGCTTATACCTGTATATTTTTTGTAATACATTTATGTGATAAAAAGTAAGTTAGTTTTTTTTTCTACATGTTTATGTTCTTGTTTTTAATGTTATAAAGGCTAAAAATTAATATTATACGTGCTAAAAATTAAGATATGGATGAGTCATTCCTCACCTTAAAAGCCACCCAATAGAGAAAAAACATTTCTTAAGTCATACCTACATCATAAGATGAACTCATAAACATTAAATGTGAAAATTAAAGTAAAATAGAGATTTATGTGTCAAACTTTCACAAAGCCATGGATGATATGTTAACCTATATGGATGAATGTTAACTTACTCAAGTTTGAGTCACTATACACCTCATCCTCACCCAATGGTCATGAGCCAAGTCCATTTCATTAAATGGAGATCTCATCATGGCTACTCATGGAAACAATACAAGAAGGAGCCTATGTGTCATTCCTTCTTCATCCTATTGAATGGCCTTGTGAATACACATGGGGAAGGCTGGTTCAGCTCAACCGAGAGAGGCCAAAACACCTCATGGAGCATCCAATTGGATGAAGCCAAAACTTTAGGTTAAAATCTTCAACATGGGTAAACTGGAAATGGATAAGTTTAGATATGCTCAAATGTAATAATTCTTAACCAAGAAACTTGTCCACAGACATTATGAGACTGATAAAACCTCTCCCAAGTGAACCCAAGCAGATTTTGGGCTCATCCATGGCTCCCACAAGCCTATTTATAAGCTAACCCGAGTGCACCCAAGAGAGGAATAGACAAGCCTGCTCCCCTTATGCTCTGAACCATCAAAGATAAAAACCCTTCCCCATCCCCAAAGGAGTTGAGTCCATGTGAAATTGAGCCTTGAAACCCACTGTTCCTCTCCAATATTTCTACCTAAAACAGGATAATTATTGGGTTTGAAATAAAGTTTCTCAAAACTTCAAATTAACTCCTCTAAAAGCTTCTTGGAGCCCTACGAAGACAAGCCCAATCAAAATTGACCCTTACCATAGGCGCTAACCCACTGTTCCACTTTCATTTTTTAAACCGTGACTCACTCTGATCGAACTCATATCTAGCCCTAATTTCACCTTAAATTGAGTTAGGGACAAGCTCTCTGAGATCAAGGCGAAGCTGTGGAAATAATCTAATTGAAGTTTCATCAACACAGGCCAAGGTATGGTTCTTTGGACTCAAACCGAGCTCGAGTTTGATACTTTGTGAAACAAACCAATTCACTACCCATACATTATCCTATGGATGTGTTCTTCATCTTCAGATGAAGCTATAGAAACAAAAATCACTTAAATTCATCAAGAATTGAGCGAAATTCTTTTCCTAAACCATGAACGGCTTGCGGATTTTTACGAGAGGAAGGAGATGAACGGATGTCATCCATTTCTGTGTTTTAGAAATGAACGACTCTGATTTAATCCCAATCGATCTCGTGTTCTAAGCCCCATAGTGGATCAGCCGTGTTTCGACACATCTTAGGACATGCGGCGCTGTGTGCATATTTTTGGTTAATAAGGATTTAATTAAATCTAGATTAACCTTAAACTAATTAAAAATTCATATCTTGATAAATAAAAATCACAAAAATATAATAAAAATACCGCTGAACTCAGGGCAATGAGAGGAATAATGTGGAAATGAAATCATGAATTAAGGAGTTATATTTAATTTTTAATTAATTAAGTACTCTCTAGTGTTATTTAATTATAAAAAATTATTTATAAATAACAAAAAAATATGAAAATTTTAGGGATCAACCTTTAAGTCCATATGAACATCCCCTGATTTTTCTAAGGCTAGGAAAATTCCCTAGGATAGGATTTCTTAATTTCTATTAAACTTTGTAATTATTTTTTATAATAATTATAAAAATTAGAAATTAAGAAATTAAATTAGAAATTAATTAAGAACCTTAGGTTGATAGATTTAAACCCTAAAATGACAAATCTTAGCCTCTTAAAAATTTCAAATGATATTTTTACCTTAGGTTTAAAAGAAAAAATTTAATTAATATTTTAAACCCTAAAAATTCTTTTAAAATTCAAAACCTCCCCATGCTTAGCCCATTCCACATTGGATTAAATCAATTTTGAGTCTAACTCCCAATAGACTCAAACTAAACCCTAATTAGTCTAAGACACCAATTAGATCTAATTAAACCCATTAAACATTAATTAAATTAGGTTTAATACCATAAATTCTAATTAGGTCTAAAACACCAATTAGACTTAATTAATTCAAGTTAAACCTTAATCACATTAGGTTTAACTTAATATACCCTAATTAGGTCTAAGACATTAATTAGACTTAATTAATTCAAGTGAAGCTTTAATCACATTAAATTTAACTTATTAAACCCTAATTAGGTCTAAGACATTAATTAGACTTAACTAATTCAATTTAAGCCTTAATCACATTAGGTTGGATGATTTGTACAATATAGGCATAAGTGGTCAATGGATTCAATAAAAAAATATTTGGAATGGGGATCTTATCAACTCAAAGAAGTGAGTCAACTAATAATATCTTTCATGGTATCTCCAAGCCAACAAGCTCTCTTACTGAATATTTTTGGGGTCTTGAAAATGTCAAGACATCTTGGAGAAGGAATGAGAAGGACGAGGATTTAAAATGTGAATAGTCTGTAATTGTCTTCATTGTAAAAAGCAGTCTAGTGTTGAGGCAACCCACCCACTTTAATTTATATGAGGAAGCTATATTCAATGTTTGAAGCAACGTTACTACAATGTTTATGTGGTTTTGTTGTGGAGTGCTATGCCAACAAGGATTCAGAGTTTTACATTAAAAATTCAGATAATAAGGACATAGACAATCCCTGGACTGGTAAACTGGATAGAAATAATTTTGAAATTACGTGTAGTTGTAAAAAAATTGAAATGATGGGTTTATTATGTGCTCATGCCCAAGGGTTCTTAACCTAGAAAATATAACAAAGATCCTTGATAAATATCTCTTATTTTTCGTGGTATGTTCATGCAAAATGGGACATATATAACAGCTATGGTTATAGACATCTCAAGGAGTCACAAATGTTTCCAAGTTCTTCAAGTGGACTCATATTTCATACACACTTTCAAAAATTTGCATATCACATTAGTATTAAATCACAATGAAATGAACTAGCTAAGAATTGTGTGTTGGAGTCATTGAAGAAATTAATTGATGTCGATGAGATATTGAGTGGCAGAGAACCTCAGGCAAAGCAAAAATCAAATAAGAAAAGACACTGAATAAAAAGCACAATTTTAATGAGACAATGAATATTCTGCCAAAAGGAATACTAATTCAAGTTTAAAAGGCTATTGGAAGAAAAATAAGAGAGTAAAAAGTATACATTTTCTTTATTCATAAACAAGTTTTTTTTTATGTTGTATTACTATTCCTTAACATGAAAATTCTATACAGGAAAGGAGAAAGAAGCTTTTTCAAGCTAAGATCCAGTTCCCCCATGCAACCCAAATTTGTTTGCAATTTCGGATTGCCTTACTCAGGTAAAGAACTAGAAATTCAGAATTGTTTGTGCTACCTTTTTTGTTTTTGTGTATACTTCTTCCCTTATGTTCACTCGGAATTACTCAAAATTAGCATTAATTGCCTACATCCCATCCCACAGCAACACATATGAGCTTATTAATGGACCCAAGCTTATTAATGGACCTAGATGATGATATATAACTCCCTAAGAAGCTGCAAATAGTTGTTTTCGTTGAGAATGGTATTTGATTAAAAATATTTGTTGGATTTGAAAGTTTTCATATTATTCTTGTTTAACATTTGGTGCAATTTGATAAGTATATCATGTTTCTCATGCCAACTTGTCTAAGAAGTTGTCAATATGTTGGAAGATTAGCCTTAATTAAATTGACTACAATTGTTTTTTGCATAATTTGACTTCTCTCCAGTAATATTTAATGTATGGACTCATGTTGATGTTAATTATTCTACAAAAATAATAATGGACATTGTCATTGTCTTAGATTAGTTTGTGGTACTATAATTATTCATGGATTTGCATGGATACCACCAGATGGATCAACCATGAAGCAATCCTTCGGTTAGTTCGTCTAGTTCAAAACTACTTTAGCATGGCACTAGCTGGAACAATAGTCACATTAGACTCAAGAAGTCCAAAAACAACCTAACATACATATGAATTTGATGTTATTTTAACAAGACCAGAAAAACACCACAATGACAACATTAGGAATATCAAAATAAAGCTACAAAATATCACTGATTCATGATACCAATAACACTTAAATAATACCATAAAAGAAGCACGCACGTAAATTCATAATAACATAAAGATAACCCTCTATAACACCTAAATAAGGATATCACATAATAAGACGAGGATAACCCCAAATAACACCTAAATAACACCGACACAGCACACCAATAAATATCATACACAAATTCAACTCTAAATTTTAACATGTTCTTATTCCAGTTTTGTTCCTCATTCCAGTCAACTAGCCTTATCTATACTAGTGCTTCCATATATTTGCAAAATCTACATTACTTCTGAGTAGTTATCAACTTCTTCATTAATCCTAAAAAAATCCAAATTTTGTTTCTATTCATTCACGTCACATACTATAACTTTTCCACAAAATAAGTATTGTTCTCTAAGAAGTGTAGAATCCAAGCCTCCAATAATGAATATCTACTCCCTGAATAAATCTCAGTGATTTTCTTATTCCACTCATTCAAATCCTTCTAATAACACTACAAAAACAACAATAATAACACTGAAAATTTGGGTCCTTTCTTTTTTTTCTGGCATCTACAGCACACGAGGGAGTTTTATTCCAATGTACTGCTTTACCTCTGTTTGCATGCCTATCAGTAAGGCAACTTGGTCTGGGTCAATTCTTAATTCTTTCCTGCCCATTATGAATATTTTTTGTTCATAATCTCAGCACTTCAAGATGTGCAGTGTCAGGATATTATCTTGGGGATACAAAGACAGTTCAAAAAATTGAAGAATGTTCAATAATTTCAGATTATTCATTGTTTCATCCAAGAAGTTGTCTGATCAAATCAAAAACTCCCTTAACTACTGATGGATGGGATCTGCTATTGAACGACATTGGGTTCAATAAACTACATAGGAATGCACATAAATAAATCAATAATATTCACTCAACAATGAAACCAAAATAGCAAAGCAAGAACACCATAAAAAAACACCAGAATAACACCAATATAACACCAAAAGAATCCAACTAATAAATAAAGAATAACACTAAAATAACAATACAGTAATATCATAAAGTTGTATTAGTGGTGGTATCTTTATGTTATTGTGATGTTGATATAGTGTTGATGTGGTGTTATTGTACTGTGATTTGTGTATCATTTTCAGTTTTCTCTAGAACGTATCATCAATGCATATAATTTATTATATAATGCAGGTACAAATACAAACAAACCAACTAGATGACTTTCAAAGATGAGTTTAGTTTGCTTCAAAAGATAAACTGAAGTGCATTATTTTTCACCAAAGAAACCTTAGATCCTCGCGGGAAGTAGATGTTTCGAAAAATCTAAACCTCACAAGACTTATATGGCAATAAACAATACTTGGATCGTATTTATGGCGCCAGATGAATGACAGTCAATGGGATTTCATCTGACTAAAACTAGCTACCGGATTCAACCAAAGCGGAACAGTTAACAATGTCGAGTGAAGAAATTAATTGTTTGAAGTGACGTGTAAGGGTTTTGTTTTTGAAGCAATGATTTAAACGTTATCAATCACTGTAGATACTTTTTTGGATTAGTCACGTGATAGAATAAATTCTTGATGCTAATTAAATATAAATAACATAATAACACCAAAATAACACAATAATGACACTGAAATAACTCTGATCAAAATTTGCCAAATAATGTGGCCTACAAAACACTGCAAAAACACCCCAATAATATCACAACACAACCAAAATACCACTACAATAACATCACCATAAAAAAGCATGGAAAACCTACTAATAACACCATCAAAATGCACTAAATTCTGTAATAACACCTCAATAATACTGTATTACAAACTTCAATAATACCGACTTGGGAACGCGGTCGCAAAACTATCATAACATTGCCATGCGCCACCAATACTACTATAATTCATCAGAAACAACACAACCCATACCATTTTGCACGCAATAACATGTATTATTTTTAATTCCATGCACAATAACATTAAATTGTATTTTCCAACAACACTGTAAAGTACTTCAATAAAATCGCGGAAGACAACGCCAGTAATAACGCAGAAAACAACAACCAGTAACACCGCGGAACTTCTAAAAACACTGTCAAAAATTCTAATAACACCGCGGAAAACTCCAATAACCCTGCAGAATATTTCAATAACACCACCAAAAAACTCTAAAAACACCACAGAACATTTCAATAACACCACAGAAACTCTAATAACATTGTGGAATATTCCGACAACATTGTGAAAAACAACGCTAATAACTCCCTGGAAACTCAAATAACACTGCCAAAAGTCTAATAACCCCTCAGAGAACTCCAATAACCCCATGCAGGACTCCAATAACGTTGCCAAAAAGTCTAAAAACCCCATATCAATTTGAAACTCAAGTTCAATTCATTTAAAATTACCCAAATTCAAAATCCATTGTCCAATTCCACCAAATTTCAAGCTTATAATCCAATATTACCAATTTCGAACCCAAATATGGTGGAGCCCGAGTCGAACTGAAACAAGAAAATGAGTTTAGGTTCATCCCAAGCTCGATTTAGGCTAAACTAGTGCTAATAACACCACAATACAACAAAATATCACTGTAATAGCACCGCAACACAAAACCACACAATAACGCCACGGAACCGCACTAAATCCCATAAAAACACAATACAAACTTGAGTAATACTGACTTAAGGCTGCAACCACAAACCATCTTAACAAAGCAAAATACACCCTCAATACTACTGCAATACACCTAAAATAATACCACCCTTCTTTTGCGTGCAATAACACTGATTGTTTTTTCAATTTTACGAGCAATAACACTGATTTTTTTTCTAATAACACTGTGGAAAACAACACTTGTAACACCACTAAAACTCCAAAAACATTGTTAAAAAGTCTAATAACATCGTGGTGAACTTCAATAACCCCACTGAATATTCCAATAACAATGCGGAAACTCTAATAACACCATGGAACATTCCAATAACACCACAGAAAATAATGCTAGTAACTCCCTGGAAACTCCAATAACACTGCCAAAAGTCTCATAACCCCATAGAGAACTCCAATAACACCGCAGCTGCCAAAAAGTTTAATAACTGACCCGACCCACAATTACATTAATATTTATATTTATTAAAATTATCAAAATCTTGTCTCAAATTATATTTAGCAGCTAGTTTGAATAAATGCAATGATTCTGAAATTATATAATAAGTTTTCACACTAGGGGTACTACGCATGTATATGCATCGTTTCAAGCAATATAGAATTTTTCTTAAAAACCTAGTATTGATCCCATGGGGAAACCTGTAAATCTTAATATTACTTGTAAAAATTTTATCTAAATTACAAATAAATATGATAGGAGAACAAATTTGATATGTTTGCAATGGTAAAAAATAATTTTAAGCAAGAATTAACAAATATATTTGAAATTTTAAAAAAGATCATAAGGTTAATAAAATATAAAAATGAGTTTGAATTTATTAAAAGATCTTTCCCTTGCAAAGAGATGTTAATCAGTGTAGGATTTGATTGATTAAAAATACAAATGTTGTATTGTGACAAACAGAAGCTTTCTTATCCTTTACCCCCTCTCAGTGCTAGCAAAGAACATTGGCTAATTTAGAGCTTTTCACTAGCTTGTGTGGTAGTGCTGAGTAGATTTTGGCCTCTCACCTCTAGATTACCCACAATGTCCTCTCTATAGGACCTATTAGAGACCCTTACGATCCAAAATCTAAACAAAATTGATAAAACAATCTAGTATGTCACCCTAGAAACATCAATTCTACGCTCATCAAAACTTATCTCTCTATCTATTTGCACACCCACTAGGGTGATCGTAATGACTCTTTCCAAAGTGAAGCGTGGTATTCACAAATTTGGTGAAATCATAGTCCTTCCCAGTCATTATGTTCTCAACAGATTTTAACCTCAGAAGTGGCCAATTTTTAAAGTCAATGAATAATCAATGAAAAATACCATCACAATTTTTAGAATAAAAAGAAGTCTTTAAATCATTCTCATCCAACAATACTAATACCCATATGCAAAGGTTAAAGAAAGGGAACTACTCAGAATTCTTGGAGATAAAACAAAAACACATGATTTGTATTGAAATCCAAGTCTTACAGAAAAAACATAAACACAATACAAAGTACCTTAAGTCTTTTCCCCAAGCAAATTTTGGAGTCTCCTTCCAACAATCTCCAAACTCTTACACAATACTTACTTACACACACTTACACACTAAAAAAACCACTAAAAATCTAGCAAGTCTCTCTAAATTCTTTATAAAGTCATTTTTTCATGCAAAAACTGCCACTTTTATAGATCTTTGAAAATAACCAAGGGTTGCTTCAAGCACCTCTTCAAAATTTGGCAAAATTCAATGTATCTTCTAGAATGGTAGTTATAGGCGCTATAGCCAGTTCGCCTGTCAGGTGACGCTATAGCGCCATACAAAATTACCAAATTATGCTCTATTTTCCCCTCATTTTCTCTAAATTTCCATTCCATGTACTTGAAACCAAAAACATGCAAAAATAAATTCCTTTAAAGTACAATATCATCAAAAATATGCATAAAATGACCATAAAATATACACTAAAAATAGGTCATTTTTAGGGGATCAATAACCCCACATCAATTGCTAACTCAAATCCAAAATTCACTCAAAATTACTCAAATTTAAAATCCAACGTCCAAGCCAATTCCACCTAATTTCAAGCTTACTATCCAAAATTACCTATTTCAAACCCAAATGTCATGTGAGACCAAGCCAAATCGAACCAAGAAAATAAGTTTAGGCGAGTCCCAAGCTTGATTGGAATAAACCTGTGACAATAACACCACAATACAACCAAAATACCACTGCAATAACACCGCCATGCAAACCTCGTAATAACACCACAGAACCGCTCTAAATCCTTTAAATAACACCACGGTGCAACTTTCAATAATACTGATCCCAGATATTTATGCTTACGTTTTTTTATACTTTATATTTCCTTTCAATTATATCTCTTTCTTTACAAAGACGCCAAAAACTTGATCCCACCGCTGAATATATGTGCTTACGATTTAGATATGAAAATTATGATTTTATAATATGGGATATTATGCTAGTATACGTATCGTTTATCAAGTAATATAGGACTTTTTGATTAAGCCCCGAGATATCGAACCCACTGGGAAATGTAAAAACTTTTTAAAGAAATAAGAGAATTATATTTTTACTTTTAAATGACTTTTGAAAGTATGTTTGATTTGTAAAGTTTGAAAATTTTTTTTGGTATTTTTTGATTAAAAGCTAAGCAGGAAATGAAAATTATCAGAACTTTAAAACACGATATAAAACACTAGGAAATAAAATATCTTTTTCTTTCTCTTATAAAGCAGTAATAATTATGAAAGTATTGTTGTAGAAGTATTTAAATGTGTTGTGACAAATAGGAGCAAATTTATTCTTTACCCTTACTTGGTTCTATAAAGAACATTGGTTAATTTGAAATTTTAAAATTTTGAACATGGTTAAGTCCGGGAAGTTACCAGCTCTCACTCCGCAGTTCCCTCGATTCCCTCCACTCTGGGGCTAACTTCTCATAACAAAATTTAAAATATCAAACCAAATTTGGGGGCTTTAGCCTGTCACTCTAAAGACCTCTAATTTTACTCCTCATAAAAAACATATCTCCTAATATATTTGTATTCAGTTATATGGACTACAATTCTCACTCATATCATTGCATGTGATTTTTACCAATTGTGGTTTGAGAGAATACCGCATTGGATCTTACATAATCTCACAACAAACTTTAACATCTTAACTGGCCAAATTAAGAAGTAAATTAAGTTCATGGAATTAAATCTTCACAACTTATTCCAACTTTAGACACTTATACATTCCACAACAATCCTACATAATTTAATTACTCCTTCATTTAAGAAAGAAAAAAATAAAGAAAACTATTCAGATCTCATGGAGAAAACACAAGCACTCATTGATTTGAAAATAGAAATCATAATGAAAACACAACAAGAAAAACTAAAAATAAAAACAGAATTAAACACTTATATGAAAATCCTCTCCACGAGACTCCGGAAGTTCCTTTGAAATTTGACTTTCCACATGACAACACTACAGAGCTTGGCGCCCAACTCTGTTGACTCCAACTATGATTTTAAACTTAAATAAGAACTAGATAAATTGATGAAAGAAAATTGGTGGAAAGAATGTTTCACACCAACCCTTTCTCCTCTAAAACTAAACTAACTCTAAAAGTCTTTTAAAAACTATAAACAATAAAAGACTGAAAGTAAAACTAGAAAAGACTCTTTGAAACTAGAAGATGACTCCTTTTTCTAACTCTCAGACTCTCCGACTCAAATTACATTACATAATTTTAATAATAATCCAAAATGTGCCTTGTTGTCAAATTACATTACATAATTTTAATAATAATCCAAAAGATGCCTTGGTGTCTCTTTAAATTATGTCCCGATTCAATGTATCGACCAAACCTTGCATCCCTTCATTCAAATTTGCTGCCATGGGAATTTAAGGAATTCACCACCAAAAGTTGCTTCAAACACCCCTTGAAATTGGCGTAAAAAATGAAGAAAATTTGATTTTTAACTGTGGCGCCTAAGCGCCGAACATGCGGCGCTTAGCCGCCAGTATCCAATTTTATTTTTTTTCATTTTTTTGCTCCAAATTTGATCCAATTTTGCTCCTTTCATCATAATCACTCATTTTCATCATATCTGCCAAAAAAAACACAAAATACTTTTCATTAAAGTGCAATATCTTTAACAATAGGTATAAAAATGTGCATAAAAACACTATATATTTTAGGTGTATAAAAATCCCCCAAACTTAAAATGTTACTTGTCCTCAAGTGACTCTTAATCACATAAAAAATTTTAGCATGCAAATTATGTGATCAGTTTCTTAGGAAGGTAAAAAAATTTTGTTCTAGAAATGGAATAGTCCAATTTAGAAAAAGTTTTAGTAATTAAGACCAACTTAAAGTTTAGAAAGTTCTTAAGTAAAGGATAATATAAAATATAGGTTTTTATCTAATTCAGAAATATTTGTAGAGTCTTCAAAATATAGGATTCACACACTTATTTTTCTCACTTAAAAATCCTTATTTGAAAATAATTTTATTTATTATATTATAACCTTAAGTTTAGATTTTCTCAGAACTTATATCTTATAACTTTAGGTATGGAACCAATTTTTAATTAGGCCCTTAAATCCTCAAGCTTCTCCTTCCTTTTCACATACTTTTTTTTTACTTTTTTTCACTTTTTTCACTTTTTTTTACTTTTTTTATAAGACAAGGATTACTGTATCTGGATAGGCCTTTAATGATTTTTAATTCCACCCCTTCATTTAAAATAAAGGTCTGATATACATCTTCCACATAAAAATCATAATAATAGTATTTGAAAATTACTCCTCAATAAAAGAAATTTAAGCTTTGAAGAATAAAAGTCAAATCTTTTACTTATCCAAAAATAATAGTTGAAATATATTTAAGACTTCTTTACTAAGAAATTTTTAACTTTAAAATTTTCATTATTACTCTAAATTTTAACTAAATTCTCTTATTCATTTTTATATTCAAAATTTTGTTCCCCTAATATAACTTCATTTACATAATTGTTTTCAATTAAAAATCAAATTAATTTTAAATATTCTTGAGAAGAAATAAAATTTTAGGTTTTTGAAAAAATTTTTGTTTTTAAAATTCCCCCCAAGCTTTAATTTTTAGTTAGGATAAAACATTTAAACATAAGAAATGATACATGAGTGAAAATTAAAAACTAACATAACATACTTGCAGGAATCTTAATATCCTAAATACAATTTAAAAACAACAGGAGTAAAAGGAAATCAAATTCAATTTTTCATTTTTTCATTAAATAGAAATTTCAAAATTTCAAAGGACTTCTACAATAGTGGAGGTTTTCAAAGTAAATACACACCAACTGAAAATAACTGAAATCACTCCAATGCTAGATAACAAATGGTAGTAGTAGATTTTGAAAAGTTTTAAACCTACATTTTTTAAATAATAGTTTTTAATGGTGTTCCATATTCTCCAAACGGTTTTGGAATTAAAGTACATACTATAAAAACTCTGACATGACATACACATTAAAACATTTACTACTACACATACATCACACAAAGCAACATATAAAATATCAATCCAACAAAGATACATCTGAATATGCATAAAAATTAGTCCAACTACAATTAGCATACTACCAGAGTTCACACTACAAACACAACATCAAAATAAAACACAAGACACAACATACATCAGTACATCAAAAGAAACTCAGTAACAAAAAAATTCTACTAATCATCCTCATCATATCATCATCATCTTGCTCGTTCCAATCTCTGGATAGCACATAAGGTATATAGAATGGATGAGGGGGCATCTTAGCACTCAGATCACCTCTAACCAATATATCCAAATAATGCTGATAATTCTCCTTATATTCATCATGTTTTACAATATATCTTTCCATATTATCCATCTTACCATCCATGTCTCTAACATGTTCACGAGTAAGACTCGCCTTCTTCAAAATCTTTCTCAACAAACTAGTCTGTGAATCACTAAATGATGAAGCTCGCGAAGTAGTAGCACGGGAAGTAGAAGCAGCAAAAGCAGTAGAAGCCCTACGAAATCCTCCTCTCCAGCCAAACTCTGAATGTACAGTGTAAGCTCCAACGTTTACACTGGTCATTGGTTTCAAAGGCTGAAGAATCTCTTCCCCCGCTCATATAATGAATGAATTAAGGAAGGAAATTCCATACCTACAGTAGTGGTAGATCTAACACAATTCAAAATATAATCATAAATGATTGCTCCAATATCTATAGGCTTCACTTGCTGAATGCAATAGTTCAACACAACTCTCTCCCTTGTAACTTCACTAGTATGACTTGAAGGCAACAACTTAGCTGAGATAAAATGATGTCATGCTTTAGAAGTGTCATTTAACTTAGAGGCCTGAAAATTGACTCTTCTATCATTAGTTATCTTCCATAATCCTCTTCCATCAGTCAGAAATGTCATTATCTCATCTAAGTTTCCCTCAGTAGGATGATAGTTAGAATAAAAACAAAACATATCAGGAGGCGGTCGATAAAAAGTATTGATTACTACAGATGTAAAATGTACTTCTTGTCTTCTCACCATCACCAAGTTCTCTTCTGCTGCAGGTAAGTTCACATAATACTCTCTGACCACAGAAACAACAGTAACAATGGAGAAGCAACCGTAATTCTCCCAATTCCTTCTAGAAATCATCTCTTCAACAACTTCTCCTGGCTACTGAACACACGCTCAAGAATCAATTTACGTGACTGTAGTGCATCAACGTATCGTTCCTCAGCCCTTGCACTAACAAACTTGTCAGAATCAAATCTTGTCTTTTCTCTCACGCTCTTTGAACTTGGAGCCATCTCTAAAAATTAACAAAAAAATTCACCATAAATTCCAAAATCAAACTAAACTTGCTAAATTAACTTCCAAAATTAATTTCCACTAAATCCAAGAAATTTTTCATCTTTTTCCTCAAATTTTGACCATGAATAGTGATTTTAGGATTTTCCAAAATGTACTCAAATTACATGGTAAAAATAAAAAATTTTACTTAGGAGTAGTGCTCTTACCTTAAGGAATCCAAATCTAACAATTTTTGTTGATATTGGCTTTCAAATGATCCAATATATTGATGCCCTAGGCTCCTCTTTCGTGAAATTCAGAGGTTGAAGACAATAGGGATAGTTAAAAATAGCGATCTTCGAGTTTTAACTGCTGAAAACCAATTTTCGCGAACCGGTGCCTAAGCGCGAGGCCTTCGGCGCTTAGCCGCCAGTGCCCAGATTTTCACAATCAAGAAAATGCACTAAACCACTTAGTTAATCACCCTTAATCTTCTTAAAATAATTGTCTCTTCCCCATAAATCTCTCAATACTCAAATTTCAAATTTTAATATCCATCGATTCCAATCAAGTTTCACACAAACACAAACTTATATTCATTAAAAACAAACCACACTTAATACATACTAAAAATTTCTATCCAAACACTTTGGATGAAATTCCCTAGATACAAAAGGACTCAATAATCATAAAGATTGTTTTACATTACTAAGATGTAACAATCACACATTAAAGTGCAACAGAACACAATCATAAAACATTAAACACTTAAAACATCAAACACATAAAACATAAGATACTCAAAATAAACCACAAGATCAAACTAACATTTAGTTCCACTCTCCAATAGGCAGAATATATCCATAACCACTATTATTTCCATTTGACCCTTCTGGAATATAAATTTTGATAGAACGGGCGATGATTAAACACTCTTACATCTTCTTCTTCTAACCACTTGTTCTTCAGGAACATCGCTTTATCTGCTTCTTCCACGTGACTTGTATGACTGAATTGCTTCTTGAGTTGTCATCTGATATGCTCCAAATATGTGTTATTTTCATTAATCTTTGCTTCGATTGAAGTCAGTAGGGCTTCGATCTTTGCAATCTTTTCTGCAATTCCTTGAATACTAACGGCGAGAAATCCATTGAATAACTCTTTAGCACTGTCACTAATAAATTTACACTTGTCAGAATCCTCTTTCTTCTTGATCTCATTCTCCCAGGAAGACATGATGCACTCAAAACACTCTTCTTAAGACTCGGGAATGAAAATAGGACTTGGGGCAAATGTTTCTCTTAATCAAGGGCCTTTTTATAGACTTTAGAAGTGCATAAACCACTCTTAAACATTTCAAAACTCCAAAATAACTTCAAAATCCACTTTCTGACTATCTAGGCTTCTAGAACCTCATTTATCACATGCTTTATAACTCCGGCGCCTAAGCGCCAACTAGGCGGCACTTTGCCGCCAGTACTCAATTTAGCACAGGTCTGCCAAATGTTCAAAATTTCATTCTGACTCCTCTAAGTCATAAAATAAGGTCAAATAAACACTACTATAACATAAAAACTCCAAAATACTACCACCAAAACATAAACACAAACCAAACAAAGCATAAAAAACAAACATAAAGAAAAGCACACTGATAACTATGGGTTGCCTCCCACAAAGTGCTTAGTTTAACGTCATCAACCTGACATACCGAGAACTCATTCTGAGCGACCCAACATCAGATTCTCATCAGATTTAAGTTGATCGACTGAAAAATAAGGTTTAATTCTATGACCGTTAACTTTAAATATTTTTTTAGTCTTAGGATCTTGAATATCCACAGCTCCATAGGAATAAACTTTTATCAAAATAAATGGACCCATCCACCTGGACTTAAGGTTTTCAAAAAAATTTGCAATCTGGCATTATACAGTAAAAATTTCTATCCCGACACTAGATTTTTAGTAAGGATCTTTCGATCATGCCAAAACTTCATCTTTTCCTTATAAATCTTAGCATTTTTATAAGATTTATTCCTCATCTCTTCAAGTTTATTTAATTGTAATAATCTCTTCTCAGCAGTATCTTTCAAATTATAATTGAACTCTTTAATAGCTCAATATACTTTATGATCAAGTTCAATAGGTAAATGACAAGCTTTACCAAAAATCAGCCTATGTGGGGACATTCCTATAGGGGTTCTGTAGGCAGTCCTATAGGCCCACAAAGCATAATCCAGTTTGATTGACCAATCCTTTCTATTTGGATTAATAGTCTTTTCCAATATTCTTTTAATTTTACGATTGGATAATTCAACCAAACCACTTGTCTGAGGATGCTAAGCAATAGCAATGCGATGATTTATATGATATTTCTTTGCTAACTTCTCAAAAATCGTATTTTTAAAATGACTTCCCCCATCAGTTATGATTACTCTTGGTATTCCACATCTTCAAAATATATTATTTCATAAAAGTTTTGCAACACATTGAGCATTACATCGAGGTAAAACAATAGCTTCAATCCATTTGGAAACATAGTCTACTACTATAAAAATATAAACATTTTCGAAAGATGGTGTAAATGGACACATGAAATCTAATCCCCAAACATCAAATATTTCAACTTCCAACATATAATTGAGGGGAATCTCATTTCTTCTAGAAATATTGCCTACACGCTGACATCTATCACAATTTTTAATATGAGCATTCACATTCTTAAAAATTGTAGGCCAATAAAATCCAGATTGTAAGATTTTTTATGCAATTCTTTCAAGTCCAAAATGTCCCGCATAATCAGAATCATGACATTTTTGAATAATTTCATAAGTATCTTCCAAAGGTACACATCTTTGAATTATAAGATCCTTTCCTTGTTTATATAAAAATGTGTCATCCAAAAAATAAGTCTTAGCATCAGACAGAAATTTCTTCTTCTCCTGGTTTGTCAAACCATAGGGTATAATATTACTGACAATAAAGTTTACTATGTCGGCATACCACGGAACACACCACTCATTAACAGTGAATAATTTTTCTTCAGGAAAATGTTCATTTATTTCTTCAACATCACAGAGAGATTTTTCATTTTCAAGCCTCAACAAATGATCAACAATTTGATTATCAGAACCCTTCCTATCTACTATCTCAAAATCAAATTCTTGCAAAAGAAGAATCCATCTAATCAATCTCGTCTTCGCATCCTTCTTCTTCATTAAATATTTGATAGCAGAATGATCAGTATGCACTACACATTTAGTTCCAATTAAATATGATCAAAATTTATCAAAGGCAAATACTATAGCTAATAACTCTTTCTAAGCAGTGGTATAATTAATTTGAGCTTCATTAAAAGTTTTACTAGCATAATGAATAACTTTGAAAATTTTATCATATTTCTGACCCAAAACAGCATCAATAGCATAATCACTAGCATCACACATTAATTTAAAAGGTTTCTCCTAATTTGGTGAAATTATAACAGGTGCAGTGATTAATTTTTCTTTTAATGTTTATAAAGCTTTTAGGCAATCATCATCAAAATAAAAAATTGCATCCTTTTCCAGTAAAGACATAAAGGTTTTGTAATCTTTGAAAAGTCTTTGATGTAATGCCTGTAGAATCCAGCATGTCCCAGAAAACTTCTAATTCCCCTTACATTGGTCGGGTAAGGTAAATTAGAGATAACTTGAATTTTTGCAGGATCTACCTCCAAACCTCTTTCTGAAATCCGATGTCCCAATACAATTCCTCCTGCTATCATAAATTGACATTTTTCCCAGTTAAGGACTAAATTAGTTTCTTCACATTGTTTTAGAATTTTAGGTAAATGTTCTAAACATGATTTAAATGAAATTCCCAACACTGAAAAGTCATCCATAAAAACTTCAATCCCTTTTTCAATTAAATCACAGAAAATAGCCATCATACATCTCTGAAATGTAATAGGGGCATTACATAAACCAAATGACATTCTTCTAAAAGTAAACGTACCATAAGAACTGGTAAACGTAGTTTTCTCTTGATCCTCGGGAGCAATTTGAATTTGGTGGTAACCAGTATATCCATCCAGAAAATAAAAGTATTTATGCCCAGCCAGTCTATCCAGCATCTGATCCAGAAATGGGTGTGGAAAATGATTTTTCCTTGTGGTAAGATTTAATTTGCTATAATCAATGCATATTTGCCACCCTGTAACTTGTCTTGTTGAAAGCATTTCATTCTTTTCATTAACAGTCACAGTTACTCCTCCTTTCTTAGGAACACAGTGATTAGGACTACCCCATGCACTATCTGAAATAGGGTAGATAATTCCAGCATTCAACCACTTCAAAATTTCTTTCTTAACATCTTTCATGATAGGATTTAATCTCCTTTGGGGATAAGCCCGATGTTTGCAATTATCTTCCATAAGTATTCTGTGCATACAAATTAAAGGACTAATTTCTTTAATATCAGCAATTATCTTGTTCTTCTTCAAAATTTCAAGCAAACTCTCTTCTTCTTTTTCAGTCAATTGAGATGAAATTATAACAGGCAAGGTTAAGGACTCACCCAGAAAAACATACTTCAAATGATCAGGAAGCATTTTTAACTCAAGTTCAGGAGGTTTTTCAATTGATGGACCATAAGATTCATCTTTTTCAGTTATATCCAACAATTCAAAATTTTCATGAACATAATTTAATTCTTCCTCATGAAAATCTTCAGAATGATGTAACTCCTCTTCTTGCTTATGTTCCAATTCTTCTCTTTCAGGTTTTTCTTCATAAGTTGATTTGAAATGACATTCTCTCAAATATCTGATAACATCCATCCTATAACATTCATCATCTTTACCTCTTGCAGGATATTTCATCGATTTCGAAATATTGAATGTAATAGTTTGATCATTAACCCTCATCGTTAATTCTCATTTTTTCACATCTATCATTGCTCTGTCTGTGGCTAAGAAAGGTCTTCCTAAAATGATAGGTATCTATTTATCTTCCTCCATACCAAGCACAATGAAATCAACAGGAAAGATAAATTGATCCACTTTAATCAAAACATCTTCTATAGCTCCTTTTGGATATGTGATCGAACGATCTGCTAATTACAGATTTATAGTAGTTGGTGTTATTTCTCCTAATCCCAGTCTTTTGAATATTGATTGAGGCATAAGGTTAATGCTTGCACCTAAATCACTAAAGCTTTTTCATAGAATCTGTCTTCGATTGCACATGGAATTATGAAACTACCAGGATTTTTACGCTTTTCAGGAAGCTTCTTCTGAATTATTGCGCTGCACTCCTCACTAAGTGCAACTGCCTCATTATCTTCAAACTTCCTCTTTTTATTGAGAATATCCTTCATAAATTTTACATAGCTCTACATTTATTCTAGGCTTCAGCAAATGGAATATTAATGGTAAGCTTCTTAAATATCTCTAAGAATTTAGAAAATTGCTTATCTAGCTTTTGTTGACAAAGTCTCTGCAGAAATGGAGGTGGTGGTTTTTCCAAATCAACTTTAAGTGGATAAATTGGTCTTTCCAAACATTTCGGAGCTTCCTCTTATGGTTCTTCAATCTCTTCTTTCTCTAATTTAGTTTATTTCTGAACTCTAGCTTCCAACTCTCTTCCACTTCTAAGTTGAATTGCTTTTACATGCTCTTTATTCTTTTCTCTTGGATTCACTTCAGTATTACTTAGAAGCATTCCTTGGGGTCTATTACTTAATAAATTCACAATTTGCCCCAATTGATTTTTAATATTTCTGATGGTTGCTCCTTGAATTTGTAATTGATTTCACATATGTGACACCACTTCTTCAATTGTCAACTTCTTCTCATTTAATTGTAAAGCATTGTTAAAACCTGGAGGATATGTTATTCTATAATTATTATTTCATTGGTTATTCCAGTTCTCCAATGGGTTTACTTGATGGTTCCCCCATTGTTGATTAATACCACCATGATTATTGGTATTCCAGTTAAAGTTTGGATGATTCTTCTAACCTGGGTTATAATAATTGGAATATAGGTTATTTGGCTTGCTTATAACATTCAAAGTTTCTGGTGAAGAATAAGAATCAACCATTTGGCCTAATGGATTTTCTTCAATCATGGAATTTGGCTGAGAAAAATTCATCTCCAATTGATCTATCTTCCTTAAAATTGCAGCAACTTGATTTGCTAACATTGCAAAAGCATCATTTTCATTAACACTGGCTACCTTTTTAGGATTTAACCTTTCAGAAGGCCATTGAAAATTATTAGTAGGCATTTCTTCAATTAAAGCATAAGCAACAGAAAACTGTTTAGACATTAATGATACACCAGCAGCAGCATCTATAATTGATCTAAGAGATCCAACTAATCCATTGTATAAGGATTGAATTATTAACCAATCTTGTATCGAATGATGTGGAAATTTCCTGAGGAGATCTTTAAATATTTCACATGCTTCATATATTGATTCACCTTCACACTGACAAAAAGATGTAATATCATTTCTCAACTTCGCAGTCTTCAATGGTGCAAATTATTTAGCAAATAATTTTTTTCCTAAATCACCCCAAGTTCAGATAGATCCAGGTGCTAACGAATTAAACCATATCTTAGCTTTATCCCATAGTGAGAAAGGAAAAATTATGAGTCTAATAGCATTATCCAAAACACCATCATATTTAAAAGTAGCACACAACTCTAAAAAATTAGCAAGATACTAATTAGGATCTTCAGTTGTTGCTCCCCCAAATTGATTATTAGACACCATCTGGACAATAACATGTTTAAGCTCAAAGGAATTAGCAGCTACAGCAGGGTGTTGAATACTACCATGAAGTTCATCCACTGTAGGGTTAGCATAATCTCTTAAAGGTTTGAATTCTTGATGGATGCCAACATTTTGATTTTGATGATTTGTCATTTCTTGAATATTTTTATCTTTTTTAGAATTCTTAATTTTTTTTCTTTTGATAGTTCTTTCTAATTCAGAATCGTAAGGCACAAGTCTCTCATAACCTGAACTACACATAAAACAATAAAATAAAACAAAACACACTAACAAAAATAAAGAAAAATAAAAATTTAAAATTTTCTTAATTTTCTTTAAAAATGCAGTTTTAATTAATGTCCCCGGCAACGGCGCCAAAAACTTGATCCCAGATATTTATGCTTACGTTTTTTTTATACTTTATATTTCCTTTCAATTATATATCTTTCTTTACAACGACGCCAAAAACTTGATACCGCCGCTGAATATATATGCTTACAATTTAGATATCAAAATTATGATTTTATAATATGGGATACTACACAAGTATACGTATTGTTTATTAAGTAATATAGGACTTTCTGATTAAGCCTCGAGATATCGAACCCATAGGGAAATGTAAAATTTTTTTAAAGAAATAAGAAAAATATATTTTTACTTTTTAAATGACTTTTGAAAGTATGTTTGATTCGTAAATTTTGAAAATTTTTTTGGTATTTTTTGATAAAAAGCTAAGTAAGAAATGAAAATTATTAGAACTTTAAAACATGATATAAAACACTAGGAAATAAAATATATTTTTCTTTCTCTTATAAAGCAGTAATAATTTTGAAAGTATTGTTGTGGAAGTATTTAAATGTGTTGCGACAAATAGGAGCAAATTTATTCTTTACCTTACTTGGTTCTATAAAGAACATTGGTTAATTTGAAATTTTAAAATTTTGAACATGGTTAGGCTGGGAAGTTACCAGCTCTCAGTCTAGAGTTCCTCAATTCCCTCCACCTGGGGGCTAACTTCTCATAATAAAATTTAAAATATCAAACCAAATTAGGGGGCTTTAGCCTGTCACTCTAATGACCTCTAATTTTACTCCCATTAAAAACATATCTCCTAATATATTTGCATTCAATTATATGGACTACAATTCTTACCCATATAATTGTATGTGATTTTTACCAATTGTTGTTTGAGACAATACCGCATTGGATCTTACATAATCTCACAACAAATTTTAACATCTTAACTGGACAAATTAAGAAGTAAATTAAGTTCATGGAATTAAATCTTCACAACTTATTTCAACTTTAAACACTTATACATTCCACTACAATCCTACATAATTTAATTACTTCCTCATTTTAGAAAGAAAAAGATAAAGAAAACTACTCAGATCTCATGGAGAAAACACAAGCACTCATTGATTTGAAAATAGAAATCATAATGAAAACACAACAAGAAAAACTAAATATAAAAACATAATTAAACACTTATCTAAAAATCCTCTCCACAAGACTCTAGAAGTTCCTTTGAAACTTGACTTTCCACAGGACAACACTACAGAGGTTGGCGCCCAACTCTGTTGACTCCAACTCTGACTTTAGACTTCAATAAGAATTAGATAAATGGATGAAAGCAAATTAGTGGATTGAAGGTTTCACACCAACCCTTTCTCCTCTAAAACTAAACTAACTAACTCTAAAAGACTTTTAAAAACTATAAAAAAAAGACTGAAAGTAAAACTAGAAAAAACTCTTTGAAACTAGAAGATGACTCCTTTTTCTAACTCTCCGACTCAAATTACATGTCAATTTTAATAATGATCCAAAAGGTGTCTTGGTGTCTCTTTAAATTATGTCCCGATTCAATGTATCGACCAAACCTTGCATCCCTTCATTCAAATTTGCTGCCCATGGGAAGTTAAGGAAGTCACCACCAAAAGTTGCTTCAAACACCCCCTTGAAATTGGCTCCAAAAAGCAAGAAAATTCAATTTTTAACTGTGGTGCCAAAGTGCCGACCAGGCGGCGCTTAGTCGCTAGTGTCCAATTTTTCATTTTTTCATTTTTTTCTCCAAATTTGATCTAATTTTAATCCTTTCATCATAATCACTCATTTTCATCATGCCTACAAGAAAAACACAAAATACCTTCCATTAAAGTGCAATATCATCAAAAATGGATATAAAAATGTGCATAAAAATATTATATATTTTAGGTGTATCAAATACCGACTTGAGACCACGAAATACTAATAACACCAACTTTTTTTTTCAATTTCACGCGCAATAACACACATTTTTTTCATTTTTGCACGCCAAGAACGTCGATTTTCTTCAATTCGCCGATAATAACACCTCCATACAACTCGAATAATACCATGAATTCAACGGCTTCCGGACAAATGAGGTCTTGACCAGTGCACCTGCGATCCAACCTCGATAACTCCACTCCACTGATTTTATGTTCGACGCACTAGTTTCATGTTATTTGTACGTAAATGAGGTGGTTATTGAGGTATTAATGGAGATTTTAGTTATGTTATTCGAGTTATACCATGGTATTTTTTAGGTTTTATATTGTGTACTAGCGTAGTTCTACTGTGTTGTTGAAATATTTGCAGTGTCATTGGAGTTTTTTGCGGTGTTTTTTTGGATATTTCTGTGGCTTTATTAAAGTTTTCCATGGTGTTATTCGAATATTTCGCGGAGTAATTAGACATTTTTCAGCTTTAATGGAGTTTTCGCAGAGTTGCTGACATTATTTTCTGAGGTGTTATTGGAATATTCCATAGTGTTATTGGAGTTTTATGTGGCGTTACTTGCATTATTTTTTAGCTTTATAGGAGTTTTCAATGGTGTTATTTGAGTTCTTTGGGTGTTATTGAAGTTATCCATGATTTTATTATTGAGGTGTTTTCGTACTTTTTATTATCATGTTATTGAGTTATTATTGAGGTACTATTGTTGTATTATTTGAGCTTCTTTGTGGAGTTTTTTATGTTTCTGAAATTGTTGTCGTGCTATTTGGATGTTAATAAGGTGGTTATTGAGGTATTAATGGAGTTTCTCACAACGTTTTAGGAGTTACACTGCGGTGTTATTGAAGTTCTCTATAGTGTCATTAGAGTATTTGAAGTGATTATTGGAATTTTTTGTGGTGTTATTGGAGTTCTCCTAGGTGTTATTAGAGTTCTTTGTAGTGCTATTTACATGGTGTTATTTCCACAGTGCTATCATTTCTTATTGTGATGTGATTGAGGTGTTATTGAGGTGTTAGTGTGGTATTATTTGAGCTTCTTTGTGGAGCTATTTATGTTTGTGGTATTATTCTGTTATTTTTCATAGTATTATTAAAGCATTTTGCTGTGTTATTTGATACACCTAAAATATATAGTGTTTTTATGCACATTTTTATGCCTATATTTGATGATATTGCACTTTAATGGAAGGTATTTTGTGTGTTTTTCTTACAGGTATGATTAAATGGATGATTGTGATGAAAAAAAGGAAAACATGATCAAATTTGGAGCAATGAAGAAAATTGAAAAAGTGATGTGTGGTGGCTAAGCCCAAGAACTCACGCTTATGTGCAAAGGCCCTGCGGCGATGCGCCCGGATCTAAAGCTTACACATGGCAGTTAAACAAATTATTAAAATTTAGGCACCATTTTGAAGAGGTTTTTGAAGCTCCTTTTGGTGAGAACGTGGGTAACTAACTATTGGAGCCAAATCCAATTCAAATTAATCTTGAATGGATGCATTTCTTGGAAGATACGTTGAATAGGAACACAATTTGAAGAGATATGAAGATACCTTTTAAAAAAGTATAAAAATAGGACTTGAAGCTCAGAAAAAGGGTTGTTTTTTGGAAGGTGTGGTTAGTGTTTAAGAGTGAACTTTATGTTAGAGAGTTATTGTAGAACTCACCTCTCCACTTCACCATCTTTACTTCATTTTATATAGTTTGTATTAGGAGTAGAATTGAGATTTGGAGACCACGGAGTTGGGCACTAACCTCTAAAGAGTATTGTAAGGGAAAGCAATGTTTTCAAAGGAACTTCAAGAGTTTTATGGAGAGGATTTACAGATAAGTCTTTATCTTTGTATTACATTTGGTTTTTAATTAAGACTTCTTGTGTTTCACTATGATTTCAACTTTTAAACCAAGTTGTGATTAAATTTTCTCTATGAATTCTGAGTAGTTTTCTTTAATTTTTTCCTTAAAGTGATGAAGTAATTAAGTTATGGAAGCATGTTGTATGAAGTATAAGATTTCAATGTTGGAAGAAGTTGTTATGATTCAAAACCTTGCACTTTATTTACTTCTTAATTTGGCCAATTAAGATGTTAAAATATGTCATGAGAATAGGTAATATCCAGTGCGGTATTATCTTGGTCAACAATTGGAAAGAATCGCATGAGATTGTATGGGTGAGAATGTAATCCATATGGTTGAGTGCAAATAAATTGGGGATATACTTTGATGGGTGTAGAATTAGAGGACTTTTGAGTGACAGGCTAAAGCCCCCAATTCGGTTTATTATTTTATGTTTTGATACGAGATGTTAGCCGCCAGGTGGAGGGAATCGAGGAAACTCTAGAGTGAAAGCTAGTATCTTTCCTACCTAACCCGTCTTCAAGATTTTTAGAATAATAAATTAACATATGTTCTTTATAGCATCTTTAGTAAGGGTAAAGAATATTATTGCTCCTATTTGGCACAACTTATTTTTAGATACTTTTGAAACAAATATTTTCCATAACTTGTCACTGAATCAAAAAAAAGAAAAAGATATTTCATTTACATAAGTTTTCATCTTACAAAAGTTTAATTAAAGTAGTTGCCTACATTCATTTCAATTACAAAATTAAAAAAGAATCAAATTATATTTTCTAAAATATTATCTTTAATTTGAGTAAGATCTTTTCTAAAAGTAAAAAATAAAGTAAATTTTTCGTTTCTAAATCAGAAGGTATTTTCTTTATTAATTACTTTTCCTGTGGGTTCGATATCTCAGGGCTTAATCAGAAAATCATATATTACTTGATAAAAGATACGTATACTGGCATAGTATCCACATTATAAAATCATTAAAAAGGATGCATCAACAACTATGACACTGCTCCATGGTACATTAATAGATGGATACAGAGAATGACAAGGTTCACCATAGGAATGGATGTAATTTTTAATTTTATTTCTAGGGAGGGTAATTCACCAGCCCACTGGCTTGCCTCCCAGGGCTGGTATAGGGAGTTGGTTAATGTCAGCTCTCACCCCCCCACCCCTCTTTCCTTTTTGATACATGGAGATATGTTAAAACTCCCACATGTAAAAAGCTAAGGATGTTACTTTGGTAATGTTATTGTACCTGCCCTTTGGGTAGGTATATTTTTGGAATATATATATATATATATATATATATATATAAGCATAAATATCCAGCGGACCAAGTTTTTGGTGTCGTTGCCGGGGAAAGAAATTTAATAAAGAAAATAATTTTTAAAAAGAATTTTGCTTTTTTACTTTTTAAAGTCTTATTTAAACTTGTTAAATTTACTTTAGGAAATTGTTTTTATTTTATTATTTTTTATTATTGTGTATGCGTAGTTAAGGTTCAGAATGACTTGTGCCTTACGATCCTGAATTAGAAAAAACTATAAGAAAAATCAAAAAAATTAAAAATACAGAAAAATATAAAAATATTCAAGAAATGGAAAATCAAAATAATCATAATGCTTAAATCAATCAAGAATTTAGACCTTTAGGAGATTATGCTAACCCTATAGTAGATGAATTTCATGGAAGTATTTAAAATCCTACTTTAGTGGCTAATTCATTTGAACTCAAACCAATTATTATCCAAATGGTATCTAATAATCAGTTTGGGGGAACACTAACCGAAGATCCAAATTTACATCTTACCAATTTTCTAGAATTGTGTGCTACATTTAAATATAATGGTGTTTCGGATGATGTTATTAGACTTAAACTTTTTCCTTTCTCATTAAGAGATAAAGCTAAGATGTGGTTAAATTATTTAGCACCTGGATCTATCATAACTTGGGGTGACTTAACGCAAAAATTTCTTGCTAAATATTTCCCAACATCAAAGACTGCTAAGCTTAGAAATGACATTGCGTCTTTTTGTCAGTTTCAAGGTAAATCTATTTATGAAGCATGTGAACGTTTTAAAGATCTCTTAAGAAATTGTCCACATCATTCAATACCAGATTAGTTAATAATTTAATCTTTTTATAATGGATTAGTTAGATATCTTAGATTTATTATGGATGCTGCTTCTAGTGGTTCTTTGATGTCTAAATAGTTTAATGATGCTTATGCTTTAATTGAAGAAATGGCTACAAATCATTTTCAATGGCCTTTTGAGAGGGTAAATCCTAAGAAGGTAGCCAGTATTCATGATTTTGATGCTTTTGCTATGCTGGCAAATCAAGTTGCTACAATTTCAAGGAAGATAAACTAATTTGGAATGAATTATTCTCAAACAATTTCAATGATTGAAGAAAATTCATTAGGCTAAATAGTAGATTCTCAATCATCTTTAGAAACTCTGAATGCCATAAACATGTCTAATAACCCATATTCCAATTATTATAACCCAGGTTGGAAGAATGATCCAAACTTTAACTGGAATATCAATGATTAGGGTGGAAGTGCTCAACAATGGGGGAACACTCAAGTAAACCCATTAGGGAATTGGAACAACCAAGAGAATAATACTTTCAGACCTACTTATCCTCCTGATTTTAACAGTGTTTTACAATTTAAGAAGAAGAAGTTGTCTATAAAAAAAGTGGTGTTACAAAAATCAATTGAAAAGTTGAGAAGCTATAATTAGAAATATTGAGAATCAATTTGGACAGATAGCCAATTCATTAAAAAATAGATCCCAAGGAATGCTTCCTAGTAATACTGACATAAATCCAAGAGACAAAAATAAAGAGCAAGCTAAAGCTATTCAATTAAGAAGTGGAAGAGTGATGGAAGGTAGAGTTCAAAAAGAGATTGAAGTGGAGGAAGAAGAGATTGGAGAACCAAAAGAGGACGCTCAAAAAGGTTTTGAAAGACCTATTTCTCCACTTAAAATTTATTTAGAAAAACCTCCACCACCATTTCCTCAGAGACTTCGACAACAGCAGTTGAATAAGGAATTTTCAAAGTTCTTGGAGATTTTTTAAGTAACATACAATAAATATTTCATTTACGAAAGCCTTAGAACAAATGCCAAGCTATGTGAAGTTTATGAAGGATATTCTAAATAGGAAATTGAAGTTTGAAGATAATGAGACTTGCACTAAGTGAAGAATGTAGTACAATAATTCAGAAGAAGCTTCCTGAAAAGCTTAAAGATCCTGGTAGCTTCACAATTCCATGTGCAATTGGAGATATATTTTATGGAAAAGCTTTATGTGATTTGGGTGCAAGCATTAACATTATGTCATTATCTATATTTAAAAGATTGAGATTAGGAGAAATAACCCCTACTTTTGTAACTCTGCAGTTAGCAGATCGTTCGATCACATATCCTAAAGAAGTTATAGAAGATGCTTTAGTAAAGGTGGATCAATTTATCTTTCCTGTTGATTTCATTGGGCTTAATATGGAGGAAGAAAAAGAAATACCTATTATTTTGGGGAGAAATTTCCTAGCTAGAGGAAGAGCAATGATAGATATACAAAAAGGGGAATTAACTATGTGTCTTAATGACCAAACTGTTACATTTAATATTTTAAAATCAATGAAATATCTTGCCAGAGGTAAAGACGATGACTGTTTCAGGATGGATGTTATAAAATATTTGAGTGAATGTCATTTCAAAAAAAATTATGAAGAAAAATGTGAAAGTGAACAGTTCGAACACGAGCAAGAAGAGGAAACACAATATTTGGATGATCTTATTGAGGAAGTCTTAAATTATGTTCAAGGAAAATTTTGAAGTTTTGGACATGATGAAGAAAGATGAATCTTTTGTCCATCAATTTAGAAACCTCCTGAACTTGAATTAAAGGTACTTCCCGAACATTTAAAATATGCCTTTTTAGGTGATTCCTCAACTTTGTCTGTTATAATTTCCTCGAAATTAACTACATAAGAAGAAGAGAGTTTGCTTGAAATTCTAAAGAAATATAAGAAAGCTTTTGGATAGGCCATAGCTGATATTAAAGTAATCAGTCCTTCAATTTGTATACGCAGAATCCTTATGGAAGAAAATTACAAACCCAGGGCTAATCCTCAAATGAGATTAAATCCTATTATGAAATAAGTGGTTAAGAAAGAAATTTTAAAGTAGTTGGATGTTGGAATTATCTACCATATTTTAGATAGTGCATGGTTTAGTTCTATTCACCGTGTTCCTAAGAAAGGAGGAGTAACTGTAACTGTTAATGAAAAGAATGAACTAATACTAACAAGAAAAGTTACAGGATGGTGAATATGCATTAATTATAGAAAATTAAATCATCCCAGCAGGAATGATCATTTTCCACTTCCCTTTCTTGATCAAATATTGGATAGACTAGCTGGGCATAAATACTTTTGTTTTCTGGATGGATATACTGAATATCACAAAATACAAATTACTCCTGAGGATCAAGAGAAAGCAATGTTTACCAGTTCTTATGCTACACTAGCTTTTAGAAGAATGTCTCATTCTTTGGTTTATGTAATGCACCTGCTACATTTCAAAGATGTATGATGACAGTTTTCTGTGATTTAATTGAAAAATGAATTGAAGTATTTATGGATGATTTTTCAATGTTTAGAGTTTAATTTGAATCATGTTTAGAACATTTATCCAAAGTTCTGAAATGCTGTAAAGAAAAAATCTAGTCCTTAATTGGGAAAAATATCAATTTATGGCAACAGGAGGAACTGTTTAGGGACATCAAATTGTTTAAAAGGGTATGGAAGTAAACCCTGCAAAAATTCAAGTGATCGCTAATTTACCTTGCCCGAGAAATGTAAGGGAGATTAGGATTTTTTTGGGACTTGTTTGATTCTACAGGCGTTATATTAAAGACTTTTCAAAAATTGTTAAGCCTCTATGCCAGTTATTGGAAAAAGATGTCATTTTTAATTTTAATGAAGACTGTATAAAAGCATTTAAGCTATTAAAGGAAAGATTAATCACTGCACCAATTATTGTTTCACCTGATTGGGAAAACCTTTTGAATTAATATGTGATACTAGTAATTATGCTATTGGAGTTATTTTAGGACAAAAACATGATAAATTTTCAAAGTGATCTACTATGCTAGTAGAACTCTGAATGAAACTTAAATCAATTATGCCGCAACTGAGAAAGAGTTACTAGCGATAGTATATGCTTTTGATAAATTCAGATCATATTTGATTTGAACTAAATGTGTGGTGCATACTGATCATTCTGCTATTAAATATTTAATGAATAAGAAGTATCCTAAACCAAGACTTCTAAGATGGATTCTTCTTTTACAAGAATTTAACGTTGAGATATTAGATAAAAAGGGTGTTGATAATCAAATTGTTGATCATCTTGTAAGGCTTGATAATGAAAAATCTTTCTTTTCTGATAAAGAAATTAATGAACATTTTTCTGATGAAAAATTATTCACTATTAATGAGTGGTGTGTTCCATGGTATGCAGACATTGTAAACTTTATTGTTAGTGACATGTTACCTATGGATTGGCGTACTAAAAGAGGAAGAAATTTTTATCTGAAGCTAAGACTTATTTTGGGACGACCCATTTTTATATAAATAAGGAAAGGATCTGATTATTTGAAGACGTGTGCCCTTAGAAGAAACTTATGATATTATTAAAAAATGCCATGATTCTGATTTTGGGGGACATTTTGGTGTTGATAAACAACATATAAACTTCTGCAATCTGGATTTTATTGGTCTAAAATTTTTAAGGATGTGAATGCTTATATTAAAAATTGTGATTGATGTCAGCGTGTAGGCAATATTTCTATAAGAAATGAAATGCCCTTCAATTATATATTGGAAGTTGAAATATTTGACGTTTGGGGATTAGATTTCATGGGACCATTTATATCATCTTTTGGAAATTTATACATTTTGATAGCAGTAGACTATGTTTATAAATGGAAGAAGCTGTTGTTTTACCTCAATGTGATGCTCAATGTGTTGCAAAGTTTTTAAGAAAGAATATATTTTGTAGATTTGGAATGCCAAGAGTAAGCATAATTTATGAGGGAAGTCATTTTAAAAATGCAATTATGGAGAAACTAGTAAGGAAATATCATATCATCCATAAAATTGCTACTACTTATCATCCTTAGACAAGTGGTTTGGTTGAATTATCCAATCGTGAAAGTAAAAGAGCTTTTGAAAGATCTTTTAGTACAAACAAAAAGGATTGGTCAATCAAACTGGATTTTTCTTTGTGGGCTTATAGGACTGCTTACAGGACTCCTATAGGAATGTCCCCATATAGACTAATTTTTGGGAAAGCTTGTCATTTACCAGTTAAACTTGAGCATAAAGCATATTGGGATATTAAAGAGTTTAATTATAATTTGAAGGATGCTGGTGAGAAAATAATATTGCTATTAAATGAGCTTGAAGAGATAAGGAATGAATCATATGAAAGTGCTAAGATATATGAAGAAAAGATGAAAATGTGGCATGATCATAAGATTTTAAATAAAAATATTAAACCAGGACAACAAGTTTTTCTATATAATTCCAGATTGAGATTATTTGCTCAAAAACTTAAGTCCAAGTGGATGGGCCCATTTATTGTAGTAAAAGTTTTTCTCTATGGAACTGTGGACATTAAAGATCCTAAAACTGAGAAAATAAATGGTCATAGACTAAAATCTAATTTCTTAGTTGAACAACTTAAACTTGATGAGGATTTGATGTTGGGTCACCCAAATGAATTATTAGGTATGTTGAACTGACGATGTTAAACCAAGCACTTTGTGGGAGGCAACCATAATCATCGGTGTGCTTTGCTTTAAGTTTGTTTTGTGTGTTTTATTTGGTTGAAGTAAGAACTATATGGTAGAATTTTGATTATATTATGTTAGTGGAGATTAATGTGACCTTAATTAATGATTTGGAGGAGTTAAACAAGTTTTCAGATGTTTAGCAGACCTATGTTAAATTGAGCACTGGCGGCTAAGTGCCAACAGTTGGCGCTTAGGCGTTGGAGTTATAAAAAATGTGAAAAATGAGTTTCAAGAAGTCATTATCATGATGAAGTTGCATAGCACATTATTTGGTTGTTTGTGGATGTATGGGGATGGTTTTAAGCCATTTAAAGTTTATAAATAGAGATCGGATTAAAGGAAATTCATTTCATTCCAAATATTTGTCCCAAAAGCCTTAAGAAAGAGTTCAACAGAGAAAAATGTCTCCTTGGGAGAATGAAGTTAAGAAGGAGGATGCCAACAAGAAGAAGTTTGTTTGTAAGAGTGCGCAAGAGTTATATAATGAATTTCTGGCCGTTAGTATTCAAGGAATAACAGAGAATATTGCAAAGATTGAGGCTAATGTTGCATCAATGGAAGCAATGGTAAATGATACAAATGCACATTTAGCACATATTGGATGGCAATAAAAAATGCAATTCATTCATATAAGTTATGTTGAAGAATCGGATAAGGCAATGTATCTAAACCACAAGTGGATTGAAGAGATTCTATCAAGTGTCTTCATCATTGTTAGTTCCATCAAGCCATATAGCAAATGGTTCAGATGGAACTAATTGAGATACTGGTTATGTTCCATCGAATGGAGACTGGAAATAAGTTCTATAATGTGTTTTATGTTAGTTATTTATGTTGTGTGTTTAATTAATTGTGTTATGTGTTTGATGTTTATGTATTTAAGTGTGTTATTTGTTTTTAAAGTTTTATGTTAGTGTTTAGTGTTTTGTTTGAGTGTTTTTATTGTGAGTAGAAAAATGAGATCTCATCCAAGTATCTTGGATTAAAGACTTTTGGTTTATCCTTGTAATTTGTATGAGTTTAATTAAGTAAACGTTTGTGTTTGTGTTTGTGTAAAACTTATTCTGAATCTTTCTTAATCTAAAAGAAGTGTAATTCTAGAGATAAGAAGATTATAAGGTGATGAGACACTTATTAAATCAGTTTATGGTTGATTAGATGAGAGAGAATATTTATTGAAAGAAAAAATCGAAAACTACAGGTTGGCAGATATGCGCCGAGAGCTCTGCGCTAGAGCTCTACGGCTAAGCGCCATACTTTCGTGCTTAGGCGCCGGTTCGCGAAAATCGATTTTCAGGTTTAAAAACCTGAAATATCACAAAATTTTCTCCACCGTCATCTTCTTCCTTCAGCATTTAGCGATATGGATGGCTAGGGCATCACTACATTTGCTAATCTTGAGTCATTTCAAGTGAAGCTAGTTAGATTTGATCTTCTTGAGGTAATAGCACTAGTCCTAAGTAAACATTTCACCATATATTTTGAGTACATTTTGGAGAAATCCAAAAATCACTATTCATGGTGAAAATTTGAGAAAAAGCTAGAAGAATTACTTGGATTTAGTAGTTTAAGCCTTTAGGAGTTGAGTTTAGTGATTTTAAGTTGAATATAGAATTTATAGTGATTTTTATGCAAATTTTAGAAATGGAATCGTAGAGGAGCAAAGCAAGAGCCACGTTCGATTCTGACAAGTTCGTCAGTTTGAAAGCTCAAGATCGTTATGTGGAAGTGTTACAATCACGTAAATTGATCTAGGAGCGAGGATTCGATAAACTAGGGGGAGAAATAGAGATATAATTGTGAATCAACTCTGGGATAAGTTCTGTTGTTTTACTACTGTAGTTGTTACTTCTGTTGTGCAGGAGTTCTATGCGAACCACCCAGAGTCAAAGGATAACTTTGTTTTCATGTGAGGGCAGCCAATACATTTTTCTCCTAAGTTAATTAATGGATTTTACCTAATACTTTCTAGTATGTTTGTTTTTATTCAAATTACAATCCTACTGAGAAAGAGTTGGATGAGATTATTTCTGCTTTGACTGATGGGAGGGGATTATGGAAAATTACAAATGAGAGAAGAGTTAACTTCTCTGCATCAAAGTTAAATGCTAACTCCAAAGCATGGCATTACTTTATATCATCCAAGATGCTTCCTACAAATCATCTAAGCGAACTGACTAGAGAGAGAGCCACTTTGAACTACTGTATTCAGCAGAGGAAGGAGATGATTATTAGAAAGATTATTTATGATTGCATCCGAAATTCTGCTAGAGCTGCCACCACTGCAGGTATGGGATTTGCTTCACTTGTACATTCATTGTGTGAGCAGGGTGGTGTTACATCTGAAAATTGGGAAGAGGTTCTTCAACTTCTAAACCTATTACCAATTTGAATTTGAGGATTTCTGCCGAGCACTCAATATTTTGCTAGAAAGGAGGATTTTCTAGGGGTTCCAGTGCATCTGCTTCTGTTGCTTCTACATCCCAAGCATCTTCAAGTTATTTTACTGATTTGCAGATTGAGCTTTTGAATAAGATAAGAGATAATGTTAACTTTTCTACAGATCGAATGCATAATTTAGAGGGAAAAGTAGATCATATGGGGGATTATCTTCAGAGACATAGTGAGTATGAGGGGAATTATCACAGTTATATGGATAAACTAATCAGAGGTGATTTTAGTGTTGTGTTACCTACCCATCCACAGTTACCCCATATGTGCCTACTCATACCTGGAATTAAAGAGATGATGATTGTCGGTATATTTTTTAGGTTGTGTTTTATTTTGAAAAAGGGGGGTCGCCTAACAGAAGCTGTCGGCGAATTTTTAATTTAATTAAAATGAATAATTTGAAAAGTTGTATTTGATTTTGAAAATAATTTTAAATTTGAAGGTTTTAAGATATGAGATTAAACCGATCTCACGTCCCAAATAGTTTATATAAACGAGCACCGCACCACAAACCGTGTATCTATCCCTAAGGATAGACACACTGCTTGACGGTGGGGCTCGATTAAATAAACTAGAAGATTTGTGACACCCGTTTGGTCTGCGAACCAATTTTATAAGCCGACAAAATTCCCCTGTTTAATATGAAAACATTAGACAAGGTTTATATTACCTGGGTTCTTCAAAATTCCCTATAAGGGCAAGCCCCTATAGTTAATTACATCTTAAGTGGCGGGAATCACCTAAGAAAACTCTCGATAATAATCAATAATTCTGCTCTCAAGGATTTCAAAGTTTAAGTTTTCAAGGGATTGAATTTTGGAATTTCAATAGGGAATGGATCAAGTTTGGAACATTTTGTTTTGTGAATCCAAAGGAAGAGAAGTAGGAGAAATCACAGATTCGAAGTGAATTTCGGTAATTTTCCGACTATCCTATTATTTGGCTTAAATTTAGGAAAATCCTAATGTTTATTTAAATGTTTTGATTTTGTCAATTTTAATTAATTAGGACTTATACTTATATGATAGAATCATACAAATAGCCTTGAAGATGTGAGGGTTTTATGTCGTATCGGACGACTACCTCGGAATCCTAAAACTGGTCAGGGCTTAATTTGCAGTGCAAATGCCTAACAAAAGGTTGAGGATTTATGTTGCACCAGGCAAACTACCTCGAAGTCTTATGGCTTGGTTATTTAATTCTAGGAAAGTTTCGTTGAAGTAGGTTCAAGTTTTGTCGACGACGATGGCCGTGCTTGCCTACCATGCTCAGAGCTCCTTATTGTTGCAGAGGTTTAGTTTTAGAAATCATAAATCAGGAGATGAGAAAAGTGTTTTGGTTTAGAGAAGTATTAATTTTCCAAGTGTTTTTTGTGTTTTGATTACAACAAATCTTAAAGTTGATTATAACGACACCGGTTAAGATCCCACGGTTCCATCCTTCCGGCATCATTATTTTTATCGGATTCACTTAGTCCAGATGAATTTGCTAAACTCAACTAAATGAGTTCCACACTTTTATTTAGACCGTGGGAAATCCCGTTAGCAACACATAGGTTACATCATCCGAGGTATTCCCGATCATCCAACGGGACGTTTTAATTTAGTTGTAATTGCGGTTTTGTGTTACGTTTGTGATTAAATTTTGAGTTGTTTTATATTTTGAAATGTTGTGGCGGTGAATTTTATCTTGCAATGACTTTTAATTTAGTTTTGGTTTCAGTTTTAGGGGCTATCCTAAAGGTGTGGGTTTTCATGCAACAGTTGTTTTATCATGCAAGAAAAATAAAGTACATTTGCAAGAAAGTAAATTGCAGGAAAGTAAATTGCAAGAAAGTAAATTGCAATAAAATAAAAGCGTACCTGGAGGGTCTTCCCGTCATCCCAAGCTGCACTTAAAACACAATTAGAATATTTAAGCAAGTTCCTAGGTAAAGCTAAGGGAATGGTTAGGGTTTTCTACCAAATTCCTAATCCTATAGCTAGTCATTTCCTATGACGTCTAGGTCTTTGTGTTTTGGTTTGAGGACGATTTTCTTCATCAAAGAATAATTAAGTTCAATTGTTCTTATGAACATCCTATCATATCGAGGAAGTGTTTAAGACAAATCTTAAACATCTTTTCAATATTTCTAGGATTGTTTTAAGTCCAAATGAATTTAATTATACAAATGAATTAATCGTCCGGGAATTCAAGCTTTGTTGTTATCTTGCTCAATGAACTAGGACATTTGAATATCCTACAAGTGAAGTAACATTTCATTTAATGTTCTATTTAGGAGTTATGATAACTAAAGCTTTTGAGGGTAAATTGGTGTTCAAATGATTTGGTTTAAGTTAAAGAGTTTAAATTTGGAATAGTGTTCAAGTTGCTTTATATTTATTTTGAATTCTTTTTGTCTTTGGTGATGTTATATTTAATTCAATTTAATTTAATTTAATTGAGTTTTAATTTAATTTAATTCAATTGAGTTTGATTTGATGTTAAATTAATTTAATTTGATTTAATTTTAATTTAATTTGATTTAATTTAATTTAATTTAATTTAATTTAATTTAATTTAATTTAATTTAATTATTTAATTTAATTTGATTTAATTTGATTTAATTTAATTTAATTTAATTTAATTTAATTTAATTATTTAATTTAATTTAATTTTAATTTAATTTTATTTAATTTTAATTTAATTTAATTTAATTTAATTTAATTTAATTTATTTAATTTAATTTAATTTGATTTGATTTATTTAATTTAATTCAATTATTTAATTTAATTCAATTATTTAATATAATTTAATTTATTTAATTTAATTTAATTTTAATTTAATTTATTTAATTTAATTCAATTATTTAATTTATTTAATTTAATTTAATTTTAATTTAATTTAATTCAATTTAATTAATTTAATTTAATTTTTAATTTTAATTGAAATTTTTAAAAGGGTTTAATAATTAAGTCTTTTAATATTTTAAATTTGAGTTATCATTTTAATTAAGAATTGAATATTAATGAGATAATTAATTTAGGGATTTTTTAAATTAAAGAATAAATCTCTTCCTAATAATATCCCTATTTTAATAATTCCAATTTTATTATTCTTCCAAATTTAATCCATTATTTAATTAAATTTTAATCATTTTAAAATTACTTAATGGGTTTCTATCCTTTAATTATTTAAATTTCAATCATCCAAATCATATTAGGATCAAATATTTTACTTATTAATTTTTATTAAACCTAAAGTTTTAATTAAGGATTAAAAATTTTAATTACCACTTTACCCTTTAAGCTTAATAATTTCATAACTCACTAAATTGAACTCAAATAAACTTGAAATTTTTATGCGACTTCACTCATGTGTCAATAAAGACATGAGAGGAGAAAATGTGATTTTTTTTGTATTTAATTTATTTATATAATTATTTTTGGTGAAAAATAGAGATTTCCAAGGAAAATTTAATAACATGATCAAGAGAAAGTTTCTGTCCTTAAGAAAATTAGGGGACATTTCTAATGACCAGAGAACCACTTGGACCAATTTTGGTGATTTTTTGAATTATATTATTTTTATTATAATTATTTTAAGTTTTGGAGTGTTAATTAATTTAAAAATAAAATAAATGTTGAAAAATGAATTTTATATTTTTCAAAAATCTCTCTGATATCAAGGAAACCAGAGAAGCAAATTTTGTAATTTTCTGATTTTTCTATAATTTATTATAATTATTTTAGTGAAAATGCTAGAAAATACATTTTTTTAATTTTAAAATTACCTTAAAGCTTTAAAATTTAATATCTCACCAAATAGACCTAATAAAAATGTGGGATTTGTTCCTATGTGATTAAAATTCAAAATGTGACATTTTGGTGAATTTTATTATTTTTGTGATTTTATTATTTTTTTAATTATTAAAAATATTAAAATATGATTAAAAATCAACTTTTTAGAAAATTGAAATTTTAATTTTCTTAGGTTCCCCTGATATCAGAGAGGCCCCAAAATCAATTTGGTGAATTTTTTAAAGGTATTTTAAAAGTTATGAATTTTTAAAGTTTAAAATGACTAAGTGGCTTAATCAACCCAATTAGCGGGGCTAACCAAGTCCAATTGACCTCAAATTTTTATGGTGGGTTCCTCTGATCCTAAAGGTCAGTGGAGAATTGATTTCAAGTCAATTTTATGCATGGTTAACTTTAATTAAATAAAGACCTATTTTGGGTGTTTAAGCCAATTAGGGTTGTTTTAAATGAACTAAGTCAAAACCTATTTTTCCTAAGATTCTCTAGTCATAAGAAACATCACCAAATTTTCCTAGAATTTATTTCACAACATGCTATTTATTGGAATTAAAATACTCAAAACAGTAACCTGAATTTGAAAAATCAATAACTTTTCATAGGGATGGCCTCTGACTTTGGAAAATTCAGGGAATGTTCCCAAATTCAGAGGCTTCAAAAGCCCTATGGTCTCATGCCATGGAGAATTGTATGCATGCATGGAGAATTAAAATAATGCAGAGAGTAAATAAATTATAAAAAATCAAATACTTGATGAAATAAAATGATTTCTTTTCCACATTATTCTCCTCTGTTCACTGAGCAAGAGGGTATTTTTATTTTATTTTTCCGATTTTTCTACACGAGAGATATGAATTTTTGAAGTTTAGGGAATTAAATAAATGAAAAATACCCTAATTTTCTATTTATCCACGCGGTGCCGCGTCAGCCTCGGCAGCTCCGAACGCACACGCGTCGCGCTCCCATTCGACGCCGCCACCCGAGTCGGCGGCCGGGCCCCGCGGTTCTCGTACCGTCTCCTGGTCCGACGCCATCTGAGCCGTTCGTCCGCCCGTGTATTGAATGGATGGCATCCGTTCATCGTCCCCGAGCGTACTCACCCGAGAGCCGTCCACACTAAATCTCTAAGATCTCACTCGATACTCAATGGATTTTTATGTTCTTATGCTCACATGGATTCGTCTTGAAGAGACGAACACATCTATACGGTTAACATGCATTGAAAATAAGGCATTTGAAATGGAGAATCTCCGAAGCTCGGGATGAAGAATTAGCTCATACCTTTGCTCGAGAGAAGTGTGGCTTCAATCCGAGAGTTCTTGCACCTTCGATTGGATCCCGGCAAGCTCCGGATGAAGTCTCCGAGTGCAGTGAATTGTACTGGATGTGATTTCGACCAAGCCCGATCACAAAGCTTGGAGGCTGGAGCAACCTGGGTGGCACGGAGATGGGGCTTTTGTTGGTGGACACCTTCCCTTGGTACTGAGTGAAGGTGTAGAACCAATCAATTTGGGAATTGGCTCACTTGTGGAGAAGTGTCCTGGTTTTGGGTGGAATTTCAACTACGAAATTGAGCTCGCGAGAGGAGAAATGGCAGGGGGATCTCACTGGGGATCAAGTGCTCTGTGTATGGGGAGGAGTCTGGAACAATTTTGGCAGAGTTTTGGCAAGGTTTGTGCTTAGCTCCCTTCATGGCCGAGAGGGGTGGAGTTTAAATAGGAGAGGGTGGAGGGCCTCCCAGGGGAGTTGAGGCATGGGATCGAGTTGCTGCGGTGAGGAGAAGAACAGCCATGGTGACCACTAGGCATGGGGCAGCTCAGCAAGTGAGAATTTCAATGTTGGCTCACATGTGAGCTCTCGGCCATGGTGTTTTCCGGCGGCATGGTGGCCGGCCGGCCAGGCATTGGTCACCATCTTGGTCAGGGAGGTCAGGGCTGGGGCTTAGTGCAATCAATTAGCATTGGCCATGTGTAAAGGGTTTGATTTAGATGGAATGGGAGCATGGCTAAATTTGAACCTAAATGGGTCAACCCACCCATTTGGGCTAGGTGCACCACCCAAGGCCTGGTTTTGGCTGAGGGAAAAGTGATTTGGCTCGGCATAATCAGTAGGGTCAAGTCACCATCCAAGCACAATTAGGCATAAGCATGGTTAAGGGGAATCATGGGAGTGGTTAATTACCTTTAGGAATTAAGGAAAGAGTCTCCTCCTTTTGCCCAAAATGGCATGGTGACATGTAAAGAGGCTCTCATGGCTTGCATATGGCTTGTGCATGGCTCCATGGCTCCATTTGGCTTGGGAAAAGGTTGGGTCAATTTCATAAAAATGGGTTTTAAGAATTTTGGATATTTAGGGGTGATTTGGCATGTGGCTTGATTTGGAATTATTTGATTGATGATTTTGGAACTTAGGGACAATTTTGATTAAATGGATGATGAAAGGAAGTGTCATGTGGGCTTTGGATGAATTTGGGCTTTTGAATTTGAAGGGAGTGGGCTTTTAGGAAAGTTTAAGGGAAATGGGCTTTTGATTTTAGGATGGGCATTTGGATAAAAAATTTTGTGAAAAACTTTGTCAAATAAATGTCATAATTGGTTTAGGGATGTTCTATGAAGGGCTTGGAATCAATTTGATGTGATTTGGAGTTGAATTGGTTTGAATTTGGATTTATTTGGTAAGTGGGCCTATGGGTCCAAGTGGGCCAAGTTGGGCTAATGTTGGGCTAGGGTTGAAATTGATATAAAATCAATGTTGAGAAATGTTTATGGGATTGTTTCAAAGAGGTTTTGACTTCGGTTGGGCTTTGATTTTGGGGTTTGGGCCCATTTGGGTTAGGTTTGGGTCATGGGTCCAAATTGGGCTTTAAGGCCAAAAGTGAGATTGGATCCAAATGTCAATCAAATTGGGCTTGGATTTGGTCTAGATTGGTATTGGGGATGTTGAATTGAAGTTTAGAATTGAATTGGACCAGAATTTGGGTCAATTGGGTAGGTTTGGTTTGACATTGGGTTCACTTTGGGTTAAAATGGGTCAAATTGGGGGTTTTGACAAAAGTAGGGTAAATTGACAAAATTGTCCCATGGTGTAGTTGGACAAAATGAAATTGGGAATAGTTGGGAGTTTTTGGAATTTTTTGGGAATTTTCTGAATTTTTTGATTTTTAGGCCAAGAGGGGTATTTTGGGTATTTGGAGGGTATTGGGAGGTTTTCTTGGAATTTTTGGTATTTTTGGGTATGGATGATCAGTTTAAGTGATGTGGAAATGTTTGGGATTGATTTTGGAGAATTTTGGGTAATATGGAAATTTTTGAGAAATTTGGGTAATTTCAAGGGTTTTGGGTATGCTAAGCGGGTGTAGGGTCCCGGGGGTCAAAAATTGAAAATTTGGGAAATTGAATATTGGGTGAATGTAAGTGGAAAGAAGTCATTTTGGTTGAGCCATGAAGCCATGTCAAGCCCATATGAGCCATGAAGGGACCCATTTGAGGCATTCATCTATGTTGTTCTAACCCTCTTAGCAAGGGCTTAGGGGTTAAGGACCATCCATGTGAATCACCTACATGAGTCAGGAGGTCAAGTTAGGTATGGGTGTGGTTTTAGGAGGTATGTGGAAGTGTAGTGTGTAGGTGTAGTGTATAAGTGTAGTGTGTGTAAGTCAGCCCCTTCACCAGACCAGGCCACCCAGGCAGTCCTAAGGCCAAAGAGTCCTATAGGAACTCATCCTTTAAACTTCCACATTTGATTTCAACCCTCTAGGTGATTAGGGGTCTACAGTCAAGTTTGTGGAGTTTGAAGGGAGTTAAGAAGTGGTTTGAATTTCTAAATGGTGGGTCCCAATTCAAGTCCTCTAAGATAGTCAAAGGAAAAGCCTAAGGCTAGATCCTAAGTACTAAAGAGAAGAAGAGAAGACCTCATCAAAAATGAGGTCAACAATGATTTGTGTTATGTTATGTGATGTGATGTGTGTGTGGACTATTTCTATTTTTATTATTGTTGAGTTATTATTATCATTTGTGAATGTTACGGAGGACTACTTTTGTCTTTCATTTTGTTGTAATAGTTACTGAAACACTTTAGTTTGTGTTTTTTTTAGTTGTAGATGTTGTGTGTCAATAATATGTAATGTGATTGTTTGTGGTAGTAAATGTGTTGGTAATTTATTAGTGTCTTTTGTTTGTTAATTTATAACTTTTTCCAGAAACTATTTAGAAAGGTTTTAAAATGCTATTAAAATCCACTAATTAAATTTTAAGCTTGACATTTTAAATTACTTCCATATATGTGTTAGTTATGAATATCAGTTTACGTGTATGAATTTACTTTTATGGCCTTCACTACTTTAGAAGTCTTTTAAATTTCTTTTTATAAAATGAAAAATTGTTAAAATTTTGAATTTAGTCATATTGATTCATGTTTCTAATACTTGCATATTTAGGATATAAAAATTCCTACAAGTTTAATATTTATAAGTTTTTTGTTCCTACTCATTTATGTTGTTACTATGCTTAAATGTTTCATTATAATGAAAATTTTAAAGTTTGGGTGGAATGAGGAACAATTTTCAAAAACTTAAAATTTTATTTGTTCTCAAATTTACTAAAAATTTAATTTTGAATAAAAAATAATTATGTGTATGAAGTTATATTAGAAAAATAAAATTTTGATTATAAAAATGAGTAAGAGAATTTAGTTAAAATCTATAGTAAGGATGAAAAATTTTAAGTTAAAATTTCTTAGTGAAGAAATGATTAATATTTTGTAACTATGTTTAGTAGCAAAAGTTATATTTCTGGAAAAATAGAAAGACTAGACTTTTATTTTTAATGCTTAAATTTCTTTTATTGGAAATAATTTTCTAAACTTTTATCATATTTCTAAGTTAAAATATATATATCTACCTTATGCTTTTGGAAAAGAATGGTGGAATTTAAAATCATTAAAAGCCTATCCAGATACAGTAATCATTGCCTTATAAAAAAAAAGAAAAAGAAAAGAAAAGAAAAATGAAAAAAATGAGTATGTGAAAAGGAAGGAGAATCTCGAGGATTTAAGGGCCTGATCAAAAATTGGTTCCACACCTGATCTTTTTAGAGTAAAAGATTTGATGAAAGTCTTGAAGCATATAAATATATAAAAAAGTGAGTATAATTATTTTTAGTCAAGATTTTTAAATAAAGAAAATAAAATGTCTAATCCCTATATTTTAAAAACTCTACAAGTATTTCTGAATAAGATAGGAACAAGTATTTTTCATTAAGCTTTACCTAAGAGATTTCTAAACTTTAAGTTGGTCTCATTTACTAAAATTTTTTCTAAATTAGACTACTACATTTCTAAATCAAAATTTTAAAAACTCCTAAAGAAACTCATCACATAATTTATTTGTATGATTTTTATATAATTAAAGTGTCACTTGAGGACAAGTAACATTTCAAGTTTGGGGGATTTCGATACACCTAAATATATATAGTTTTTATGCACATTTCTATGCTTATTTTTAATGATATTGACTTTAATGGAAGGTATTTTGTATTTTTCTAATAGTTATGATTAAATGGATGATTATGATGAAAAGAAGGAAAAAGGATCAAATTTGAAGCTAAATGATGAAAATTGAAAAAGTGATGTGTGGCGGATAAATGCTAGAACTCACGCTTATGCACCAAGGCCCCGCGGCTATGCGTCGCGATCTGAAGCTTAGGTGCGACAATTAAAAAAAGGAGTAATTTTAATTTAGGCCCCATTTTGAAGAGGTTTTCCAAGCACCTCTTGGTGAGAACGTGGGTAACTACGAATTGACACCAAATTCAATTCAAATTACTCTTGAGTGGATGCATCTCTTGGAAGACGCGTTGAATCGGGAAATAATTTGAAGAGATATGAAGACACATTTTGAAAAAGTATAAAAATAGGACTAGAAGATCAATAAAAGGGTTGTCGTTGGAGGGTGTGGTCAGGCTTTAAGAGTGAGGTTTATGTTAGAGAGATATTGTAGAACACACCTCTCCACTTCACCATCTTTACTTCATCTTATATAGTTTGTATTGGGAGTAGAATTGAGATTTTGAGACCACGGAGTTGGGCGTCAACCTCTAAAGAGTATTGTAAGGGAAAGCAATGTTTTTAAAGGAACTTCAAGAGTTTTGTAGAGAGGATTTACAGATATGTCTTTATTTTTGTATTACATTTGGTTTTTAATTAAGACTTCTTGTGTTTCGCTATGATTTCTATTATTGAACCAAGTTGTGATTGTATTTTCTCCATGAATTCTGAGTAGTTTTCTTTATCTTTTCCCTTAAAGTGATGAAGTAATTAAGTTATGGAAGTATGTTGTGTGAAGTTTAGGATTTCAATGTTGAAAGAAGTTGTGATGATTCAAACCCTTGCACTTTATTTACTTCTTGATTTGGCCAATTAAGATGTTAAAATATGTTGTAAGAACATGTAAGATCCAGTGCGGTATTGTCTCAGTCAAGAAATTGAAAGAATCACATGAGATTGTATGGGTGAGAATGTAATCTATATGGTTGAGTGCAAATAAATAGAGATATATACTTTGACAGGTGTAGAATTAGTGGACTTTAGAGTGACAAGCTAAAACCCCCAATTTGGTTTATTGTTTTATGTTTTGATACGAGATGTTAGCCCCCAGGTGGAGGGAATCGAGGAAACTCTAGAGTGGGAGCTAGTACCTTTCCTGCCTAACCCGTCTTCAAGATTTTCAGAATAGTAAATTAACTTATGTTCTTTATAGCATCTCTAGTAAAGGTAAAGAATATTATTGCTCCTATTTGGCACAACATATTTTTAGATACTTCTACAACAAATATTTTCAATAACTTGTTACTCATTCATAAAAAGGAAAAACATATTTCATTTTCATAAGTTTTCATCTTACAAAAGTTTAATTAAAGTAGTTGCTTACTTTCGATTCAAATTATAAAATTAACAAAAAAGAATCAAATTATATTTCCTAAAATATTATCTTTAATTTGAGTAAGATCTTTTCTAAAAGTAAAAAAAGGTAAAATTTTCATTTCTAAATCAGAAGGTATTTTCTTTATTAATTACTTTTCCTGTGAGTTCGATATCTCGGGGTTTAATCAGAAAGCTCTATATTACTTGATAAATGATGCATATACTTGTGTACTATCCACATTATAAAATAATTAAAAAGGATTATTAATATATATATATATATATATATTTAAAAAAAAGAAGCTACTCAGGCTTCCTGCATGTTGAAACAAATAAACAGATTACATGGAAGCCTTTGGGTAGATAGTCCCCCCAAAAGTCCAAAAGAAAACATAACAGGAGGCTTATAAGATGCCAGTACAAAGGGTAAGCAAGACACAGAAGGTAAGTACCACCATACAGAAAAAGAAATCTGCTCATATGAGAAAAGATGTGGCAGCAGCAGCAGCAGGATAGGTATTGACTTCAGGGGAAGAGTTGTTCTCAATTCTAAAATGAGGGGAGGATAGGTTGTCCTGTACGGCTTATTTTTAGGTTGTGTGGTATTTTGAAAAGGGGTCGCCTGACATAAGTTGTCGGCGAATTTTTAATTTAATTTAAATAAATAATTTGAAAAGTAGTATTTGATTTTAAAAATAATTTTTTTTTTTAAAATTTGAAGACTTTAAGATATGAAATCAAACTGATCTCACATCCCAAATAGTTTATATAAACGAGCACCACACCACAAACCATGTATCTATCCCTAAGGATAGACACACTGCTTGACGGTGGGGCTCGATTAAACAAACTAAAAGATTTGTGACATCCGTTTGGTCTGCGAACCAATTTTATAAGCCGACAAATTCCCCTGCTTAATATGAAAGTATTAAACAGGGTTTATATTACACAGGTTCTTTAAAATTCCCTATAAGGGCAAGCCCTATAGTTAATTACATCTTAAGTGACGGGAATCACCTAAGAAAACTCTCGATAATAATTAATAATTCTGCTCTCAAGAATTTCAAAGTTTAAGTTTTCAAAGGATTGAATTTTGGAATTTCAAAAGGGAATAGATCAAGTTTGGAACATTTTGTTTTGAGAATTCAAAGGAAGAAAGGTAGGAGAAATTACGGATTCGAAGTGAACTTCGGTAATTTCCCGACTATCCTATTGTTTGGCTTGAATTTAGGAAAGTCCTAATGTCTATTTAATGTTTTGATTTTGTCAATTTTAATTAATTAGGGCTTATATTTATATGATAGAATCATACAAATGGCCTCGAAGATGTGAGGGTTTATGTCGTATCAGACGACTACCTCGGAATCCTAAGACCGATTAGGGCTTAATTTGCAATGCAAATGCCTAAAGAAGAGTTGAGGATTTATGTTGCACTAGGCAAACTACCTCGAAGTCCTATGGGTTTGTTATTTAATTCTAGGAAAGTTTTGCTGAAGTAAACTCAGGTTTTGCTGATGTAGATTCAAGTTTTGCTGATGACGATGGTCGTGCTGCCCACTATGCCCCGAGCTCCTTGTTGTTGTAGAGGTTTAGTTTTAGAAATCATAAATCAGGGGATGAGAAAAGTGTTTTGGTTTAGAGAAAATCTTAATTTCCAAGTGTTTTCAATATTTTAATTAAAACAAATCTTAAAGTTGATTATAACGACACCGGTTAAGATCCCACGGTTCCAACCTTCTGGCATCATTATTTTTATCGGATTCACTTAGTCCAGATGAATTTGCTAAACTCAACTGAATGAGTTCCACACTTTCATTTAGACAGTGGGAAATCCCGTTAGCAACACGTAGGTTACATCATCCGAGGTATTCCCGATCATCCAACATGACATTTTAATTTAGTTGTAATTGTAGTTTTGTGTTACGTTTGTGATTAAATTTTGAGTTGTTTTATATTTTGAAATGTTGTGGCGGTGAATTTTATCTTGCAATAACTTTTAACTTAGTTTTGGTTTCAGTTTTAGGGACTATCCTAAAGGTGTGGGTTTTCATGCAACAATTGTTTATCATGCAAGAAAAGTAAGTGCAATGCGGTTAAATAAATTACAATAAGGTAAATTGCAATAAAGTAAATTGCAATAAAATAAAAGCATACCTGGAGGGTCTTCCCGTCATCCCAAGCTGCACTTAAAACACAATTTAAATATTTAAGCAAGTTCCTAGGTAAGGCTAAGGGAAGGGTTATGGTTTTCTACCAAATTCCTAATCCTATAGCTAGTCATTTCCTATGACGTCTAGGTCTTGTGTTTTTGTTTGAGGACGATTTTCTTCATCAAAGAACAATTAATTTCAATTGTTCTTATGAACATCCTATCATATCGAGGAAGTGCTTAAGGCAAATCTTAAACATCTTTTCAATATTTCTAGGATTGTTTTAAGTCCAAATGAATTCAATTACACAAATGAATTAATCGTCCGAGGTTTAGTTAAGTTTTGTTGTTATCTTACTCAGTGAACTAGGATATTTGAATGCCTTATAAGTGAAGTAACATTTCATTTAATATTTTGTTTAGGAGTTATGACAACTAAAGCTTTCGAGGGCAAATTGGTGTTCAAATGGTTTATGATTTAGTTTAATTTTAGTTAAAGGATTTAAATTTTGAATAGTGTTCAATTTGCTTTATATTTAATTTCCTTCTGTTTTAGGTGATGTTATTTAATTCAATTTAATTTTAAATTTAATTTAATTTAATTTAATTTTAATTTAATTTAATTTTATTTTAATTTAATTCAATTTAATTCAATTTAGTTTGATTTGATGTTAAATTAATTTAATTTGATTTGATTTAATTTCCTTTAATTTAATTTAATTTGATTTAATTTTAATTTAATTTAATTTAATTTAATTTAATTTAATTTGATTTGATTTAATTTGTTTTAACTTAATTTAATTTAAATTTGATTTTATTTATTTAATTTAATTTTATTTTATTTTATTCATTTAATTTAATTTAATTTGTTTATTTAATTTAATTTAATTTAATCTTTAATTTAATTTAACTTTTAATTTTAATTTAATTTAATTTAATTTAATTAATCTTTAATTTAATTTAACTTGATTTAATTTAATTTAATTCAATTTAATTTACTTAATTTAATTTAATTTTTAATTTAATTTTATTTTTAACTTTAATTGAAATTTTAAAAGAGTTTAATAATTTAACTTTAGTTTAATGATTAAGTCTTTTAATATTTTAAATTTGAGTTATCATTTTAATTAAGAATTGAATATTAATGAGATGATTAATTTAGGGATTTTTAAATTAAAGAATAAATCTCTTCCCAACAATATCCTTATTTTAATAATTCCAATTTTATTATTCTTCCCAAATTTAATCAATTATTTAATTAAGGTTTAATTATTTTAAATTGTTTAATGGGTTTCTACCCTTTAATTATTTAAATTTCAATCATCCAAATCAGATTAAGATCAAATATTTTACTTGTTAATTTTATTAAACCTAAAGTTTTAATTAAGGGTTAAAATTTTAATTACCACTTTGCCCTTTAAGCTTAATGATTTCATAACTCACTAAATTGAGCTCAAATGAACTTGAAATTTTTATGTGACTTCACTCATATGTCAATAAAGACATGAGAGGAGAAAATGTGATTTTTCTGTATTTAATTTATTTATATAATTATTTTTGGTAGAAAATAGAAATTTCCGAGGAAAGTTTAATAACATGACCAAGGGAAAGTTTCTGTCCTTAAGAAAATTAGGGGACATTTCTAATGACCGAGAGGACCACTTGGACCAATTTTGGTGATTTTTTGAATTATATTATTTTTATTATAATTATTTTAAGTTTTGGAGTGTTAATTAATTTAAAAATAAAACAAAGGTTGAAAAATGAAATTTATATTTTTCAAAAATCTCTCTGATATCAAGAAAATCAGAGAATCAATTTTTGCAATTTTCTGATTTTTCTTTGATTTATTATAATTATTTTAGTGAAAATACATTTTTTTAATTTTAAAATTACCCTAGAGCTTTAAAATTTAATATCTCATTAAATAGACCTAAGAAAAATATGGGATTTGTTCCTAAGTGATTAAAATTCAAAATGTGACATTTTGGTGAATTTTATTATTTTTATTATTTTTTTAATTATTAAAATATTAAAATAATATTAAAAATCAACTTTTTTAGAAAATTGAAATTTTAATTTTCTTAAATTCCTCTAATATCAGAGAGGCTCCAAAACCGATTTGGTGAATTTTTTAAAGATATTTTGAAAGTTATGAATTTTTAAAGTTTAAAATGACTAAATGGCTTAATCGACCCAATTAGTAGGGCTAACGAAGTCCAATTGACTTCAAATTTTTATAGTGGGTTCCTCAGATCCTAAAGGTCGGTAGAGAATTAATTTCAAGTCAATTTGATGTATGGTTAGCTCTAATTAATTAGGGATCTATTTTGGGTGTTTAAGCCGATTAGGGTTATTTTAAATGAACTAACTCAAAACCTATTTTTCTAGGGTCCTACTGGTCATAAGGAACATCACCAAATTTTCCTAGAATTTATTTCACAACATGCTAATTATTGGAATTAAAATACTCAAAACAGTAACATGAATTTGAAAAATCAATAACTTCTCATAGGGATGGCCTCGACTTTGGAAAATTCGGGGAATGTTCCCAAATTCGAGAGGCTTCAAAAGCACTATGGTCTCATGCCATGGTGAATTGTATACATGCATGGAGAATTAAAAATATGCAGAGAGAAAATAAATTATTAAAAATAAAATACTTAATGAAATTAAATGATTTCTTTTCAACATTATTTTCCTCTGTTCACTGAGCAAGAGGGTATTTTTATTTTATTTTTCTGATTTTTCTACACAAAGTTATGCATTTTTCAAGTTTAGGGAATTAAATAAATAGAAAAATACCCTAATTTTCTATTTATCCACGCGGCGCCGCGTCAACCTCGGCAGCTCCGAAACGCCGCGTGTCGCGCTCCCATTCGACGCCGCCATCTGACTCAGTGCTCCGGGTCCCGCGGTTCACGTACCATCTCTTGGTCCGACGCCATCTGAGCCGTCCGTCCGCGCGTGTATTGAATGAACGGCATCCGTTCATCGTCCCCAAGCCTCCTAACCCGAGGACCGTCCATCTTCTAGGCCTAAGATCTCACTCGATACATGACCAAATTTAACGTTCTTATGCTCTATGGATTCGTCTCGAGAAGACGAACGCATCCATATGGTTTATGTGGGATGAAATTTATGCAATAAAAATGGAGAATGTTCAGAAGCTCGGGAAGAAGAGTGAGGCCATACCTTTGCTCAGAGAAGTGTGGCTTCGATGCGAGGGTTGTTTCACCTTCGATTGGATCCCGGCAAGCTCCGGATGAAGTCTCTGGTGCAGTGAATTGCCTAGGTAGGATTTCGACCACGGCCGATCACACAAGCTTGGAGGCTGGAGCAAGCTGGGTGGCTTTGGAGATGGGGCTTTTGCTAGTGGACACCTTCTCTTGGTCTAGTGAAGGTGTAGGACCAATCGATTTGGGGATTGGCTCAGCTGTGGAGAAGTGTCCTGGTTTTGGGCTTGGATTTCGACTGCGAAATTGAGCTCGCGAGAGGAAATGGCGGGGGGATTTCGGTGGGGATCAAATGCTCTATGTATGGGGAGTAGTGCGGAACAATTTTGGAAGAGTTTCCTTAAGGTTTGTTTCGGCACCTCCCATGGCCGAGAGGGGTGATGTTTAAATAAGAGAGGGTGGAGGGCCTCCCGGGGAGAGTTAGGGCTTGGGATCGGTGCTGCTTAGCGATAGAAGAACAGCTACAATGGCCACTGGGGATGGGGCAGCTCAGCAAGGGAGAATTCCAAAGTTCGGCCATGGTGTTTTCCGGCGGCCTGGTGGCCGGCCGGCCAGGCATGGGTCACCCTCAAGGTCAGGTGGATCAGGGCTGGGACTTGGTGCAAGAAATTGGCAATTGTCATGTGTAAAGGCTTTGATTCAAAGAAGAATGGGGCATGGCTAGTTTTGAGTCTAAATGGGTCAATCCACCCATTTGGGCTTGGTGCACCCTTCAAGGTGGCTTTTGATGCTGTGGGGGATCAAAGGGATCAGCTGGTTTGGCATGGAGAAGTCTCCATCCAAATATATTTGGATTAAATTTAAGTTTAGGTGAAACATGATTAAGGCTAATGAGCTTAAGGGATTAAGGAAAGCCCTCCCTCTTCTTACCCAATATGGCATGGTGGAGTGTCCAAGGCTCTCATGGCTCACATGTGGCTCATGCATGGCTTCATGGCTCACCTTTGGCTTGGAAAAAGTTTGGTCGATTTCATAAAAATGGATTTTAAGGATTTTGGATAATTTGGTGGAAATTTGGATGAAGCTTCATTTAGAATTATTTGATCATTGGTTTAGGACTTAGGGATGATTTTAATTGAAAGTATGATGAGGGGAAATGTCATATGGGCTTTGGGACCAATTTTGGGCCTTTGGATGTGGTAAAAGATGGGCTTTTAAAATGTTTTAAGGAATGGGCCTTTATGTATAAAAATGAATTTATGGATGAGAATTTTGTAAAGAGGTTGGGCCAAATAATTGTTGGGTTTAGCTCATGGATGTGTCATGAGTGACTTGAAGCAAATTGGGGGTGATTTGGGTTTGAATTGGGTTGAATTTGGGCTCTTTTGGTGAATGGGCCAATATAGGTCCAAGTGGGCCAAGTTGGGCTAATGTTGGGCTAGGGTTGAAATTGATGTAAAATTAATGTTGAGAAATGTTTATGGGAGTGTTTCAAAGAGGTTTTGGCTTTGGTTGGGCTTTGATTTTGGGGTTTGGGCTCATTTGGGTTAGGTTTGGGTTTAGGTCAAAATTGGGCCTTTTAGCTTTGTGTTGAATTTGAGTGGGGTTTGGGTCCAAATTTTGGGCAAATCATGTTAGTGTTTTGCTTGTGGGGGTGCTAAGGAGGATTTAGAAAAGATTTGGGGTTAATTGGAGTTGAATTGGGTGAGTTTGGGTTAGGTTTTGGTCATGGGTCCAAATTGGGTTTTAAGGCCAAAAGTGAAATTGGATCCAAATGTCAATCAAATTGGACTTAGATTTGGTCTAGATTGGTGTTGGAAATGTTGAATTGAAGTTTAGAATTGAATTGGACCAGAATTTGGGTCAATTGGGTAGGTTTGGTTTGACATTGGGTTCACTTAGGGTTAAAATGGGTCAAATTGGGGGTTTTGACAAAAGTGGGGTAAATTGACAAAATTGGCCCATGGTGTAGTTGAACAAAATGAAATTGGGAATATTTGGGATTTTTTAGAATTTTCTGGTAATTTTCGGAATTTTTGGATTTTTGGGTCAAGAGGGGTATTTTGGGTATTTGGAGGGTATTGGGAGGTATTTTTGAAATTTTTGGTATTTTTGGGTAGGGATGATCAATTTGAGTGGAGAGAAATGTTTAGGAATGATTTTGGAGAATTTTGGGTGATTTGGAAATTTTTGAGAAATTTGGGTAGTTTCAAGGTTTTGGGTAGGTTAAGCGGGTGTAGGGTCCCGGGGGTCAAAAATTGAAATTTTGGAAAATTGAAGATTGGGTAAATTTGAGTGGAATGAAATCATTTTGGTTGAGCCATGAAGCCACATCAAGCCCACATGAGCCATGAAGGGACTCATTTGAGGCATTCATTATGTTGTTCCTAACCCTCTTAGCCAAGGGCTTAGGGGTTAAGGACCATCCATGTGAATCACCTACATGAGTCAAGAGGTCAAGTTGGGTATGGGTGTGTTTTCTTGGAGGTGTGTGAAAGTGTAGTATATAAAGGTAGTGTATGTGTAAGTCAGCCCCTTCACCGGACCGGGCCACGCGGGCGATCCTAAGGCCGAAGAGTCCTATAGGAACTAATCCTTTAAACTTCCACATTTGATTTCAACCCTCTAGGTGATTAGGGGTCTACGGTCGAGTTTGTGGAGTTTGCGGGGAGTTAAGAAGTGGTTTGAAATTCTAGATGGTGGATCCCGATTCTAGTCCTCTAAGATAGTCGAAAGGAAAAGCCTAAGGCTAGATCTAAGTACTAAAAGAAGAAGAGAAGACCTCATCGAAAATGAGGTCGACAAATGGACCCCGATAGGTGTGGTGAGCTGACGGAACACACCGCGCGTATTGGTGTTGATCGAAGCGATCAGCAAAACCAACACAGATGTCCAAGTGACAAATTTAGGACGAAGTAGAAAAGTTTCCGCTGGGGAGTGTCAAGTATGTCTCTGAAACTGGAGATCCCTGAACTCTCGGCGGGAAAGGAAAGGAGGTGAATTCCAAATCACATGATGCGGGGAATTTCGATTTAGATTTCAGTTTGTTTCAATTTAAGTTCGTATGTGTAATTTTAGATTTTTATTTTTTTATTTTAGATTGAAGTTTGATTTAAAATTAATTTGAGAAAATTTAGATTTGAAACGAGAATTGAAACCAAGGTTCCAATCTCGGGATTGCAAAGAAAACTGGAATTTAGGTACCAGCCTCGGAGTGAGAATTGGAGTTTAAGTGTCGATTGAAAAGGATGAGAATCAGAATTTAGGCACTGATCTCGAAAGGGATGAGAATTGAAATTTAAGTATCAATCTCGAAAGAGAGTCGAAATTTAGGTATCGACTTCGAAAAGGATGAGAATCAAAATTTAGGTACTGATCTCGGAATGAGAACTAGAATTTAGGTACTAGTCTCGAAATGAGAGCTGGAATTTAGGTACCAGTCTTGAAAGTTTAGAATTGAAATTTAGGTATCTATTCAAAAGAGAATCAAAATTTAGGTATCGATCTCGAATGAGAGTCAGAATTTAAGTACCGACCTCGAAGGAAGAGGACTGGAATTTAGGTACCAGCCTCGGAAATTTTGAATTGAAATTTAGGTATCAATTCGGATGAGAATCAAAATTTAGGTATCGATCTCGGAATGAGAAGCTGGAATTTAGGTACCAGTCTCGGAAATTTTGAATTGAAATTTAGGTATCAATTCAGATGAGAATCGAAATTTAGGTATCGATCTCGGAATGAGAACTGGAATTTAGGTACCAGTCTCGGAAATTGAGAATTGAAATTTAGGTATCAATTCGGATGAGAATCAAAATTTAGGTATCGATCTCGGAATGAGAACTAGAATTTAGGTACCGATCTCGGAAATTTTGAATTGAAATTTAGGTATCAATTCGGATGAGAATCGAAATTTAGGTATCGATCTCGGAATGAGAAGCTGGAATTTAGGTACCGAGTCTCGGAAATTTTGAATTGAAATTTAGGTATCAATTCGGATGAGAATCGAAATTTAGGTATCGATCTCGGAATGAGAAGCTGGAATTTAGGTACCGGTCTCGGAAATTTTGAATTGAAATTTAGGTATCAATTCGGATGAGAATCGAAATTTAGGTATCCATCTCGGAGTGAGAAGCTGGAATTTAGGTACCGATCTCGGAAATTTTGAATTGAAATTTAGGTATCAATTCGGATGAGAATCGAAATTTAGGTATCGATCTCGGAATGAGAGCTGGAATTTAGGTACCGATCTCGGAAATTTTTAATTGAAATTTAGGTATCAATTCGGATGAAAATCGAAATTTAGGTATCGATCTCGGAATGAGAACTGGAATTTAGGTACCAGTCTAGGAAATTTTGAATTGAAATTTACTGTGGAGATTTGGATTTAGCTGGAGATCGAAATGAGATATGAAAGTGTTTCATATCCCATGGGAATCAATCAAAGTCTGATTACTTGGAGAAGGGTACAAATCCATGCCGTCCGGATCAAATTAAGAATTCTTCGTGATTCTGAAATCATCCCGAGAGAGGGTTTCGAGGAGGTCTAGAATAGATCTTGATTTGAAGAAGGATTGGAGGGTTTGAGAAGATGGGTTTAAAGCTTGGAATTTAGTTTGAGCTTTAAATTTGTTTTGTTTGTCCTTTAACTATCCCGTTTTTTGTTGTTTATTTGGTGTTCAACATTTTTTAGATTTTTAAGGAAAGTTTTCTTTTATTCCTTTTTTTATTTCTTTTACATTTCTTTGTTCGAAGTTCATTTAACTTTAATGGCGTTTCCCAGTCAATTTGCACAAAAGAGGTGAAGGCCAAAAATGTGACATGGTCACTTTCATTCTAATCATGTCGAAGATACGTCATACAACTTGATCTGGAATATATCTCATACAATCCATGTAGACTCAAAACGGACTATGTATGATCTTCGTCGATCCATCCAAAGAAGCATCTGTCAAAAATCCATGTCTGAATAGTGGGGTACATGGTCAATAACATCACCTTCCAAGCCATCCTTGGCAAGGATGTCGTATGGATGTACATTGGAGGTGTGATATTTTCCATGTAACTCACGGACTTATAAGGCCGGAGGCTCTCTAGCTCCGAGTACGGTGGAAATGGTAAGGTGTCTTCCTGTCGTCCATTCTTCGAAAGTAGCGAGATTCGCTTCATTGGTACTCCTGGTATGCAATGCTTAGCGATATACTGCTCCGTTGCCCTTCGGTATCATGACGGAACCTACCGGTAATGGTATCTTCAACGGCCCTCGGAACTCACACTGGGCCTGCTATCCGGAGGTCGGATCCGAACATGATGTTACACTCGTTCGGGAAAGAGACTTGTGCGAAAGGTCGACAAAGTCGTGGTGATCTATGTGTGGGGGTATGCGGTCACCACTGTTTGTAGATGTTAATAATGCGGTTATTGGGTATGCAATCTGCTGGCGGTACCCTCCATGTTATCAATCTCTTTACCATTCTCTTGATGACTAATGGCATCGGATCCACTTGGCCATGACGGAGTATTCCGGTGGGTTTCCCTTCTGTCCTCCGCAAAGTTGTAACGGCATCCACATTGTATTGTAATTCTTCCTTTCCACGGCATCCATCTCGGGGTTCGAGTATGTGTTTTCCCTTAGGCGGCTCGCTCGGCCCATTCTTTTCAAATCCCGGATGCAATCCACGATTTGTTGTTGTTCATACTACGAGAATACGTCTGTATGTAGCTCGAGGCCCTCTAGTATATTGATCCTTCTGCCTCTAATTCTCTCGAAGTATTCAAAGGTCTTCTTTTCAACATTCTGCATTCTCTCCAGCTCGTATTCCGGAATAATTTGCAAATGGCGAGGCCTGGTGACGTATTGTGGGATATACGGCTCGATTCCTTCACGTTCTCCTGCATACCTTGGCTCCTCGGGGATGATGTCCGTCGGGACATCCCCCGGGGTTGCTTCTGCAACAAGGTCATGCATCCTTTGGTGGTTCTATCTGGTGGCGTGGTAGCCTTCTTTCTTCTGGTTTTTGTGAGATTTCCCTGGTCCTTTCTGTCATCCTAGGAGCTGGCCTCCTTTCTTCAGGTTCCTGGTGAACCGGTGTCCTTGAAGTGTATGTGCTGGCAGTAGCAACTGTCTCGTCGCGCTGGTCCGCTGCTAGTTTGGTTAACATCTTGCGGATGCGGCGATTCTTATTTCTTCGTTGCGTTGCTGTGAGAGTAGCTCTTCGAACTTCTTGAATCTCTGTGGGCGCGGCGCTGACAAGCCTGCCCTCTGCTGTAGTGACTACAGACTTCATTTTCTTATCTTCTTCAGTGTTTGCCTTTCTTTTCTTGTTCTTTGGATTGGTGGCTTGGGCCACCCACTTTCATCACTGTACGCTCGGGCGGTTCTTCTCGGTCAGTCGGGACCCGGTCACTTTCCTCGTCTTGTAGGCTGCTCGGTGCGAAATCCGAGTCGATCTCGATTATCGTTCCATCTTTCACCCTCTTTTCATCGAGTGCGAGGCTTACGCCATTTCTAAAGTTCGGGACCAACCGCCGTTCGACATTTCCCTGCGAAAAGACAAGGAAAAGGATCGGGGGTTATACTAAGAACAAGAACATTAAGAAAATGTTTATTAAAGACACATTTTTTTATATTATATTTTTTGTATTTTCAAATTTAACAGGAATGAAGTAGGATAAGATCAGGGAAGAGATTTTGATTTGGAAAAGAAAACAAGGAAAACTTTATTATCATGATTTTATTTATTTTAGCACATTTTTTATTTTTTGGGTTCGGACCCGATCATAAGTAATTACTTCGCTCGTGTTTCTTAGGGATGAAGAATTCATTCCTTCGAAACATCGGGTAGCGTAATACTTTTTCAAGTATCGTCCGTTGATCGGAAGCATATGTCGTTCTCCACTGGCGATTCACTAGGCGGTAGGAACCTCACGAGTATACTTGCTTGACCACGAACGGTCCTTCGCGAGTGGGTTCAAATTTTCCTCCTATCTTGCGGTGTGCGAGAATAGGTCTCTTGAGAACGAGAACTAAGTCACCGACTTTGAAGGTTCTTGGGCGGACCGGTTGTCATGGGCTTGAACCATCTTAGCTTGGTATAGTTCTAAATTCATATTGCGGCTGCAAGTCTTTTCCCTTCCGGGCTTTCTAATTCTTCTAGTCGTAATTTGGCGTTCTCTTACGTCGTGATCTTGTTTACAAGCTGCAATTACGAGTGAAGGAAGTCTGAACCTCTAAAGGTAACTACTGCCTCGGACCCATACACCGGAGCGTAAGGTGTAGCTTGAGTAGGAGTTACGAAGGTTGTCCGGTAGGCCCATAAGGCTTCTAACAACTTCTCGTGCCAATTTCTCTTATTATCGTCCAAAGTTTTCTTTAAAATTTGAACGAGAGTTTTATTAAAAGCCTCGGCGAGGCCGTTTGCTCTTGGGTAGTAAATTGTGGAATATCGCCGGTCGATTCCGTGTCTCACGACAAAATTGTTGATTTGCGTGCTTCGAATGCTGACCCATTATCCGAGATGATCTGCGCGGCACTCCGAAATGGTAGACAACTTGGTTCTTGAAAAAGCGTAGCACGTGGTGTGCTTTCACTTCTCTAAGTGGAGCTGCCTCTGCCCGCTTGGAAAAGTGATCTGTAGCCGCAAGAATGAAGCGATGTCCTTTCGAAGATGGTGGTTCTATCGGACCCACTATATCGTGCCCCAACATTCGAATGGCCACGACGCAATTGTCGGGTGTAGCACATTTGGAGGTTGGTGTAGAACCACTCCGTGCACTTGGCATTGGTGACGGCTCTTGGCGATTTTCATGCGGTCGGTCATCATCGAGGGCCGATAATATCCTAGTCTTTTAATTTTCATTTTCATCTTCGGACCCAGTGGTGAGCGCCACGGAGTCTCGAATGCACCTCTTTAACGATTTCACGGGCCTCGGACCGCTTAGGCACCTTAGCCACATTTGATCGAAAGACCTTATGTACTGATGTGTTGTTTATTAATGCGTAAGACGAGTTCTTTTCTTGATCGATGGGCCAACGACCTATCGTCTGGTAGCTTTCTGTTTGCGGGTAGTCTACTAATGGTTGTCGCCTGATCTTCGTGTTTTACATCCTTTGTTGCAGTGATTCTTTTTCTTTTTCGATTTGTGTATCGTGTACTATGTCGAGGCGTGATAGGACCGACGTCCGTGAGCTGACACTTCCATCGATTCATCTTGCAAACGAGGCAAATTCTTTTGCGAGACGGGCTAAAGCATCTGCTAAAGCATTTTCTTTTACGGGAATTTTGTAGATCGTCGCATTTGGAATTTGTTCCAACAAGCTGTATGGCATCTTGGAAGTATTGCTCGAGTCTTAGCTTTAAAATTACTGTCTTGTCCGGCGATACGTTGAATGATTATGCTGTGAATCCCTGTAGATGTTGATGTTTGTTATCCCCATTTGAATAGTTAATTCCGGTCCGTTATGAGGGCTTCGTATTACGCTTCGTTGTTTGTACATGGTTACGTCGAGTGGTAGGAGTATCTTAACATCCCCGTTCCGGTGTTATAAAGATTAGCCCGATTCCTACCTTACCAGGCACTATCACTTGTGAATCTTCGTCTTTGTGTGCTGAAGATGCTCCGTCAAAATATAATTCCCAACGTCAATCATCAGGGTCTTCTAGGCTCATTATTTGTTCATCTGGCAAATCGTCATTGAGGGGAGATTCTGCCGGCAAAGGGTGTCTTTGCGAGAAAGTCTGCTAAGACTTGTCCCTTTACGGCACGAAGAGGCACGAAAGTTATATCGAATTGCAATAATATCATTGACCATCCGGCAAGTCTGCTAGGAAAGTGTTGGACGAGTCATCAAGTATTGCAATGGATTAAATTTCGAGATCGGGTTGACCTTATGAGAAAGCATGTAGTGCCCGAGCTTTTGAGCGGCGAAGATCGGGGCCAAACAATGCTTTTCAATTGCGGGATACCTTATTTCCGTCGGAAGTAAACGACGGCTTAAGTAGTAAAGAGCATTTTCTTTACCCTCATCATTGACACAGGCTAACGGGGCTCCGAGAGAGTCGTCTAAAGCCGCGGTATAAAGTATCGACGGTCTACACGAGGCCCAGGGTCTGCTAAGACGGGAGGTGTCATTAAATATTGTTTAATGTCCTCGAAGGCCTTACGGCATTTCTCTTCCCAAATAAAGTTGGCGTCCTTTTTAACTAGTGCGAGAAAGGCTGACACCTACTGACAAGTTTGAGATAAAGCGTCGAAGATATGCCGGCTTCCCTTGAAAGGATCATAGTTGCTTTAAGGTTTTGGGAGGCGGCATTTCTAAGATAGCTTTAATCTTTTCGGGTCGATTTCAATTCCACGATGTCGGACAACGAATCCTAAGAATTTCCGGAGGTGACGCCGAAGGCGCATTTTAAGGGATTCATCTTAAGGTTAAATTGTCTTAATCGTTCGAAAACAATTCTCAAATCATACGAAGTGGTTGTCCTTTACTTTGCTTTTGATGACCACATCGTCCACGTAGCATTCGACTTGATTGTGGATGAGATCATCAAAAATTCTTGTCATTGCTCTACGGTATGTTGCTCCTGCGTTCTTCGATCCGAATGGCATCCTTTGTGTAGCAATATACTCCGATCGGCGTTACGAATGCTTGTAAGCTTTTCATCTTACGGAGCCATTTTTATCTGGTTGTATCTCGAAGATCCATCCATGAATGAAAATATTTCATGTGTTGAAGCAATGTCGATCATTAGTTGCAGGATCGGTAGAGGGAATTCATCCTTTGGACATGCCTTGTTTAAATCTACGAAGTCCACACAAATTCGATCGACCATTCTTCTTTACGTCGGCACCACATTGGCTAACCAAGTCGGGTATTGTTCTTCACGGACAAATTTGGCGTCTATTAGCTTTTTAACTTCGGCTATGACTTGTTGTTCGATTTCTAGACGCATTCTTACGGGACCTTGTCGGTCGGGACGAAGTAGGATCCACTCTAGCTTATGGACTGCGACCTGCGGAGCTAATCCTGGCATTTCATCGTAGTTCCAAGCAAAACGGTCTTTAAATTCCATTAATAACTTGATTATTTCTTCGGAGTCTTCTTTATTGAGTAAGGAGCTAACAAAGGTAGGTCTAGGCTCTTCTACTAGTACCTAAGTTAACTTCCGTTAGTTCATCTATTGTAGATTTAATCTCTTCTTCGAATTCTGGTGGAGCGTCTCCAATTTGTAAATCTTCGAGTTCGTCTGTAGTTTCCATGCAGTTTTCATTAGATTCGCAAGTGACAACCAAGCAAAATTCAGTATCGTCGGCTGATCTCTATCGTGCCAAATCCGAGTCCATACTTTGAATTGGGTGGACGACCGGAATTATTCCATAATTTTTCAAAATGTTGTGATTGACCTTTTGTCCATTGTCGAGGTAAGAAACCACGTTGAATTAAATTTTGAACACGGGGAGAGTACCACTCAAAAGGTAATTCCATTAATTCGATGAAGTGACATCTTGAATTGTACATTATTTTCGGTTTTGGAGGAAGAAGCACCACGGTAGAATTTGATTGGCTTTGCACCGTCGCTACGTACCTCTTTGACCACCATACCCTCGATCTTGTTAGAATGGATCGGGGTTAGGGTCATAGTATGTACGTAGTGGTTAATCTTCTCGTACATTGATTTGTATTCTTCATTCTTCTCATCTTCGAGAGAGATCTTGAATTGCGGCTTCTTCTGACTTATTGTCGCTGCTTCTTGCTTGATTTCCTTTTCTTCTTCGGAGCTTGTCTTCCCGATCGACATTGATGGCTGGTTTCCTGCTATCCAGCTGTCCTAACGTCTCTACCACGGCCTCGTCCCGGCCTCGACCTCGGATGCGAGTTGTGGAGAAACCTTCACCATCTCGCCGGAAGGGAGTGGTGAGTGGTTGTTGGACTAGAACTTCGGGTTCTTCGTTGTCCGAACTTTCTTTGCTTCATTTGTTATGGTATCTCTGGAGAAGATTGTTTTCTTCGGTGGTGCATAATAAGATTTGCGTCTTCATGGATTCCAATCTCATGTACGGAGAATGGTTGTAAGTCACCTTTGATGCCTTGTTCCCCTCCATCGTAGTATTTGATGCAGCGATGTAGAGATGATGGTACCATCTGTTTTCATGTATCCATGGTCGGCCCGGTAGAGCGTTGAACGACGTTTACGAATCAATTATGTGAAATTTTGCGGTTGTCTTTGCTAAGTCACCGGTCTTCATTAGTAGCGTTATTGAGCCGAGGGCTCTTTCTCCTTTACGGTTGAATCCTCTTAATAACATTTTGTCGGCTTCGAGCTCGCGAGCATCAATTTCCAAATATGCTTAGTGTTCGGAGACTCATTATATTGATTGATGCTCCTGGATCCACCAATACTGCGGAGAGCGTAAACTTCCCGATTGTAAGCTGAAATGTACGACGGTCGGTTGTGATCTGCTGTCCCAAGTAGTAGGTCATTGTCCGTGAAGGTAACACCTCGTTGTTCCTTTAACGAGCAAACCTCATCTAAGGAATCTCCGACCATTTGAGCTAAGCAAATTTCCGGATCAAGTAAGGCCTTGATCAGAGCTCCTCTCATCTCCTTTGATAAGATGAGAGCATCGTAGATGCTCAGTTTGGCTGGCAGTTTCCTAAGATGGGCTAGCACGTTGTAGTCCACTTTATTTCCATGTGTCTCGGCTTCTTCTCGAATGGGTATTTCTTCTGCTGGGGTTGGTTCTTCTTGAACAACCACCTGCTTTCCTTTGTCCTTTGGACCCATTCTCGGAGGTAGAACTCTTCCACTTCTTAAGTTGACTTCGTAATTTCTTCGAATCTAGTGTTGAGCTTACTGGTGTTTCTTCTCGAATCGGAATGACGGGTTCTTCCGGATTAGCTTCGGAGTGCGAAGGCTCTAACTCTATTGTATTTGGAGCTCCTCGAAACTCGCGAGATAGATTCGTTGCTTGTTGAACTCTCGTAGCCTCCTTGATGGATGTCTTCTTTGTCATTTTGATCGTCGAGATTGTGTATGATTTGAGAATTGTCGTTGGTATCGAAATCGATGTCCGGATTGTCGCTAGTTACGTAATCGTTAGAAACAGTCAAAACGTAGCCGACGCCATCACCCTTATCATTATATGATCCCACCGAAGTGAGCAGATAATCATACAGAGTCAGAGGTTCGAGGGATTTCTCCCCGAATCCGAAACAACTATCCTAGGATAAGCGGCCCCTAGTCTAGCCTTAGGAGCCTCGGTCTTCTCTTCTTCGTTGATTTTCTTCTTCTCTTCGATCGTCTCTTGTTGAGGTGGTTCTCTCTATCGCAAGTGATAGTGCCGACTTGGCGGGTTTCGAACTTCGAATTGAAGCTCGCACCGAAGCGGTTTGGATGCTTTATCTAAAATCTTCTTTGAAGACCTCGTCCGAGCGGTAGTCCATCCATCGTCGGTCGTATAGGGATCTATCGGAATGATGGGATCGGTTGAGACAACATTGACGGAACCTCCTTTACGGGGTTCCTTCATGTACTCCTTCGGGATTGTTATATTCCCTTTCCGAAGGTTGTCATTGAGCCAACTTTTGAAGGTAATGCAATCTTCTATCTTGTGTCCGAAGCATCCGGTGATAAGGGCGAAAGTTGGGATCACTTTTCTTGTTGACTTCCTCTGGTCTCTTAGGCTCTGGCAGTTGGAAATGCGGAGTCTTCATCGGACTACGGAACATTTTCGGCACCTTGCTTCATTCTTGAATGGATATTCCACTGCTCGAAGCTCCCTTAATGTACGTTGCGGACGAGGCGGTTGTTCATCTTGTGGAGATGAGTGATAGTTGGGTCGAGGTTGTTGATAGTCTCGTTGAGGTTGCTTGTGGCCGTTCGGACGATATTTGTATCGGTTGCTTGCCTTTGTCGACTGCTGCAACGATCCCGGATTTCTTTTCAAAAGTCTTCACGGGCTTTTGCTTGTACGTCTTGTCGGCGAAACTTAATTGCTTCGCCTCCTCTTGCAAGCTCCCGGCCTTGCTTAACAACTTCTCGAAAGTCTTAATAGTGAATCCTTTGAGGAGAAGTGTTATCGGGCCGTGAATGCTTTTAAGTAAGATGTCGATTGCATGTTGTTCTTGTAATTGTGGTTCACACTTCATGCTTAAGTTCCTCCGTCGAAGTATGTAATCCACCAAAGTTTCGTTCGGCTTACGCTTCTCTACCACTAAATCACTTATAGTGATGTGGTGCTTGAGCTCCGGCGAATCGCTTGATGAAAAGGTTTTCTAGTTCGAGAACGTCTTCAACTGAACCATTTGGTAATTACGCATACCAATCAAAGGCGATCCACGACGAGTGCTGCGACGAGCTCGTCGGAAGAGTAATGCATCGCTCCCACCGGCATTGCAACAAGCTGGCACGAAAGTGTGCAACATCTTGTCGGGGATTCCCGATTCCATCAAAGGTCTTGAACAGAGGTGGTACAAAGCCTTTTGGGTATTGAACAGTGTCGAATTCTTCACGGTAAGGTCTACCCGTCCGAATGGATGTCCTGCTCTTTGATTGTGCTAAGGCTTCTCGCACCTGCTGTTCCACGAAGCTCTTGATATCCTTTTACGGAATCATACTTTGTGTTGTATCTTTCTTTAGTTGATCGTCCCCGTTGACGGATGTAATCTCCTTTCCTCCGTCTACGATGTGAATGACCTGCGGGGGTGTCTCTCTTTGGGGTTGCACTTGACTTTGGAGAGTGGCTAGAGGCTATAGCCATCTCTTCCATCCTCTTCGCCATTTGGGCGATCGTATCGTCTCTTTCTTGAAGCTGTCTTCTCATCCCTTCGGCTCCTCTCTTTTGCAGGCTGCGGGAGCACCTTGTGAAGCTGACGAAGCTCGTGTTTCGACCATGTTGATTTACGCATACTCATCGTCCATGAATTCGATGAATCAATCTCGTCTCCGAATTTCTCTTCTCTTTCTTTTGCTAGTCGTCGAATATCGGTCCTCAACTTTTCCATAGCGTCTTCTAGCGGTCTTTTACGTGCATCTTCGCGGTTGTCGTGTGATAGTTGTCGGGTTCCCTTCTCGCGAGTCCCCTTCATTGCGGTAGCACTTTCTTCGGATTCGAGTCTCCGACGAGACTTTCCTTCTCGAGCTGTTGTTTCAATCTTAGTCGTCCGGTAGTGGGACGCCATACCATCCTTCTAGCGACGGAAGGTGCAGGACCGGATGGTCCGTCGGCCAAATGTTGGAAGGTGGTATCCTCCCTAATCCGTAATCTCGAAACGACGACGGGCGGACTAGCCTTCATCCTTTTACTTGGCTTTTACGTAACGATGGCGGGTTCTACTCGGGGCCCGAGACGGGATTTGGCTGGCACCCGCCACATCCTTCTTAGAATCTCCGATACGGGGCATTTCTCTTTCTTTGCTAGTTTCTCGACTCACGGTACGTAGTCGGGTAAATGGCGTGATCCTAGCCCTTTTCTTCTCGTTGTCGTCGTAGTATCTTTGGTCGAGGTAATGTAGAAACAATCCTGCGGACATTTTCCTCGTCGAGTTGCGGCGGAAAGGGGATGGAATCTACTTCCTTCCGAAAAGGGTGTATCTTCGGGCAATGGTATGTATTCGGGTAGTGGTGTGTACTCGGGGATTTACGGGATTTCCTCCGGAAAGCGACTTCGGCAGCTACGGCCTTCACGGCGATCTTCCTACTTCGTTCCTTCTTTGGGTCCTTGTTAGTGATGGAATTCTTGAGATTGGACCCGATTTCAAAAACGGAAGGTCTCACGGGAAAGTACGTACCCTCCACGGTAACGGAGTTCACCATAATTCGGATTTCCTTCCCCTTTAATTTGGCGAAGCCGGGGTAGGTGCGAAGACAACTAGACCGGTGGGGGTAGCAAGAGCGGTCCTCTGCCGGACGAGCGGTACTCCTCTCGGTCGGGATCTTTTGCGGGGGAGGAAACTCTTGGGTTGACTGAGGTTGAACTCGATCAGCGGCTTCTCGGCTTCGGATACTTTGTTTGTCGGTGCGAAAAGGGAAACGTCGGTGATCTTGACATTCGTGTTCTCAAATCCTTGTCCAAACCGGATGATCCCATTGTCGGGCAACTCATCCTTATAAACAGCGAAGTCCAATCCATTGGTGAAGGAGAAAATCAGCTTTGGGGCTTCCATTTCTGCAGGGTAGATTCTGGTTGTTAGTCCCAAGTTATGCTTCTTCTCATTAGGACGAAAAGAAAGGAATTGAAAAGAGTTCGGACACATTCTTGTTCATGTATTTATAAGAAGGAATCATTTGTTAAAAGAATCATTTATTAAAGTGTTTGTTTATTTAGAACGGAATGTTCAAAGGTGTAGAGAAGGAAATGAATCGATTCGAGTTGGAAAGGAAAAGAAAGTCTTATGCAAGACTTCTCGACTCGAAGGATCACTCTAGCTAACACCTATTGGGGGTCCACCCACCTCGGAAATGAGGTAAAAGGATCTCGGAACCTCTCTGTTTAGGGGTGTCTAAACGGTGGCTCCTAAATCCGAGAGAATGTTGGTTATACTTGTTCGAGGTAGAAATGAACATAGCATCCCGACGGAAAGAAGGGTAGTTTGACCCATTAAGGACATGGATACACTACCGATTTTTGAAAGCGGAATTATTTGATTAAAATGGAGAGAGGAATTGTCCCAGCGGAGTCGCCGGAAGTTGTCGGCTTATTTTTAGGTTGTGAGGTATTTTGAAAAGGGGTCGCCTGACGAAGTTGTCGGCGAATTTTTAATTTAATTTAAATAAATAATTTGAAAAGTAGTATTTGATTTTGAAAATAATTTTTAAATTTGAAGATTTTAAGATATGAAATCAAACGCGATCTCACATCCCGAATAGTTTATATAAACGAGCACCACACCACGAACCAGTGTATACATCCCTAAGGATAGACACCTTGCTTGACGGTGGGGCTCGATTAAACAAACTAAAAGATTTGTGACATCCGTTTGGTCTGCGAACCAATTTTATAAGCCGACAAATTCCCTACTTAATATGAAAGTATTAAACAGGGTTTATATTACACAGGTTCTTTAAAATTCCCTATAAGAGCAAGCCCCTATAGTTAATTACATCTTAAGTGACGGGAATCACCTAAGAAAACTCTCGATAATAATCAATAATTCTGCTCTCAAGAATTTCAAAGTTTAAGTTTTCAAAGGATTGAATTTTGGAATTTCAATAGGGAATGGATCAAATTTGGAACATTTTGTTTTGCATTTTTGAAGTTTAGGGAATTAAATAAATAGAAAAATACCCTAATTTTCTATTTATCCACGCGGCGCCGCGTCAACCTCGGCAGCTCCGAAACGCCGCGTGTCGCGCTCCCATTCGACGCCGCCATCTGACTCAGCACTCCGGGTCCCGCGGTTCACGTACCATCTCCTGGTCCGACGCCATCTGAACCGTCCGTCCGCGCGTGTATTGAATGAACGGCATCCGTTCATCGTCCCCAAGCCTCTAACCCGAGGACCGTCCATCTTCAGGCACTAAGATGTCACTCGATTCTCGACCAAATTTAACGTTCTTATGCTCTATGGATTCGTCTCGAGAAGACGAACGCATCCATACGGTTTATGTGGGATGAAATTTATGCAATAAAAATGGAGAATGTTCAGAAGCTCGGGAAGAAGAGTGAGGCCATACCTTTGCTCAGAGAAGTGTGGCTTCGATCTGAGGGTTGTTTCACCTTCGATTGGATCCGCGCAAGCTCCGGATGAAGTCTCACAGTGCAGTGAATTGCCTAGAGTAGGATTTCGACCATAGCTCGATCACAAAGCTTGGAGGTCGGAGCAAATGGGTGGCCTGGAGTTGGGGCTTTTCTTTGGTGGACACCTTCTCTTGGTACGCAGTGAAGGTGTAGGACCAATCAATTTGGGGATTGGCTCCATTGTGGAGAAGTGTCCCGGTTTTGGGCTTGGATTTCGACTACGAAATTGAGCTCGCGGAGAGTAAATGGCGGGGGATTTCGGTGGGGATCAAATGCTCTATGTATGGGGAGTAGTACGGAACAATTTTGGCGAGTTTCCTTAAGGTTTGTTACAACACCTCCCATGGCCGAGAGGGGTGGTGTTTAAATAGGAGAGGGTGGAGGGCCTCCGGGGAGAGTTAGGGCTTGGGATCGAGTCTGCTCTTGGCAGAGAAGAACGACTACAATGGCCAGCTGGGGATGGGAGCGGCTCGGTAAGGGAGAATTCCAAAGTTGGCTCACATGTGAGCTCTCGGCCATGGTGTTTTCCGGCGGCACTGGTGGCCGGCCGGCCGAGCATGGGTCACCCTCGAGGTCGGGTGGATCGGGGGCTGGGACTTGGTGCAAGCAATTGGCAATTGCCATGTGTAAAGGCTTTGATTCAAAGTAGAATGGGGCATGGCTAGTTTTGAGTCTAAATGGGTCAATCCACCCATTTTGGCTTGGTGAACCCTTCAAGGTGGCTTTGGATGCTTGTGGGGGATCAAAGGGATCGATTTGGTTTGGCATGGAGAAGTCTCCATCCAAATATATTTGGATTAAATTTAAGTTTAGGTGAAACATGATTAAGGCTAATGAGCTTTAGGGATTAAGGAAAGCCCTCCCTCTTCTTACCCAATATGGCATGGTGGAGTGTTCGAAGGCTCTCATGGCTCACATGTGGCTCATGCATGGCTTCATGGCTCACCTTTGGCTTGGAAAAAGTTTGGTCGATTTCATAAAAATGGATTTTAAGGATTTTGGATAATTTGGTGGAAATTTGGATGAAGCTTCATTTAGAATTATTTGATCATTGGTTTAGGACTTAGGGATGATTTTAATTGAAAGTATGATGAGGGGAAATGTCATATGGGCTTTGGGACCAATTTTGGGCCTTTGGATGTGGTAAAAGATGAGCTTTTAAAATGTTTTAAGGAATGGGCCTTTAAGTTTAAAAATGAATTTATGGATGGGAATTTTATAAAGAGGTTGGGCCAAATAATTGTTGGGTTTAGCTCATGGATGTGTCATGAGTGACTTGAAGCAAATTGGGGGTGATTTGGGTTTGAATTGGGTTGAATTTGGGCTCTTTTGGTGAATGGGCCAATATAGGTCCAAGTGGGCCAAGTTGGGCCAATGTTGGGCTAGGGTTGAAATTGATGTAAAATTAATGTTGAGAAATGTTTATGGGAGTGTTTCAAAGAGGTTTTGCCTTTGGTTGGGCTTTGATTTTGGGGTTTGGGCTCATTTGGGTTAGGTTTGGGTTTAGGTCAAAATTGGGCCTTTTAGCTTTGGGTTGAATTTGAGTGGGGTTTGGGTCCAAATTTTGGGCAAATCATGTTAGTTTTTTGCTTGTGGGGGTGCTAAGGAGGATTTAGAAAAGATTTGGGGTTAATTGGAGTTGAATTGGGTGAGTTTGGGTTAGGTTTGGGTCATGGGGTCAAAATTGGGTTTTAAGGCCAAAAGTGAAATTGGATCCAAATGTCAATCAAATTGGACTTGGATTTGGTCTAGATTGGTGTCGGGAATGTTGAATTGAAGTTTAGAATTGAATTGGACCAGAATTTGGGTCAATTGGGTAGGTTTGGTTTGACATTGGGTTCACTTAGGGTTAAAATGGGTCAAATTGGGGGTTTTGACAAAAGTGGGGTAAATTGACAAAATTGGCCCATGGTGTAGTTGAACAAAATGAAATTGGGAATATTTTGGATTTTCTGGAATTTTCTGGGAATTTTCTGAATTTTTGGATTTTTGGGTCAAGAGGGGTATTTTGGGTATTTAGAGGGTATTGGGAGGTATTTTTGGAATTTTTGGTATTTTTGGGTAGGGATGATCAATTTGAGTGGAGAGAAATGTTTAGGAATGATTTTGGAGAATTTTGGGTGATTTAGAAATTTTTGAGAAATTTGGGTAGTTTCAAGGGTTTTGGGTAGGTTAAGCGGGTATAGGGTCCTGGGGTCAAAAATTGAAAATTTGGAAAATTGAAGATTGGGTAAATTTGAGTGGAATAAAATCATTTTGGTTGAGCCATGAAGCCACATCAAGCCCACATGAGCCATGAAGGGACTCATTTGAGGCATTCATTATGTTGTTCCTAACCCTCTTAGCCAAGGGCTTAGGGGTTAAGGACCATCCATGTGAATCACCTACATGAGTCAGGAGGTCAAGTTAGGTATGGGTGTGTTTTCTTGGAGGTGTGTGAAAGTGTAGTGTATAAAGGTAGTGTATGTGTAAGTCAGCCCCTTCACCAGACCAGGCCACCCAGGGCAGTCCTAAGGCCAAAGAGTCCTATAGGAACTCATCCTTTAAACTTCCACATTTGATTTCAACCCTCTAGGTGATTAGGGGTCTACAGTCAAGTTTGTGGAGTTTGTAGGGAGTTAAGAAGTGGTTTGAAATTCTAGATGGTGGATTCCAATTCTAGTCCTCTAAGATAGTCAAAGGAAAAGCCTAAGGCTAGATCCTAAGTACTAAAAAGAAGAAGAGAAGACCTCATCAAAAATGAGGTCAACATGTCCCCATTGATAAAATACTTGAGATCCCAGGAGGGGGTATTAGAGACCAGAACATTAGGTGAATCTGCACCTTTTCTGGCCAACCAGTGAGCTGGTTTGTTAGCCTCCCTGTAGTTGAAGGAAATTTTGGTCTGTGGTTGCATCATGGTTTGAATGAGTTGAAGCCAGTAGTTATGGTGCCAGGTGGTATGGGAACCACTAGTAAGACTTAAGATTAGTTCATTAGAGTCCACCTCTAATCAGATATTAGTCCAGCCAGCTTTCCTGACCAACTGTAATGCCCACAACACTGCTATAAGTTCTGCCTCAAAAGTATCTTAGGCTGCCACAGGACCATGAAAGAATAGCAGACATTGTCCTTTAGTGTTTCTAAAAATACCCCCCACACCTGCACAGCCCTTGAAGAAGCTGCCATCAGTGTTGACTTTGATGGTATTACACGGAGGGGGAAGCCATTTGACGATTCTGATGAATGGTTTGGAAGCACTGGGTAATAGATTTATCTTAAGAATGTTTGGGAACTGCTTGTGTGTGATAATTTTGGTAATGTAAGTTCTACAATTTCTCTCCACATTAGAAACAGTAGCTGGAATGTTATCAAATTTTGATTTATTTCTGGCCATCCAGGTAAACCACATAACTATAAAGTAGATGGGGTTGAAACTGTGGTAGTTCCTATCCTGCCTACAGGCATGGAAATGATCCCAGTGAATACCACAACCTTTAATCAAGTGAGTACAAAGTGCTTTCCACACATTCTGGGAGAAGGTACATCTGAAAAACAAGTGAGCTATGGTCTCCTCTTGTTGGTGGCACATAACACATTTGGATGGCCCTCTCAGCCCTTTTAGTTTGAGTATGTCATCAGTTGGAAGAATGCTGTGCAAAGCTCTCCAAGATAGGAAGGACATGGAAGGGGACAAAAATTTATTCCAGATGGCCTTACCCCAGGGTACTGAGGGACATTGGAAAGTTTTCCTGTAGATGGCTTTGGTTATACTTTGGAACTTTTGTTTTTCCAGAAGTATGCTGTCAGGTCTCCCCCTAGTAAATTTGATAGTAGAAATCTGGTTTGCTGATTGGTCTTGTAGAATTGCTCTGAGATGGGGGAGAGACCAGTTAATGCCATCCCATAGATCAGCCACCTTTAATTTGTGATCCACCTGGGGAGAAATGGGAATCAACCAATCCTTTGGGCACCAGTTATCCAGCCAGAAGTTTATCTCCCCATTACCCAAGTTCCATATGAAATGATTTTCTACTTCCTGTCTATATCTTAACATTCTGACCCAAATTTTGGAATCCCCCAGTCTTCTAACAGCAAGAGAAGGATGGATGTGCCTGTAATATTTTCCTTTCAAGTATTTAGCCCACAAGGAATTATGTGCCCTGAAATGTATCCACAGTTTGTAAAAGTTGATCTGCTGAAGTTGATCAAGCCCCTTGAACCCCAAACCACCAGCTTCAGTAGGTTTTGTTGCTTTCTGCCAGGAAGTCCAATGGAGTTGCT